>PQMF01000010.1:0-224522 GCA_003004485.1 Aspergillaceae sp. MA 6039 | reverse complement strand
CTTCTAGCGCCGCTGCCTCTGGCTCTGCTGCTCCCTCTGGCTCTGCTGCTCCCTCTGGCTCTGCTGCTCCCTCCGGCTCTGCTGCTCCCTCTGGCTCTGCTGCTCCCTCCGGCTCTGCTGCTCCCTCCGGCTCTTCTCCTAGCTCCCCTGGTGGCGGTTCCAACCCGGGAAGCGGCTCCAGCCCTAGCGGTGTCTCTCCTGAGAACCCTGCCTACACTGGTGGTGCCTCCAAGGTGCAGCCGGCTGCTGGCGTCCTCGCTGGTCTCGTTGGTCTCATGGCCATGCTCTAAACGTGTGATGTTTTCCTTTCGGAGATTGTGATTGAGTGAACGGTTAACAGTATACGGGAATACGTTTATGTTTTTGATTTGAATTTTGATTTGAATTTTGCTTCGAATTTTGCTTCTTTCTTATTATTTATTTTATTATTTTTCTATTTGTACTAGACCTTAATACCTAATGTCGGTGCTTGAATGTTTTTGTTACTAGGAAAAATTGATAATAAAAGCCAATATATAACGCGGGGAATCTTCACTTAGCAAGCTTCCAAAGTATGTAACAGTCCAGACAATTATAAGGGCTTCCTGATCTTGGTCTCATACCTACCCGATAAATATAGAAGTAGTAAGAAAAACACAATGGTCAATTTATCTTTGACCCTCATTAATCATATTGTCTAGATAACATGCCACAAACTGTTTCCTTTTAATATCTGGCCTGATCGTAACCAGGTCCGCTTACGGGCGTTTCGTTTTTCCTAAACCCCCCCCGAATTTTGGCTGTATGGCGACGTCCTGCCCTAGTCTCTACTCCATCGATACTACCGTTACACTGAGGACTCTATGGGGTACCGGCTGCCAGTTGTTGAGCTATTGAGATGGTTTAGTTGGCTCGTGGCATTACACAGGGCGTCCGTCGTCTTGATGTCTTATTGGTCATGGGTGAAGATTTTATGTAGCAATTGTATGCCATCGTGCCTTTGGTATGAAAAATTACATGGCCCTATGAACAATGCATTCATTCCTTCATGGTAACTTTGGTAACTTTTTACTCAGCCAAATAAGAGTAAATGGGGATATATAAACACTTCATACAATAAAACGTGTATCTTCACAATAAACAAGACAGTAGATCACCGCAATCCCTGCAACTCTTGCTCAACTTCGGCCTTCACGATCTCACGCACCCCCTGCCAACCAGCACCGGCACCAACAGGTGTAATTCTGCTCTCACGCTGCTCAATGCCGACCAGCTCCGGCGGCAGAACCTCAGCAAAGTCGTACCCGCTCTGGTCACGTAACGCCAGGTCGACAGAGCTGACGAACTTGGCCGGGTGTGCTGTAGAAAGCGAGATATGACTGACAGACGGGTTGCGCTGAATAGACCGGAGAGAAGCCTCCACGCCAACGGCAGAGTGCGGGTCTAAGATGTACCCGCCGGTCCTAGAGCTCTTGGCGCTGCCAGAACCGAGACGCGTCGGGAAGCAGGATATATAGGTGGAGCGGATGGCTTCGATAGTCTGGTCGTTGTTGACGCGCTCGCTTTCGAAGTCTGCCTTGGCGCCTTCCAGGACTGCGGCGGGGACGCTGAAGCCGCCTTGGGTCTTGAGCTGGTTGAGCCAATCGCTGACACTTTTGCAGGCGTGCTTGCGATTCTCGTCAGCGGAGGGGGAGGAACCAGTTTCGAAGGCGAGGAACCAAAGGAGACGCTCGAAGTTGCTGCTAACGAGGATGTCCATGGCTGGACTGTGGGTTTCCTTCACGCCTGCCCCCTTGGCGTCATTCTTGGTGTACTGGCCACCGCTACGGAAGAAACGGTCCAGGATGTCATTTTCGTTGGTGGCAATGACCAATTTCTCAGCCGGGAGACCCATGCGCTTGGCGAACCATCCGGCGACGATGTCGCCAAAGTTTCCCGACGGGACGACAAAACGCATCTTCGAGTCCTTCGAGAAACCAGGAGTCTTGGTCAATGAGAAGCAGGAGTAGAAATAGTAGGTCATCTGGGCCAAGATACGAGCCCAGTTGATGGAGTTAACGGCGGCGAGGTGGTGCGTGGAGTTGAGCTCGGGGTCCGCAAACAGCGCCTTGACAATATCCTGACAGTCATCGAACGAGCCCTTAACGGAGAGGTTGTGGACATTTGCATCCAGAACGGTGGTCATCTGTGCCTGCTGAATAGGCGACACCCGTCCGTCGGGGAACATGATAAAGATGGACACATCCTTCTTCCCTCTGAGTCCGTAAATAGCGGCAGACCCAGTATCCCCGCTCGTCGCACCGACAACCGTCAAGTGATATCGGTCCTTGCCCTGTTTGCCTTGGTTCTTGCGCACCAAGAAGTATTCGAATAGGTTTCCGAGGAATTGAAGGGCGACATCCTTGAACGCGAGTGTCGGGCCATGGAACAGTTCGAGCAAGTGCAAGTTCTTCCTTCCGTCCAATTCAACCAACGGGGTGCGCTCGGGATGGCGGAATGTCGAGTACGAGCGCTTGATGATGTCCTTCAAGTCATCCGAGGGGATTTCACTCTCCGAGACGTACAGGGACATGATCTGGAATGCCAGGTCTTCGAAGCTCAGATCCCGCCACTCCGACTCCCAGTTAACGGGGAGGGCAGGAATCTGCTCGGGGATGAACAGGCCACCGTCCACGGCCAATCCTTTGAGAACGACATCCTCGAAGGATAACTATGAATTCAGAATAGACTCGATTAGCACTTGGTCTCAGTGAAGAAGAACAATGCAGTGGCAACGAACACCGTGGGAAGCACCCCGCGTGCTAAGGTATTTCTGCGACAGGGTATGCGACATGGTAGCAGACAAAGAAAAGACCGTTATCGAGAAAAGTCCTTGGATCCCAGAATTAACACAGACCCAGCAAGATTCCAGCAAACCATGAAAGAGTCCAGCGCAAGAAGAAGAAGAAGAAGGATCAAACCGCGACAACGAAACGAAGTCCTCTTCAGCCACTTTCCTAATACAGTTTAGTGCCGCTGGCCGCGGGCACGGTCACGTGCAGAAATGGTTGGTCCGAAGCCCTAGCATGTAGACGAGAATAACGGTAGTTCAGCTTGCGAATAATGTTGCAGTGATTTGATGACTTGAATAGAAGAGAAGCGATAGAACCTAGAGGTTAATTACATACCGAGATATTTCAGCGGCAAACTGTACCCGACTATGGCACGGGATATTCCAGGATAGTATATACGTTCTAGTTATCACGTTTAATGAGAAATAAAAACAGTAGAACGGGATATAAAGATGTAAAGACACCGTTATCGGACCTGCGCGACACCAATTAGGGCTGCAGGAAGGCCGCCAATAATGTCTCTCAGGAAGAGGGGTCCTTAGAAAATGGCAGCCCCAGGACGGACTTCATCCTTGTATTACTGAAACAATGACTCCTAATAGTTGCATCCTGGATTGCATTTAATAATGAGCAAGTAACAGAGCAGTACTTCTTTTGTAACAAAGACTTTTATCTCCCTGGCAAGGCCCAAGATGGAAACAAGATGGAACGTTCGAGTAGGTAAAAAGATGTACACAAGAAACCATTTTGTAAACACGGTATGGAACATTCAAAGTATCAATTAACAATAGGGAACAAAACATGAGAAGAATTCTATATCAAGCACCGTTATTACTCATCATCCATCTGCTTCCCATCCTTCGTACTCCTAACTGAGCACATCTAACCCGACGACACGACATTCTGTTTACTTTAGAAAAGTGACAGGATATCCTCGTTGGTCTTCTTCTGCTGCCCTCCTGGCGTTGCCGATGCTGGGGGTGGCGAAGTAGTATTGTTCCCACCGAGATCAAGTCCGCCAAGCCCGTCCAACAGGTCTGCGCCAGCGCCCCCGCCAGCCGCTGGAGGTGCTGCGCTCGACGAAGGACCGGCGGTGGGAGCGGGAGTGGGAGCAGAGTTATCCCCGAAAACTCCAAGGAGATCGTCCAAGTTGTTACTAGGTGCCGTATTGGCTGCCGGGGACTGAACACGGACAGGTGTGCCGGCAAGGCCTTCAAGGCCGGAAAGGCCACTGTCGGGTTCTTTTTGTGCCGATGCTGGTGCCGTCCCGTCGAAGTCGATGTCTAATAGGTTTTCGACGTTATTCTGAGCTTGAGGGGGAGGTGTAGTGCCAGTAACGGCCGCTGCCGCTGCCGCTGCGGCCAACGGGTTCTCGCGAGCGTTCTGGATTTGTTCCCTGGTACAATATGTCAGCAAGTTGGAATGAATAATAGAATTAAACCGAGGGAGGCAAACTCAATGGCGGCCCGCTGGACAGCATCGGCACCAAATCTGCCTTGACCGACGAACTGCTCTGGCGGCTTGTGATAGACAGATGCCAGAGTGGACAGTTCATTAAGGAGTTGCTCAAGAAGTGTAGGCGGTAACGATTGGACGGTGGTCGAGATCGGAGGCTTTTCGGAAAGAACAATAGTCTTCGTAGCACCAGGGTCAGTCGTGTTAGACAGGAGACGCCAGTAGACATAGGCACGATCGCGAACGTCAGGGTTGTCATTCTCTGCGGTAGCAGCTTGAAGCACTCTCTGGACGAGCCCTTGGGCCTTGTCGGGTCGCTTCAGGAAGAGCTTAACAACCGAGGTCAAGATTTGCAATTGAGTCTAAAAAAAAATTAGCATTGATATCTGAAAATAGCACATCTCAAGTGATATGACAAACCTGTGAAAATTCTTCATTGAACCCATCTACAAACCCAGCCAGGATGTCGCCCGCATTGCTGATCTTCTCAGCATATTCTCCCACAATCCAGATGAGTGCAGCTCGTGCGTTGGGGTCATCCAACTCATCAATGCATTTGCAGAGAGTGGGAATGATGCCCTCGTATCCGGGATATTTCCGGAAAATATCCTTGATAACCACAATGGCCTCCTGCACAACATAGTTGACCTTGGTGTTGATGAGATCCAGGAGCGTGTTGACACATTTCTCGCTGGCACTTTCGATTTTGATTGCAACTTGACCGATAGCTTTTACAGCGCGCCGCACGAAATCCATATCAACTTCCAAGGCGTACTCCCTAAGTTCCGCCAGGAGTTGGTCGACATTGCGATCATTGGCGATGCGAACCATGATCTCGAGCTTCTGGAACTTGACGTATGGCGGGTCGTTGTATTTGCAGAAGAAAACACGGAGCTCCTTAGTGAGAATATCTGGCTGCTTCTGCAACAAGAGGTCGATGTTCCTCAAAGCGACATATTGCACTTCTGGCGCAGATGATACCAGCGTCACTACAGTCATATTATTATACACGCCTTTCCAAGTACTTTTCCAATATGAAACGTACCTAACGGGGGGGCCATTTTCTTCAAATAGTTCTTGCCCAGTTCAGTGTTGACATTCCTCATGTGCAAGAAGACGACCTTGACGGCCGCCAACACGACACTGGGGTTAGCATGCTGAAACTGCGGTGCGACTCGTTCACAGATATGCTCCGATTCTGTCACTTCGGCGGCCTTGTATTCAGACAAAGTCGTGAGAATTGTCACCCGACCCCATTCCGTGCACTCGTTCAGTGCCATCAGCAGCTTCCGTAACGTATTCGCTGTCACCTGAAGGGCTCGTGTTTCCGGTGCAGAATGGTAGATCTCCGAGAGTGCGGTGACCGAGTTTGCGACGACCATGGGGTTCGGATCTCCGATCATTTCCTGTAGCATTTCAAGGAATCCATTCTCCAAGCACATCGCAGGATTCAGGTCGAATAGCTTGGCCACACAAATGGCAGCTGTCTTGCGGACATACGGCGACTCGTCACGGAGCGTCTTCCGTAGCGGTTCCTCCATGTAGTCCACCATCTTCTCCACTCTGATACATCCCATTGTTCGGATTGCTAAAGCTCGAATAAGAGGATTAGGATCTTCGGCGTCTTGGACAAAGGTATTCACGGCGAGAATGCAAAGATCGGGGTGGGACTTGGCATAATTCCTACCCGGTTGAAACGAAGCCATTAGCGACGGCATCGACACGAACGAGTTCAGGGAACACCCACATAAGATAGAGGTACACAAGCTTCTTCTGTTCCAAATCGCTTGTGGCAATGTTCTTCAGGACATCCGGGAAAAGGGCCGAAACGTCTTTGCCCAAGGTCATGGCCATGATGGTCTTCTGAATCGCCTCTTTCCTACAATGTGGTCAACATCGCCATCCGCAATCACACACAAACGAACCCGAAGGAGGCATTGATAGCTGCATACCGTTCATATGCATACTGGGAGCTGTCTTCCAAGTCAGTATCACTCTACTTCACGGTGCTTGAGTTAAAGGCATGCATACACAAGACCAGCTCGCAACTCGAACGTCTCTCCTTTCCTGGGGACCGCAAAGGCCCCTCGGATTTTGTTCATCGCCATCGTGACCACCAACAAGTATCAGCGACGACTCCGCCGCACGTCCGGATCAAATTCGACAGTAATCAACGGTAAGGACGTCGTAGAAAGCGCGTCGTCTGCGGGCTGCGGGGAATGAGCGGCGAGAGCTTCAGGGACAACGTGGGCGTGCGACTTGAGAGATATGACAGGACAGATTAATTATCGAGTAGACGGAGAATAATCGTAAACAATTCGTCAACAAAAGCAACGCAATCAGCTCGTCAAGGGAGGGGATGCTGGGGAGAAGGAATATTAACGTCGTGGATGGGAAAGGGTGTCTTCAAGTTGTCCACAAAATGCGGCTCTTTCGCTCTTTGGCGCGGCTCCGACGTTATTGAGACGCTACAACCACGTCCGAGTACAGCTCCTGACGGGCTCTCTACTTTTTCTTTGGGGTATCTGGCATATAATCCTGGGGATTTCAAATGGTGAGTTTAGATGGATTACTCTGAGATCAAATTAACTGACCTGGCAGGCCAAACTGCCCAATTTACGGCGTCTGTTCGTCGAGGCTAGAACGGAGGCCGAAGAGAACGAATATTCGAGGACGGCTGTGAGTGACATCAGAGAAAGATTGAGGAGGATTCTAATACGAATACTGGACTAGTTCTACAATCTGGTCCTTTTCATCTCCTCGATTGCTGTCTTCAGCCTAACAGCACAGCGGATGAGCGGAGCCAGATCGACCAAATAAGGATATGAATGGTCTACAGAATGGCATAGACGGCACATTGTTATCTTGGGATAGCTCAATATGGGATTATGAAAGCTGCTCCAGGCAGACAGACGAAACTCTGTACTCCAGCGCTGCAGGTACACACGCTCGCACAAATAACCGTTAGTCGGTTTCCTCCCCGTCATCCTCTTCATCCATGAAGGCAAGACTCTTGCGCCCTCGATTAAGCCTCCGACGTGGTCCGCTGTCGCTCTCTGCTGCCTCAGGACTCCCCGTGCCCCATCGTTTCGCACCTTCTTGGACCATCTGGAGATCCGCCTTGAGTTCCCGCTCTTCTCGGATCTGCCGTGCCTTTTCCTGTGAATATCGTCCCTTCATACCCGCATCTGCCAGCATTCCCTTCAAGTGTTTGATCCTCGCTTTGGGCGTCTCGTACGAGGCCAGCTCTTTTGACCAGACCTTGCGGATACCGCATTTGACGAGCCAACCTTGCAGACGCTTGACCTCTGCCTGGTCGGGGTCTTGATCTGCATCCTTGGTCTTCAATGCACTCTTTTTAGTTGTTGCAGCCTTCTTACTCTTCTCTGAAGATCCATTTTTGCTCTTTGGAGGTTTACTAGGCTCGGGCTCCTCGTCAAAGACAACTGACATCTCACTCTCGGATGCATCTTGCTTTTCAGCGTTTGCTACTTTCGAAGGTTGAGTGTCTTGTTCATCTGCAGAATCACGGTCGTCTCCTTCATTTTTGGAGGAAAAGGGTTTCGGCTTTGGTTTCCGCGGTGGTGCCTTGGACTGTTTCTTGGCTGGCTCTTTTACTTCCTCTTCTTCCTTCTCGTTTTCCTCTTCATTACCTTGAGACCTTTCTTCATCCTCTAACTCTGGAGTCTCCGCTTTTTGCCGCTTTCGTGATTTGGGTGTCTCCCCCGGCCCTGAGCGTTTTGCCTTGGTAGGCTTTGGCAAAGGTTTAGGCAATTCTATCGGCTTTTCAGTTACTGGCTCCTCAGAACCCTGGTCTTTTGCTTCCTGTATATTATCCAAACCGTATTAGCCAATAAGTAGCCACCATAAACCGTAAATAACACTCATTCCACTTACCGCTTCCTCCTTGATAATCTGATCACTCCTCTTCTTCCAATCCCCATTTTCCTTGAAGAACCCCTCTTCAATCCCTAGCTTCTTCTCTGCTGTTAGCCGCACCCGCTTAACTGTCAACTCCTCCATCTTTCCCGATTTAAAGATACCCGCAACGACGTCGCGTAGTGCCTGGGTCAGGTCCTTGTCGGAGGGACGCGGTGCGACGAGGGGCCGGTCGGGTTCCGAGTCAGACATGATGCTAATGATTGGTGTTTATTTCGTAAGAGGAAGGGTGTTATAGTGCTGGCGGGAGGACATGTAACTCAAGACGACGCGACAGGACGACGCGGTTGGTTGGTATATGCCCACACAGATGTCGCTTTTAATATTGGCACAAGCAGATAAGGATAAAGAAACGGTTTACAGCAGATTTCGAGACGGCAATAAACAATGGTAGCCCGTCGAATGTAAATAGCTACTATCCACCAGGAGAGGTCCCAATCGGGGATCGGGATTGTTCTGGCCGACCTCCGAATGCTGACAAATCATGATAGATGATGTTTTGCGATGCGACTCTTGCTTTAAACAGAAAAGCACACGGCTTCCAGAAGTTTTTTCTGCTCCTTGCTTGTGATTAGAGCCAAGTATACGCAATGCCGGCACCAGAATATACCCGGGACGAGGAGATTAAGGGCAATCTGCCCAAAGGCGTGGTGCTGGATAAAGATGGCAAACCGTATGAACTGACTCCCTTACGACCAAAAATGAGACATCCAGACTAATATGTATAAAAAAGATGTCGGCTCTGTACGTCAGCTTCTTCATGGCGAGCGCTCTCAAAACAAGCACAATCGCAATCGCAATCGCAGCCACAGACTCAGTCTCAATCCCAACCCCGAGAAACTTCGACACCATCTTCTTCCATATCAGTCCCCAAGTCCATAAGCACCGCAGCTTCAACCGCAACAAGCAGCTCCTCCAAAGCACCAACCGCCAAATCTGAGTGCCCTCCGGACGTTGACGCCCTAGGCCGTTCAACCTGGACCTTCCTGCACTCTCTCGCTGCCACATACCCCGACACCGCAACTCCAACCCAACAGTCCGAAATGCGCACCTTTTTGAACATCTTTTCGAAGCTGTACCCCTGCTGGGTGTGCGCTGAGGATTTCCGAGATTGGATGGCCGAGCCAAGTGGGCGCAACCAGCCGCAGGTCGCTGGCAGGAAGGAGTTTGGATGGTGGATGTGTGAGGCACATAATGAGGTGAATCGGAAGTTGGGAAAGGCGGTGTTTGATTGTCGGTTTTGGGAGGAGAGGTGGAGGGACGGGTGGAAGGATGGGAGGTGTGATTAGGTCTGTAGTTGGTGTCAATGATTTGTATGAATAGTGACCACGAGGATAAATGTATACATATTTATGATATAGATAAGAAGTCTCTACTCTGTTTTCAGGTTCCACCAGGATATGTAGTACGAATACTTCCAGTAACATTCAAAATAACCTAACATATATGAGTAACATCTGAAATCGCTAAGAATTATATGATAAGACAAAGATAATACGTATAGGACTTAGAACAGCCGTCTCTACCATGGCGCCGCTCCAACACGTAACGCTTCATCCATACAGTTAACACTGAGTCCCGATTATACATCAGGGAGTGAAGTCTCTAAGAACAATGCAAGACTCGAGAATAAAGAAAACAGCGACACATTTCATCCACCGTCTTTAATCTTCATCTTCCTCTTTAAAACTGGCTGGGCACGTACAATCGTAGTCCACTTGCCGGTGCCCCAATTTCGGTCACATCGGATATCCGACACACGGTGCCCTTGTACTGCTCATGGTACTTCGCACCTGTGAAAGGATCCGACACACTCGGCGAACCGCCGTAGATTGGAGTGTGCGAGGCGGCGCAGATATCGAACTCGGCAAACTGGTCGAATTCGATGTCTATCTTGTCCTGGGGGTTCCGCTCGCACTGCAACTTGATTTTCTTGGCCTGTTTCTCTCGTTAGCATAAAACTTTGGAGATTAAGAAATGGGTAGAGGGAAGGACGGAAGTACCTGGTCCAAAAGTTTCGACGAGCCTCCGTTGGCCAGCATACGGTTGGCAAAGCTGAGGGCGGATGAGTAGTTCTTGTTGGCAAAGGAGAACTTCATCGCTGCCATCAATGCGAGTTGCCGGTGAGTGACCTCTAGCTTTGGAATGGTGAAGTACGCAGACAGCTCAAGGCTTCTCTTGAGGCTCTCAGGGGATTCGGTTGAGATGGTCCGACGCTCCAACTCGATGGACATCGCAAGAATGTACTCCCGGGCAGTTGCGATGATCTTCTTGGCTTGTTCGACTTCTTCCTCGGAGGAAACAGCGTTGACCAGCACGGCGTGCAGGATCCGCTTGAAGATCTGAACACCTTCTTCCAACTTGTTAGCCCTCATAGCGGCGTACCCTTCTTGCAAATCGACGTTGGCGACGACCTCCAAATCCCTAGGGATAGCCGGGAGAAGCTGTCGGGTATCTGTCTCTTCTACGCTCCGTCGCACATAGTTAACTAAGGGAGGAAGGCCAGCAGTGGCCGGCAAGTAGGTCTTGGTTGCCTTGTAGATTTCGAGGAATCGTTCCTTCAGAGGAGCGAACTGCACAGCACCGACTTGGCGGTTAAGTAGCTGCATGGCGGAGTCAAAGGAACCAGAAGCAACGTGGTCAGCGGCCAACGGGGAGTTGCGAGCCCACAGGTCAGCCTCGGAGCCACCAGCGCCAGCTTCTGTGCTCTCCACATTGACAAAGTCAACATCCTCCTCGACATTGAGCTCATCGCCCATGTCCCAGCCGTCGACATCCTCTTCATCCTCGAGGGTATCGCGAGCGACGCCGGTGGCTTCTTCTTCCTCCTCCTCAGGCTCCAACTCATTCACCTCGGCATCCTCGTCGACTATACCAACTTCCCCAAGGAGTGCCTTTTCAAAGGACGAGTGGGCTGCAGCCTTGACGGGCCAATTCGACTTGAAGGTGGGAACAACAGGCTGTGCGGTCTGCAATGATTCCTCGAGTGTGGGCAGAGTAATCTGGTCCTCAGTGAGACCACAAGTCTCGAGGATAGACTCTGCCTCCTCGGTCAGCCCGTTGGATTTGGCAGTGAGGTAGGCAAGCGGGTATAGATCGACTTCCTTGAACATCTGAACCCTGTCCACGATGTCGCCACGGTAGATAGCATTCTGGAAACGAGACGTGAAGTCCCCACGGTGCTCAGCGATCTTCGCCATTCTGCTCAATTTCTCGGAGTCTCCGGTAGACAGATACAGGAAGGAAAGCTTGTCAAACTGACGCTGCTTCTGGTAGGTCATTTCCACCGTTTGGTGGTTGCCGTGAGCCAAAGCCTCAACACCGAGCCTGCTCCACAGGTTGGGGCGTTCCAGTCCCCTTGCCATTTCGACAGCGACCTCAAGGTTACCGCACTCGAGCGCAAGCTCGAAGCGAGTCTGGGGGTCCTGGACGAACTGTAACGCAATTTCTGGGTACCCCTTCTTCTGAAGGTAGGAAATAATACTTTGACCGACCAAGCTAGACGTCTTGATAATCTGAAGCATCTCGTCGTAATTCCTCTTGACTAGTGCGAGCTTGAACCGGTATTCAGTGGGATCTATTTCCAGAGTCCTGGGCTTAGCGTTGCGGTCGAGACTATAGACATTCCGTCCCTTGACCTTGACGAGATATAATGTCTGATCAAGAGTACGGATAATACCATTGTCGCTACAAGTACTTGTCAGCTTTGGCCATTTTTAGAGAGTAAGAAGGACATAACATACCCGTTTAACAGAGCGTACTTGACGTGGTTCAAAGTCGAGTACAGGAGCACGCCAGCATCATCCCAAGCAGCACTCTTGATACGCATCGTCTCGTGGAAGCTGCTCACCTGCTCCAGCGTCTTGGTGACAATGGTGACAACATGCTTGCTAAGGAGAGCCGCATAGAGGCCATCGTTGGACCAGACCACGTACTTGACGCCACTCACAGCCAGCTCTGCCAGTTGTTTCTTTGCCTGGATGTCGAAAAGAACAACAGACGTAGGAGTTATAAACAGCAGGCACCCAGTCCCGCCAAAACAGATGTCGGTAGTTCCTGGAGGAGGCTTGATGGTCTTTGTGGTGGCATTACTGAGGTCCTTGATGTCGGCCTGCTGAGTCGCGGCGTTGAAGATGGCGAACCGGTTGCGCGCGACGAAGACGGCAGACGAACCGGTGCCCCGCTTGACATCGGTCGGCTCGACTGCTCCGGTGGCGTCTCTCGGAAGGTGAATCAATTCGTAGATCCCATTGTCCGTGGGAGACGTGACGAGAATAGCCCGCTCAGCGGGGTTGTAGGATACGGTCCGCGGGGGAACCCAAGCGGAACCCAGTTTGCGCAAGGAAAGCATGGGCGGGGACTCGACATTCTTCGCAACATCGTATGACCTCACGCTCTTATCCTTGGTTATGTAGAAGAGTTGGTTCTGGTACACAGTCGACGCGGGCCTTTCCCTCTCCAGCTTGAAAACCATAACACCAGTGTCGTGGCCGGCAGCGAACAAGTTGATCTCGGGGTGGGCAGCAATGACCCAGAACCTGTCCAAATCGCGCTTGAACGACTGGACGGAGGTTCTCTTGTTGAGGTCCCATACTCGAATGGTTTTGTCTTCACCGACGGAGAGAATCAGGTCTTGGTGGGGATGGAACAAACAGGCCGATGCGTTCTGGAAATGGCCGCGGCAGGTATCGACTTCCCATGCTTTTGTGTCTAATAATTGAAACCGTCAGCTGAATTCACAGTAATCCGCATTCCGGAATGGGATTATCATACCGCTCATCCTCCACAGTTTAATCAGACGGTCGTCGCCCGCCGAAACGATCAGGGGCAGAGTGGGGTGGAAAGAGACCCAGTTGACGCCTCGATCATGGCCCTCCAAAACAAACTTGACCACTGCATCAGTATTCCCAAACATATCCGCTTGATTTGGGTTGGCTCGGGCCATTTGGTCTTCGAAGGTCAGCGAGGTCGGAGCTGAGTGCTTCTTCCGCAGTCCGGAAATGTCCCATATGCGAACGGACTGGTCGAGCGAGGCAGAAGCGATCAGGTCCTCGGTAGGGTGAAACTGCGCGCACATCACGTAATGGTTATGACCGGTCATTGTACAGACTGGGCCATCCTGTTGTTAGCACTACTTTTCCAAACTCCCCGAAGGGACAGGTGTCCAGTGTCCTCAACATACTCAGCGATCTGTTCTGCCAGTTCCATATCCGAATGGTCTGGTCGTCGGACGCAGACAGAATCCAAGGAAGCTCGTGATGGAAGAATACCGTTCGGATATAATCCAAATGACCATTCAATGTGAACAGGCATCTCCGTGTCTGATAACTCCACACCTTGATCTTGTAATCATCACCTCCGGACACGAAGAGGGGCTGGGTCGGGTGGAAGTCAACGGCTCGAACGGGGCCATCGTGCTCTTCGAATCGATCGATGAGGGTTCCCATGCGGTAATCCCAGAGCTGAATAGTAGACGAGTGTAGAGAAACGAGAATCCATGGTCTATAATCCCAGTGTCAGTCCGGCTCCGATTGCGACGCGTCCATGCAGTCTTCCAAACTGACCGTTTCGGATGAAAGGCAATTCCCTTGGCTCGGGAGGATTTCGACTCAAACTGAAGACACGGAAAAGGTTAGCTATCGTCCTCCAGTGATTAAGAATGGGATAGGACAGCACGGTACATGCCTTGGTCAACATATTTGGAGAGGACTGCATCTTGAACGAGAGTTGGCCGGAGCCGCACCATGGAAGCACGCTCCAGAGGGGACAGAAAAACAAGAACGAGGCAGCAGTCCTAGAACTATAGAAATAGTATCAATTGAATTGCAGAACGAATCTAGGTCCAACAATCGCAGGTCGTTGTCGTCGTCGTTGTCGTCCTCGTATGGCGCTTGAAGTCAACGTGGACTTAATTGTGTCGGGCCAATAAGCGAGTCCCGCGGGCCAATGATGGGCCTAGGCGGTGAGCCTCAGGAGACTACAACAACAACAACAACAACAACTACGCTCTATACAGAGTAGAATATACTACTGTCGAGCAGATCTTCTGGTTCTATGTTCAAATGGAGAGAGCAAAATTTGCAGGTGCTACAGGGGATCACGAAACCGGTTCACATAAAACGTGGATGCTGCTTGCCATGGCGCGGGCCACTCTCCGCACCCGTTCGAAAGACTTCCATCGCCTTCATGAATGCTGCTAAGAATGCGGTTCCAATCTTGCCTGCAGCTATGCCGGGCACCCTCCTTTCTGAACAGTTACGGCACTTGTGCTTGGGATATATCCTCTCATACTCGTGAATCTGATATAAGATGAACGAAGGATTCCCATCCGGGAAGCCGGCCAGATCTACTACGGATCATGATGAACCTAGCAGCCCGTTATCTCCCTGGGAATGTCACGAAGAACATACTACGACGTATTTCAGCTCCCATGAGGGCGTTGAAGTCGTCCAGCCTTACGCAATCGAAGAGCCGGACGATGAGCCCGCCCCCCCGTCTCCGGAATCCCCAGAGTCAACGCCAGAATGGCAAAGAGACCTAGTAGAGTCAATGGACGACCTTCAGTTCGAATCAGATGCCAGTGGCTCCTCCCTGCACTCTGATCAGATAAGGGGCCAGAAACGAAAGTCCGCTAGCGCCGGCTCCCAGAATCAGTCTCCCACGCAGAAGACATCTCTCCAGCCGGATAGTGACCCGCATGAAGGACCAAACTTCAGTCCCAAGAGACCGCGCAAGAAGGGCACAAACAGACAAGCCAATGTCGATCTGGAAACTGCTAACGCGGCCCTCCTGTCCCACGGCTCTCGTGAAACCGCCTCTGTGAGCTCCGGCTCGGACACCCAGTGTACAGATGCCAACATCGCATGCCCCACGTCAGATTCAGCCATTGAAATGGACGTGGATTGAAGGGAGCCGTCATTGATGTTGTTATATTTCCAATTGCATAGTCCATCACGTGACATTACGTTGTGGGCCGGTCTTATATACTGGCATGACGTCAGACGGGCTTCATCGCAAGCTGCAGCTATGAAAGAGGAGCGACGTCCTTTCGTCCTCTAATGACATCTAGCTGTCGGTTTGTATGCTGCAGAGACTTATACCGCGATTGACTATTTTTCGCCCACTCAATTGGTTTGTCGCCAGAATTTGTCGCCAGATACACTTGTCACCGATCATGGCTTCCAGAACTTCGTCCCGCCAGGCTGCGATGAAAGCGAAGGAGGCTATTACAAGCACATCAGAGCCGAAGCCCCAGAGTGCTGCCGGTGCGAAGCGCAAGGGATCCGTGGAGAAGGCCCCGGAGTACAAGAAGGGAAAGAAGAGTAATTCAAAACCCAAGGGAGAGAACAAAGAGGAAGTCGATCGGAAAGCCAACGAGCCATCTCGAGAGGCTGGAATGGCTACCAAGGAGGAATCAGCAGGTAGGATTGAGAGTGTCATTGGAATCTAGCACCGCAATGAAGTCTAATCCGGCATATAGAACCAGCTAAAAAACCGTCCGCAGAGCTGGAGAAGCCTAACGGTGTTGAAGCTGGTGTCCGGGAATCGCAGGAAAGAGAAGACATAGTACCATCGAATATCCTCGAAAAAGGCATCGTCTATTTCTTTTATCGGCCGCGTGTAAACGTCGAAGAGCCGCACAGCGTCAATGATGTCGCTCGCAGCTTTATCGTCCTACGTCCGACTCCCAAAGGAGCGACCATTGACCAGCAGCAAGGCTCGCTTGAACCTGGCGCGAAATGTCGGTTGATAGTTCTCCCGAAGAAGAAGTTTCCCACTTCGGCGAAAGAAAGGGATATGGCGTTTGTGGAGAAGGCCGGACAGTCCATGAAGGCGCTGCAAGAAAACTTCATCTCCGGGGGCACGTACGAGACCTCAACTCGAGGCGAGCGAACCATTGAAGAGGCCAGGCCATATGCTGAAGGAGTATATGCGATCACTTCCACGAAGCGAGCATCTCATCTTGCCTACATATTGACGATTCCTGGAGAGACTGGCTCCCTGCAGGAAGACTTTGGCCTTCGAGGGCGTGGTAGTTGGATTGTGCAGGCAAAAAATCCGAAGTACCCTGGTCCTCCGAATGCGCAATTTGCCAAAAACCCGGAGTATCCAGAACAGTAAGCCACTACATCCCTAAAATTCTCTCCATAGGAAACAAATAGCTCACGCGATCATGGTATAGGGTCCGCGAGAAATTTGCTGATTATCGCTGGGTGCCACTCGAACCGGATTTCATTGAGTATCCCAACGCACAATTCCTGATGATTGGTGAAGCTCAGGACGAGCTCGGGAAGGCTGCCACTGCGGAGCCTGATGGTAAGCAGGCACACGAGGAGCAGCCGGGCGAGGAACTGGAGAAACTGGAGCATGAGAATGAGGAACGGATAGAATCATTGGAAGGTATATCGCCCTTTGCTGCAAGCCATCTGCCTGTCCTATGCTGACTGTCGACCTTCTCCAGGCGACGCTACAGTCTACCAAGATCTGGGATTGGACGCGAAGGATTACCCACAAGTGCCATCCACTTGGAATGGTAAATTATAACCAGTTAAGCTGAGCTGCTGGTAAGCTGTGTACTATTGTTATGCCTATGTATTGATTACAGATAGTGTGGGATAGTCTTGAGTCAAAGGGATTTTAGCTGAATGGATGCTTTGCTTCTTTTGCCCACTACTGTAACGCTCCACGGAAGACGGCGTACTCCGTGGTACTCTCCTGCATCTTATTGTTGCACACGAACTGAGACTACTGATATGCCCAGGTTTATATAAGTGAATACGCGGATTATTTCAACTTTCCCCTTAGGCCTGTCGTTCATTTCCGACAATCATCCCACGTGGGGAAATCAACCACATCTATGGACCGAGCATAGACAGTATTTATACTCTATTCCAGGCTACATCTTCTCTCAAAACACTCCTAAACAACTCATATCACTATGAAGTTCTCATTGCTGACCAGCGCGCTGCCTCTAGTCGTGGCTGCCGCCACTGGTGATGATCAGAGCAAGCATGTCGTGAACCAAACCACCTGTGGAGGCACTAACTACCGATACAATGGACTAGCAGGGTATGGATTCGTGCCATCCAATGCAACAGACAAGTATGGGGATACGCTGGGAGGCTATGGAAGCTCCGTCGCGATTGACCAGTCCTCCTGGAAAAAGACAGGCAATGATTTGTACTCGGGGATTGTCTATACCTTGCCAGATCGTGGATGGTAAGGGAATAAACAGCCTTGTGATTGAACCAAGAGGTATAGAATACTGATGTATGCGATCAGGAACACGAACGGAACCCTGAACTTCCAATCGCGCATCCACAAATTCGGCATCTCTCTGCGCCTCGCACCTAACGCCTCACTATCCAACCCCTCAAAGCCCAACCTCCGCCTCCGATACCTCGACACCATCCTCCTCACTGGCCCCGACGGCGAACCCACTACAGGCCTTGACGCCGACGCCGACAACCATGCCAGCTACCCGGGTTTCCCCGCGCTTCCTGTGGCAACATACACCGGCGATGGTTTCGGCGGCTCAGGGCCAGGTGGTAAGCGCATCTCCGTCGACAGCGAGGGACTCGCATTGGACCCTCACGACGGCTCGTTTTGGGTCTCCGACGAGTATGGACCGTACGTGTACAAGTTCGATAAGGAGGGGAAGATGCAGCTCGCCATCCAGCCACCGGAGGCATTCCTGCCTCGTCGCAACGGCACCGTTTCGTTCAGCTCCGGCTCTGCGCCCATCTATGCACCAGAGGACACCCCAACCCCGAAGGATACGGAAAGCGGCCGCGATAACAACCAGGGCTTTGAAGCCCTTACCGTCTCTGCGGACGGCAAGACCCTCTACACGATGATCCAATCTTCACTGGACCAAGAGGGCGGGCCGAAGAAGCAAAACCGCCAGCCCATCAGACTTCTCGAATATGACATCTCTTCTGTGTCCACGGGCGGAAAGCCACAGTACAAGCACGAATACGCCGTTCTCCTCCCCAAATATCGCGACTACACCAAGGATATCACCAGCAAGAAAGCCTACCCTGTCGCCGCGCAGTCGGAAATGCACCAACTGCCGACGGGCGACTTCCTCGTTCTTGCGCGCGACTCAAGCTTCGGTAATGGCCAGAAACACACGCGTTCCGTGTACCGTCATGCGGATATCATCTCGATCAACCGCGACACCACAACAGACCTCAAGGGCGAGAGATACGATGCCGCCGGCGCGGCAATTGCCTCCTCGAAAGGTGTTCTGGATTCCGACATTACTCCAGCGCAGTACTGCTCGTTCCTAGATTACAACGTGAATTCGGAACTGGGCAAATTTGGCATGCACAACGGGGGCAAGTCTGGGCCGTCCGCGCTTAATGAAAAGTGGGAGAGCTTGGCGCTTGTGCCTGTCGAGCCTGGTGCGCAAAATGGGGGCAATTCTCATGGGGAGTATTTCTTATTCAGTTTTAATGACAATGATTTTATGACCCAGGACGGTGAGTCTCCTTTGAAATAGATTGAGAGATATTCATTGCTAACTGGTGGTTCAGGGCATATGAACTTTGGAAAGTTCAATTATGCGGATGCATCCGGTCTTAATTTGGATAACCAGGTTCTTGTGTTCAAGTTGTCTTTCTAGACTGATATCTCACATTCATTCAGAATCCAATTTGAATGTGCATACTAGGGTAAGTAAATAGAGCAATGTCAATACTACATAGAATAAAAAGGATTAGAGTAAATAATAAACCGACCGTTACTCGAACAGAATAAATATAAAAACACAAGCCAAAATCATTTAATCAGGTTAATGGCCTGTAAGATATCGTCCAACGACCATCCAGGTCCACCAGGGACAATCTCTGCCCACACCTCCTCGGGCACGGCATCTTCGTTTCCCAGGAGAGTCCAGTTAGGGCTGGGTTCGGACTTGATCCATTCGAAGTCTTCGACTTGGCTCCAGCGGTCTTCGTGATCTGGGTGGTCATGGTCTAGGGCCTAGACATACCAACGACTTTAGTATTTGGCAGCAAATGTAATGGTAAGGAATTAAGACGTACGTAAACCCTTGGCGTCCTCCCGAAGCGAACATTAGAGCAACCCTCGATAATTGGATTACTAGTCGAGCTCAGATAAACATCCACGTCCTTGCAGTCATGCATCCGGAACTGGCGACACGACACTACAATCACGCTCTTTTCGACACCCGTGATATGTGCCGGCCCACCAATCTGCCCACAGACTAACAGACTTTCCTTGACGTCTCGTGCCGTCAGACTGGCATATGGCTTGCCGTTGGCGGTGGGAATGGACATGTCCACAACACAATGGCGCAGGCAGGTTATCGAGGCTGGGACACTAGCGGCAGATCCGGACGCCGGGAGCATTATGTGTAAATCGTGGTGGTTGTTCACACTCACGGACGATAGGACGTTTGCTGCGAATGTGGTGCTCTTCTCTTTTGGCTCAGACTCTTCAGTGCCATCCGGAATATCACCCACAGAGATGGCAGGGACCGAAGTTGGCACGACTTCTGGTCTGTGGTGTAGTTGCAGGATCCGGTCTGGCTCGTTCAAGGGCGTTGAGGGATAATTGGGGGTTGGATTCGCGGATGAACCAACAGAGGATGTGCCAGGAGAGCGGTAACCAGGAACACCACGGCAGCCCTTCGCAGCTAATTCAGCTGCGTCGGAGAGAGAAATCGCAGAGGGGTTCTTCTTCGTCTTGAAGCTGAATTTTGGGCGAGGTTCAACCGCTGCACGAGTTTCTGCTAGTTTATCTTGCAGGGCTTTAATGGCCTAGGAGCACGGTTATCAGTACGACACTCATGTACACTATCATTGTTTCGAGATCGTCTACCCACCTCTGCATATATCCTCTGGTCATAGGTCGGGATGTAGCTTGCCGCATCTCTCACTTCATTAGACAATCGCGCGATTCCAGCTAGACAGTGGTCCGTGGCATCCGTCCGCTCTCCTCCTATCAACGATGTATCTGCCAGCCGATCCATTTGCTCTTGCAGGGCTAAGCAGCATCAGTCAGCCAACCCCGCATCCCAGTAAGCATCAACGGTGTGTATATCATGTAGCATACCGGTAATCTCATGCTGAAAGTAGCGGAAGAAGCGTTCCTTCAACGAGATCTCGGATCTCAAGACGGTCTGGCTCTCGGCCTGCGATAGCCGGCGCACCTGCTCAAATTCTGGAAAAGACATTGTTGATATCCGTAAAATAATGTTTTTTTTTTCTTTTTTTCGTTTTAATGAAGAGGTATTCCTAGCGTGGTAGAGCAGTGAAATGATAGTGCAGTGACGGAATGTATTGATGACGTCGCTTCCGTGTCAGTCGACGATTTACGTATCTGTAAGTGACCTCTCGCGAAGGTAACAGTTTGATCAGAGCACAGCAAGAAGAGAGAATGGGAAGAAGATAGCAGTTATAGCAGCAATTTCAATGACGAGCAATGTAGAGCCAAGCACATGAACTAATTGCTGGAGTCAATCAATCCGCGGGGTCCATCTGCAGGTTACGGAAGATCATCCGCGCGCACGCCGGGAGATGCACAAGAAAGCTATAATCGAAGCAGAATTATAAGACGCTCGTTAAGGAACGTGTTATCACGACATGACATTGATTTTCTGCCTCTTCGTCTTGACGTCGACGGAGACGCGGATTCCTCGGTGACGTCGACAACTAAGAGCGGCGACCGGAACTTGTGTTTCTCCGGAAGAACTACCCGCATCATTCCATTTTCGGAATGTTAGCGCCTGAGGCTTGTTTACCCGAATGGGAAGGAGGAAAGGTAGGGTTGAATTGGCAATATTGAAGGGTATACAATCATGTTACTATGCAAGATCATTTCCAGTCCCGAAGCAAAAGCTGCAGTATTTATTAATCCGCCCCTAGTTCTGGTAAATCTGGCCTCGTCGTTCCGGGCGACCTCGCACCACTGATATTCATACTCATCATTCTCATGCCCTCGTCAAACGCCACATCCGCAACAGGGGGTCCAGATAATGGCGATGGTCTGGGCGACTGAGCACTAGCATTGGTAGTTGATTCCCGCTCACTCATGGCCCGATCGAAATCTCCGTGCAGATCGTAGTCACTCGTCATCTCGCCGTTCTCGAATAGCCGGATTGTACGGAGCATTAGCCGTTCATCCTTCATCCAGAAGACCTGCAGAATGGTCTTTTGGGGAAGGGAGAGAAGTAGCTTGCCGGGTTTGGAGAATGCTGAAGAGGGAATCTTGGATGCGGCACGTTTTATTCGTGTAGGTGTTGTTGGAGTTGAAGGGCTGTCTGCATAGTGCCTCCAGAGGTGGATTTCGTTTGCTTGAGTTGAAACTGCATACAGTGACCCACAGGGAGATTGAGCGGCGCCGACGATGCCAGTTTTGAAGAGACCGTCGGCTGTTTGGCTATTTGAAGTAGACAGTAGTATTGGATATTCGCTGGAAGATGCTGTGAGGAATACCGAGTTATCTAGGCTGTGATAGAACACACTCGTAAGTCGTGCATCATCCGTTATACTCTGGCTAAATCAGCACTTATCTAGTACCCAATATTAACGACTGAATACTCACAGACAGAGCCTGGACAGAGTGTGTCCTATTGGCAGCGATACGCCACGGTTCAACATCACAATCCCACACATCGACACGAGCGGAGCGGTCCTTAAACAGAGTTGCAACGACTAGGCGTTTGGAATCCATGGAGAATTCCACTTTCCGCTGAATAACTGTCCCATGTCTTGCATCATCCGGAATCCGCTTAGGGCTGATCGGAGGCATGTCTACATCGTTTGCGACGGCGACTTTTCGAATGGGCCTTGACCTGGACTCATATACATTTCCGAGTTCATAAGCGTGGGTTTCGTCGTTGACGATAAATGCCAGGCGTCTGTCATCTCTTGATACTGTCAAGCCGATCACAGGAAGAGAGAGGTTTGGCGTATCAATTGTTAGGTGTACTTCGGCAGAGAGACTAGTAGACCCGAAGATGAGAAGCTCGTAATGCTGAACAGTGTCAGAAAAAAATAGGAAATACAATATAACCCGAAGGTATGCTCACCTGCCCAACTGCAGCAATGATAGCACAGCGCCGCTCTCCCGCCGCAACACACTGAACGCCGGAGACATCGTATCTATAAGCGTGTGGTTTTTTCCCATCTGCGGCCAACAAGTCAAACCTGACAACGCAGTTGTTATTCTCACCCCAGAAGAAGAGACTTTTTCCGGATGAAGAAAAGCAAAACTGCGGCTGCCGGGGCAGCCGATGCCCCTTGGAAATAGTCTTCCTAAACGATGATGCGCGAATAGGTAGTTTGACACTTTTCAGCTCCCTAGATAGTGACCTGGCAGGCTGCTTTTTTTGGTACTTGTCCGGCCATGGAGGCGAGAGATGGTTCAAGGAGCTTGCCATCGTATTCAAAGATTGACTACTTTTCATTTTCGGCACTCCAATAGGTGGGGATGGCTTGGGTGCTTCACCCTGCCCTATTTGGGCAGCTGAGCAGCGGGTAGAATGGCTGAAAGAGCTGGATAGGGATCCTGTGCGTGCTGAAAGAGACCCCATTGCAGACTGTCGACTGGTGATACTCTCCGATTCGGAGCCGGTTTTCAGCGGGTCAGGTAATTGCTCTAATGGTTCTATGACCCGCGCATGATGAATTTTTGTATCCTCCGGACCGAACAGACAAGAGGTATCAATTGAGAGGAGCTGTGGGTTTACCTGTAGCTGCCACGTTCAATTACGTTAATCAACCTAACATGCTATGTGAGATTGGGCGATAGGTATATAATCAAGGGAGACCGCTAGGGAAGTTTCGTACCTCGTCCAGATTGTCTTCATCTTTGCGTAAATGCTCTTCGAACAGTGCTTTGGGGACTGGATGCACAGACGGAGAACCCAAGCTATACATAGCGCAGCTTCGACGTTTGATTTCTTCATGTCGCTTGTTATCCATGATGGGTGAGGAGCCGTGTAGCCATTGTGTCAAGTGCTGTTGATATTCATGCGACACGGCTTCCAATTCACCATTGCAAGCCCACAATTGGACTCGACGGTTGATAAGCCATCGTACGAAATGGCTCAGCGAATCATCCAGGGCATTTCGAAACCCGGCCATTTGGTTCCAAGCATCTCTAACCTTGCGGGTTTGCAGCGGTGGATGCCCGTCAGCATTTTGGCTTAGAAGAATAGTTGCAAGGACTTGGAGTGATGGGGTATCTGATTGTCCGTCGGATGCTGCCAGAACGGTTCTAGCCAGTCGTTTTCGAGCTTCTCCTGACTGGGAATATGCTTCTTCTACGTTTGCCGCCGTCTCTCCCGGGTCTCCTTTATCGTGAGCAGATCGACGGTTATCGACATGGCACTGAATAAGCGCAGACTCAGCAGCCCATGTGGTATCAAATAGTCTCCAGAACGAGGACATGTGGTCAGATCCTTTCCTGACAAGGCCGGTCAAAAGGTCGGTAATAAGCGTCTCGGGCATCGCGGGAAACGGATACTACAATACAAATTAGACGATATAACAAAGAAATCATAAGCGAGTACTCACAAGTCCAGTGGCAAATGACGGAAGAGGATGATGTGCCTTTAAACCATCCGCGGATCCAATCTCACCAATTGCGCTTGGCAAGGCAACATTCACCAGATATCCCTCTGTGCTTGACAGACCAGGATGCTGCCATGCCATCTTCATCGCGCGAGCCAGGTCCGACCTCATCTCAGCATTCAAGCCGTCCCCACGCAGTAGCAACAATCGCACGCCAGCCAGCAGCGTTTCTGCCAGATAATACCGATATTGGCCACGGTCCTGAACTGTAGCTGCGGTCATGGGCAACAGTTCAGACTTGACGCGGATCAGGTACATGAGAGTCGAATAGATTGTCTCCGAGGGTAGCAAGTACGGGAGTAGAGACGGATGACAGTCGCGGACATTCGTCAAACCCTGAAGATAAGACCGTTGGAGATCGAAAACCGCCTTGATCCAGAACACCATGCGCACCAAAGACTCGATATTGGCGACCAGGCCATTTTGCACCTGCGACACGGCCAGCTGGGCCGCATGTTCGCCTATGATTTCCCGGAGGATGTTCGCGATGTCGGGACGACCTAGCTGTTCCCACACGGCAGCCACGAGGGGGTGCGACATGGAGGAAAGAAAGAATCACGAGGAGGAGAAAGGCAGAATCAAGCAAGATGGTGATCAACGATCATAGAGCGAGTGAGGAGTAAAACCAGCCGAGTTCACGGTGCTTCACAGATGAAAGAGAGTTGGAGTCTGTTTGGCACCAGGCTAACAATAATAATGAAGCATGAGGGAAATCGAAAACAGCGACACGAAGCTGACGTAGATATGAATTATGATTATGATTATTCTAATTTTTCCTTTTTGTCCTTTTTTGTCTGCATGAATTATTCTTCGTGTAGGACACCCAGCGAGGCCTGCAGACGCAAGGGCTGCAACAAACAGGCAGAATCGCGAAAGAGGCTGGGAGGGGGGGCTGCGTTTCGATATCAAAATGAAAGAAAATAAGAAAGAATCAGGATATGAAAGAAAGCAGCCTTGATCTGCTGGAGTCCGGCTGGTTTTCTTTCATCTCGGAGGTCAGCATTGCCCTAGAAAACACCGTCATCGTGTCAGAGTCAGCAACAGCAGTCTGGCTGCAGAAGAACGTGTCTGTTGCTGATACACTGACGGGAAATTTAAAACCCCGGCTCAATCAGACTGTTGGAAATTGAGAAACGGGTCATGGCGTGTTGGATTTTGAGTCGGATCGATGGGACAAGACGGATCATAGGATGGATTCCATGCACGCATGAACCACGGAACCCAAAGGAACGAATAAAGGACTATTGCTTCATGCTTCTACAAGTACAGATCACGAATCAAGGCAAACTTTCGAGCAAACTTTACGAAGTGGTTATAGTTCATGGTCTTGGGTCATTATTATAGTGGTATATTATAGGTGATGTGCTTAACCAATATACTGAAACAGCCTTGACATTTCAGGTCAAGAGTGCTTTTCAGAAACATCCGGCACAGACGCACCAGACAAGCCGGGTCCATTGGACGAATGTGTCGATGGATAGCTGGAGTTATACAGGTTCTCGGCCAGAAAAACCCCAATAACTGCAGCCTGGGCAACATATCAGTTTCATTCCAACAACAAGCGAGCATCAAACAAGCATGATGGCACTTACCAACGACAGATCCATTCCCTCTGCCACTTCCATCTCCCAGGAAATCAGTTTCCCCGGCAAATACACGGCCTTCATGTCCGCTAACTTGACGCGCATCACCATCGCATTATTATTATCGTCAGCATAGACGTACGTCCATCTTTTCCATATGTCCTGCCCACGCACTGCCAGCATCGCCTCCTCGCCCCCTGCGGCGGCATTCGCAATATACACATCGCACTTGTCCTTCAACATATTCCACCGAGGTGCAAGTGTCGCCAGTGGTTGATTCGAATTCCCACCAGGTATGTCGACGAACCATGTCACACCGGCGGGCTTGCGACGGAGCTCGAATAGTGGCAGACCCGAGGCATCACGGAAGAACCGTCGCTGGGACCAGGATGTGATATGGCCGTCAATTTTGAATAGTAGATCGTATTCCGGGGGACCTGAAGAGCCGTTGGAGTCTGTCGGAACGGCTGATACTGCGTAGTCGCCGCCAACCCGGCTGGTGCATTTCAGGCGGAGCGTGGTTGTCTTTGTAGCGATATGCTCCTGACGGAGAGCGATGGGTTGCTTGAGGATGGTGAATTCGGACATGGCTTAAAAAACGATGTTCGGGAAAGATATGGGTCGGTGAGATATATGTTTTGAAAATCTATATGAATTGTTTGCTTATACCACGTAGTCTCTGGACGATTGCCAGGCCTATGACGGCCTCCTATAAGTACGTCTCGTATTCTTCCCGTCCGCCCGCGGTCTGCCCGCAATTGCACACTAGACCGGTGCGTCTATAGCAGTGCTGGCACTGCGTATTCAGGGGAGTGAAATCCAATAGAAATGATCTAGAAGGATCATTCCGTAAGATCAGACAATAGCATAGAATGCCTAGCGCATTCTCTTCATCTTACTTATACGTATTACGGCGAGGCGTTCTCAATACAGAGACTTCTTGTCAAACGCGAGCCTTGAAGGACTTCGCCCTGCAATAAGACTGTACCATTCCAAGGCCGTCAGAAATATCGGAATAGACGAAGAACGGACGAAGAATAGAAGACAAAGGGAGAGCGACAGCGGGGGCTGAGAACTGCCCGGGAAATACCTGGGTGTATTATATTGAGGTTTTCTATCCCTTTGCCATCCTTGGTGGAGACAGCCTCTAAAGCTGGTCTCCAGTACAATGAAAAACCTTGAATCTCTCTGGATATATCCGATTGGCCGTGGCTCAAATATCCGTCGCCGATTTGAGGTTCAACGGGGATTCCGTTGTGGACTGTGGACAGAGGGATCTGGATGCTACGCTGCGCAATGCGGCGGGAGATCCCCAGGATTGTCTTGGTCGACATGCAAGGAACAGGATGCAATGCGCGTAGCAAATTGAAACTCAAAATATAGGCGGTCTCTGCAATGCGATGTTTTGATCCACTGTGGTATATACTACCACATCAAAGCCAATTCTGCAGTGAGTGGCGTGCAGACTTCCCCATGGTTTTGGACAGTCCGACAAGTTGATTAGCAGGAGTGTTGCAGTAGACAAGGGAAAAGTTGGAGCAGGATCCTGTTGTTGATTGAACAAACCCTACTCCCGTTTGTCTCCAACCATTGAGCCATTGGAATAGGTAGGTGCCCAAACGATGCCCTTGTCCTCGGTTCTGGAACTACCTGTGGCGTCGGTTCGGGCTTTTTTCTCTTTCTTTTCTTTTCTTTTTTTCTTGGAAAAGGCCCTTCTCGCCATAAATAAATAGCGGAGGCTATTCTCACCTGCTTTTGCTTTCACCTGCGAATCTTCAAACCCATCCACTCATTCATTTCCCGGCTTTTTCTATGAAGAATTCAGAGTGAGAGTTTTCATGGTTCCATTCGCTTTTTCGTGGAGGCTCCTGTGCCTCTTCCTTGCTTGCTCGCAGACGACTCCAGTGCTTTCGCGCGGCTACCGAGTAGTTGAACAACTCCCTGGTGTGCCAGAAGGATGGACAGAAGATGGCGCACCCCCTCCGTCAACATTGATGAAATTCCGAATGGCCATCCGCCATGACAGAATGGCCGAGTTTGAGCAGAGAACTATCGATATCGCCACTCCGGGAAGTCATCTCTACGGCCATTTTATGACGCGCGAGGAGGTTAATAATTTCTTACGTCCATCCGATGATGCTGTTCATGCAATCTATTCATGGATGAAGTCGGAGCATATTCCAGAGGACTCAATCGAGAGACACGGGAATTGGATCACATTCACGGTTCCCCTTTCACGGGCAGAGAAAATGCTAGACACACAGTTTCATTACTTTCGCAACGACGTTAGCCAGAAAGCCGATATCAGGACGTTCAGGTATTCCGTACCTAAGCATGTTCATGCTCTTGTTCAAATGATCCAACCAACCACACGGTTCGGACAGCCCAGTCTCCAAGGAGCCCCGGGATCCAATTATTCAGCAGCCCTTGTCAGCTTTGAAGGCCTAGAAGAAGACTGTTCATCCATGGTCACGCCAAGGTGTCTTCGGAGGTTGTACGGAATTTATGATACGATAGCGCATCTGGATCCGAAGAACAAACTTGGCGTCTCTGGTTTCCTGGACCAGTATGCGCGTTACGACGACTTTCACTCATTCATGCGTACGTATTCGCCGCATAACGATGAGGCCAACTTTACCGTGATCTCCATCAATGGAGGTCTCAATGAGCAAAACTCCTCTCGTTCTAGCAAAGAAGCCGGCGTGGATATTCAGTACGCGCTTTCTCTGGCATATAACACAACTGCGACCTATTTCACTACCGGAGGTCGTGGGCCTTTTGTGCCCGAGGCTGACCAGCCCAACCGGGGCAATTCAGCCAATGAGCCCTACCTGGAACAGCTCCACTATCTTTTGGGCCTATCTGACGACGAACTCCCTGCAGTGCTCTCAACCTCTTACGGTGAATATGAGCAGACCGTCCCTACGCCTTACGCGAACGAGACATGTAACATGTTTGCTCAACTTGGGGCCAGAGGTGTCTCGGTTATTTTCGCCAGTGGAGATTCGGGCACTGGCGGATCATGCGTGTCCAACGACGGCTCCAACCGGACAAGGTTCCTGCCAGTCTTCCCAGCATCTTGTCCTTTCGTCACAGCAATTGGCGGTACTCATGGGACCAATCCTGAGGAGGCCGTCGATTTTTCAGGAGGTGGTTTCTCAGAGGTATTCCCTCGTCCGAAATACCAAGACGAGGTCGTCCGCAAATATTTCGACCAATTAGGTGATAAATGGGACGGCCTGTACAACCGACAGGGAAGGGGCGTCCCTGACGTTGCTGCACAAGCCGTGGACTTCGTCTTTGTGGACCATGGACGTTACCAAAAATTCAGCGGCACAAGGTTTGTCATTCAACCCTATTGTTTCATGGTCAAGAGACTAACTGATATCCCCAGTGCTGCCGCACCCGTATTTGCAGCCATAGTATCCCGACTGAACGCAGCTCGCTTGGAAAATGGCCAGAAACGAATGGGCTTTTTAAACCCGTGGCTGTACTCGCTCAACCAGACGGGTTTCACAGACATCGTGGACGGAGGATCGACCGGTTGCACTGGGTCCTCCGATTTTGGTGGGCGCGCATCTTTTGTGCCACATGCCAGCTGGAATGCCACATCTGGCTGGGATCCCGTAACTGGCTTCGGGACACCGTACTTGAACACGCTTGTTAAAGTGGCATGTTCCCCCCAACTCTTCGACAACGCTCAATAGTGTCATGTTGTGATGTCGTACAAGATTTTTATTAGCATTCATTCAAAAACCTTTCATTTATTCGGTTTAGACTTAGCCAATTGACTTCAAAGTTCTCAAAATATGTTTGCCTTGACTCCGGTAAGACGTAGTGGAAGAAAGAGTACTGGTCCTTCCTAAAGGGGCGATGTATATACACGTGACTCACCGCCTGCCAGTTGGGAGCTTCGCCGATGAAGCTGTGCCGACAACGTCAGCCACTGCTACACGCCTTCTTTCTTGCCTGAACATTCCCCGTCACCCTTTGTTACCACCCATCTTCTTTTTCAATTACACCTCTCAAATCCTCTGATAAACTCCTCATCTAGACCTCTACGATGTCGAATCTTCAAAGCCTTGTCTCAGAGCTCCACGCGGCCCTGGACCGCAAGCAACTCGATGCGGCCAACAACCTCCTCAGCCGCGCAAAGCGATCCCTCCTGCTTGAAAACGCCCTGATCCCGACTCCATCGACACCGCCGCAACTTATTTCTCTAGCCCGTGAAGTGCTCGAACTTGGTGCTCTGGCTTCGATCCGACAAACCGACGCACCTTTGTTCACGCGCTACTACCAGCAGCTACAACCATTCTACGACCTAGAGAGGCACGCCTCGACTGGAGAGAGCGTAGGGAAGGTGGACCTTAGAGGTAGCCAGCGGAGCAAGATCACAGGGCTGTACCTGTTGCTGCTGCTGAGTATGGGTGACAGCACAAGCTTCCATTCCGTGCTGGAGGGATTGGTTGAGGAGGCCAGTTTGAATGGGAAGAGTGTGGAGGATGATCCGTTTATCAAATATCCGGTTGAGCTGGAGAGGAATCTGATGGAGGGAAGCTATGATAAGGTGTGGAGGGAGACGAAGTCGGAGAGGGTGCCATCAGAGGACTTTGGGTTGTTCTCGAGCGTGAGTTTTTTTTTTTTTTTTTTTATCTTAACAATACATCTTAAGAGAAGTTACTAATGATCCTTTTGAATAGGTTCTCGTTGGCACCATTCGCAGCGAGATTGCTGACTGCTCCGAGAAAGCTTACCCCTCTCTGCCCATCTTCAACGCCAAGAACCTTCTTTTCCTCGAATCTGAAGGTGCCGTTATTGAGTTCGCCCAGCAGCGTGGCTGGATCCTCCGTGATGGCCGGATACATTTTCCTGTTGAGCCGGAGCAGGCTGCCCGGTCTGAGAAGGACATTTTGGTGGCGAGCGGCACTGTGATCGAGAATACGATAGGCTACGCCCGAGAGTTGGAGACAATTGTTTAATCTATTGTATTTACAAATTTTGTCCTTCTAATATCTCGGCCGTGGCTGTATTTATAAGTTCATTTTTCCTTGCATTACGATGTTATCGAGCGTTTTCATCACAATAATATCATGGTATTTAGGTGTTATTTCCCTTCCGCTTGATGAATAGCATGCTATTCACCAAGCTATACTGTTACCCTCCATATACAAACCCGTTTGTCGTAGAAACTGGAAGACAGACAAAGTAATTCGGATCCTTGCTCTTCAACATCTGTCTCCTGCCCACCCTTCCACACATCAGACGCATAATTCATACTTTCGTGTTCCGTAAATTCAGCCAAAACTTCAATATTCCATTGAGACTCTCCATCACCCGTCATTCTCACCACCCTCGTCCCACCATGCATACAGCTAGCAAGGATCAGGAACCGCCATCCCTGCGAAGTAGTATCTGGCTTCTCCGTCTTCAGCAATTGCAAGCGCCACACTCCACCACCTAGGCATAATTCCGCGAGAACAGCGCCTCTCCGGGTGGTGTGATAGATTCTTAGGTATTCGTCATAGCTTCCTGTTAGGAGAAGAGGGGCATCGTTGACCAGTGGGAGCGGAAGAGGGAGGATAGACGTGATGCCGGAGGTATGATGACGAGCGCGGTCGTCATGGTCCAGTAGGACTGGCGGTAGGAGGTCTTTTTCATTATTATCCTCGTCGTTTGACATCTCTTTGTCTAAACGACGAGTATGTAAAGATCCGAAGTCATCCCCCGTGAACAAGAAAGGGATTGCCTTCCCTTCAACATTCCGGGAAGTAGCCAACGCAACGAACCAAAGTTCGATTAGTTCCCGCGCATGAAAAATGCCTAGGTCGAAGATTTCTTCTCCCTGTATTATATCGCCTGTACTACTCCCAAAGACGGTGGTCTGGCCGTCTGAAAATGTTACGGCAAAGCCATCCGCCTGTTCTCTGGTAAACCAATCCTGGGGTGCCCAGGCCAGGAACAATGCCGGGATTGACGAGTCCTCGTGAACAGCCTTTGTCCACAGCGGAGTAACCATTTGCTCATCCCCAGACACTGAGACTCTGAAGAGCGCCACACAACCTGAGCTTCCGGCAACAGCAAGCAGAGATGGATTCCTTGGATGGAATTGCAGGTCAAACACAGCATAGGGTAGAGACAATCTTCGTATATGAGATCTATGGGCTATACGTTAGTTGCGGACATTACACAGGGATAGTATAAGGCATTAACAATCATTCGTCTGCTCTGCTTTTCTTACAATGTATTAGCAACAGGGTCAAGCTTCCATAGCTGCAGACTGCCAGTCTTGGCCTGTTGAATGGCCCCCTCGTCGCCGGTTTTACTCTCTGAGAGCAGATACGTGCCTATGACAACATGGTTTGGTGCCGCAGGGCAGAACTGAAGACAGCTCGGGGGTTGATCGAGAAAAACGGTAGAAGCTGATTTGGGGTGTTGTGGGGCCATTGGCGCTTTGGAAATCAGTCAGGCTTTCATGGAATGTGGTGGGCCGGGAATCCTCATTGTCCCAAAGCAGAAACCCTGTTTGGATTGTTTGACAAGTACGTCAACTATGTGTTCGGACCCCGCAATAACGCCAAACTCCCGCAAAACTAGTACTTCTTCAGCTTCATCGTCCTCGTCTATATCGCTTCAATCCATAGGAATAAATATTGAACATGTCTTCAGTCTTCAGCCGCGTTCCCTCCAAGGCCAAGACCATTCCAACTCCGTTCAGGGTCTCTATCCCAGAGGACCAACTGACGGAGCTCAAGACGCTGGTCAGGCTGGCGAAGTTAGGGCCTCGCACGTACGAGAATTCGCAGTCTGACCACCTCTACGGGGTTACGTGGGACTGGATGAATGAGCTTCAGAAACAATGGGTGAATGACTTTGACTGGTAATCCATCCTTGGGCTTTTACAGTCTCTCAATACAGTGTATCAATTAAGTAATGGCGTAGGAGAGAGCACGAGAACTATATCAATGAGTTCCCGCAGTTCGTTACTACTATCGAAGACTTAAGAATTCATTTCCTGGCTCTGTTCTCGGAAAAAGAGGATGCGGTGCCTGTTGTGTTGTTGCATGGATGGCCAGGTATTCTACGCCCCTATTCCAACCTGCTGGCAAACACGCTCTCTGATTATCTATGCCATAGGTAGTTTCCAGGAATTCCTGCCCATTTTGCAATTATTCAAGGAGCAATTTAGTCCCAGGGATCTCCCTTATCACCTGATCGTTCCGTCAATCCCTGGTTATGCCTTTTCTTCTACGACTCCGCTGGACCAGGAATGGAGCACTGCAGACATCGCCCGAGTTGTAGACAAGTTGATGAATGATCTTGGGTTTGGAGATGGCTATGTAGCCCAGGGAGGCGATATCGGCAGTAGAGTTGGAAGGGTTTTAGCGGTTGATTACGAGAGTTGCAAAGGTCAGTTTAGCCCTTTTTTTTTGCTCAATCGTGCGATATGCTAACATCAACTTAGCGGTTCACTGTAAGGATTGATTATACCCCAATATCTGGACAATGACACAAACTGGGGCAGTGAACTTCAATTTCATGAATCGCCCTGCCAACGCCTCCGATGAAAACCTCACCGCTTTGGAGAAACGCGGGTTGGAGAGAGGCACAGAATTCGTGACCTCAGGGACCGCCTATGCTCTTGAGCATGGCACCAGACCGAGTACCATTGGCCACGTTTTGGCAAGTAATCCTCTAGCCGTGTTGGCGTGGTAGGTTGACATTCATTACAAACTCTCATTCAAAAGTGGCCGTGCCTTACCGGAGTATAGGTGTGGGGAGAAGTATCTCGCCTGGCCCGATAAACCTCTTCCTTCCCAGACTATCCTTGAATTTGTTTCTCTTTATTGGTTGACAGAAACATTCCCACGGGCGATATATCCCTACCGCGAGGTATGTGCCCTTAGCCCAATACCGATGGTGCATGAGGTACGAGTCTTCATGCTTATTTAACGCACAGAATGCCGCCAGACGAAACCATCCAGCAAGTAATGACGATCGTTGGTATATTTCCAAGCCACTCGGCTTCTCGTACTTTCCAAAGGAACTCGTTCCGGTTCCTAAATCTTGGGTTCAGAATACGGGAAACTTGGTCTTTTGGCGGGAGCATCAGAAGGTATGTTGGCTCGACTATGTATATCTAAGGAGCAACTGCTAAGTATTGTTAGGGCGGCCACTTCGCTGCACTTGAAGAGCCGGAGGTTCTCAAGGCTGATCTGACAGAATTTGTTCGACAGGTCTGGAAGTAAGGTCAAGCATCAAGCCTCAGTGCGTTCAGGAAAAGTGCTTGTTTACACAGACGAAATACCATTTCTATATTGAACTAAGGATTTGATCACTTCCCCGGCGTAGATGTATATTTTGATATCTCCATCCTTGGCATCCCCACATTGATAAGATCGTTTATCGGCCTGATTGAAGTCAAACAATAAATAGCACTTTAAAGTTGCGTAACGAACCGTACATAACCACAAATATGTCTTCCATTGACGATACAGAGCTCTTTTCTGATGACTCTAGTTTCTACGGTACGCGTTTACATATTAAACCAGCGCACCATAAGTGCTGATTTCTCCGCAGGCGATGATATCCAAATCACCTATTACGAAGACCTAGCAGCTTCCTACGACCCAGAGCCGTACTGGTCTGAAATCCATCCTCGCCTCCTATCTGCAATTCAATACGAGCAACTCAACTCATCACCATTGAAAAGCTCCACCAAGGAAGACCAAAATACCTTACGCTCCCTCCCGCGAAACGCCAGCGGCCCCGATGGAGACATACACATACCCGATTTTCTCGCCCCCTTACCACCCTCTGGCGCGTCAGGCGATTCCTTCGGGCCTTGGATCTATGCGAAGAATCCACACTGTCGAGAACACGACACAGAGACAGGTGACATTGCGTCCTTCATCACAGAAGGAACAGATCTTCTACACGACTATGAGAATAAGGCATCCAACCTGGAAGTGGAACATGACCGTTCCGGTGCGAAGACAAAAGCTGCTCTCATGCGGAAACTAAACCCCCTGCGGCGCGAGCTGGGAAAAGAGATCTTTGCGCTCGCGCGCGAAAAGGACGTTGTGTGTGGGAAGTGGATGTTATTCCCGACGCCGGATCGCGTGGATGATTTCTGGGCGAGGGTGGCCGGGGCCACCGTTGCTGGGGAGTTGGGCATCGAGGCGAAGGTTGCGACTGGTAGTAACAATGGCCCAGGGAAGGCGAGGGTGCTGGTGGTGTATACAAGCGACTATGAAGATACGGAGGACGTCAAGAGGGTAGTTGAGAAATTGAGGGATTTGGAGTTGGTTAAGGACGGGTTGAAACCGATATATTATAAGGCAGAGGCATATTCCTTGCTGGGGATTGGGTCAGATAATCTCTATGGGTTGAAGGCGAGTTTGTATTCTAGTAAGGATGTTTTGGCGGGCAAGGTTTGATGACCGTCTGGTATAGTCATGCATGTGGTTTGTATACTAGTTAGGGTACAGGTTCGTAGAACGTTGTTCTTGGTACCCGGCAGCAAGAACTGGCCCATCACTCCGGGCCTCGTCTGGTTCATTGTCACGGCCCCATTGCTAGGAATGGTAAACTGACATATTGCCCAGGACAGCCGGGGCCAGACGGCCAGCTTAGGACTTGGGCAGAGCCTGGACTTAGTCGACCATGTTTTGAAGATACGTAGGCAATTTCAATTGCCAGCATTCGACCCGACTCACGACCCATTGTTCCCCATTACCTTTGTACATGCCTCCTTAACCTCCGTGACTCCCCTCACACCCTCCCACTTGTTGAGGAGATGCTTCACCTCAGTCCAGTCCTTCTCCGCATCCTTTTTCATCCCATCAGCCAGAAGCCTTTCCAACCGATCAGGTGCCCCTAATACCCATTTGACTGTCTCTTTCTCCGGTTTCCCGTTATACGACCGCCCCGTAGACTTCATCTCTTTCATTTGCCGCTGCTGCTCCTCCCCCTCCTGAATCAGCCCTCCAGCCGTCTCCGCAACGAACCCAATCGCCGGCCCCAGAGTCTGGGTCATCTTCAACGGGGTCCCCTGGTCATCCATACTGCGACGCATCTTCCCAATAGTCTCGACGGCCCGAATCAACTTCGAATAGTTATCGTAGACCAAGGCCTTGCGCTCACTGTCCAGCGTCCGGATATCCCCTACAAGACTGTTCTCCGCCTTGAGCACGGTTGCTAGCGACGAAGTCGCCAGGAGATGCTCCACGTAACGCTGCGGGTCGAATTCCGGATTATCAAGTTCTGTGCCGGAGACTACCACGGAGGGATTCGACATGTCGCCGGCGTCGGTATGTCGGGGCACGCTGCGGGAGCGACGCGCTTCTCCATTGTTTTCTGCCGCATTAGGTTTAAGGTTGTAGTAATCACGCAGGGCGGCTCGATTGCGGCGTGGGGGTTGTAGAGATGGGGAAACTGCTCGTGCTGTTGAGGGCGTGGATGAAGCGCTGAGACCTGCGCCGACATTGGTGTTCAACGTGTCGAGTGAGGGACGGTGGGAGGAGGGCGTGGGAGATTGAGCGCGTGAGGATGCGATGGATGGACGGGGGGAGGAGAGAGTCGACATTTTCATTATCCGTGTTGCTTTCCAGATAAGAGAAAGAGACTATGTCAAGTCGATGTTAAAAGTGAAGGTGAAGATGTCACCTGACCCACGCGGAGCTTCTTCGTTCCCCGGATTTCGACCCTCAACCGCAGGACTGGGTTTCTACCTGACATGGCTACAATGCCACATCTCAAGCCGAATTAATATTTAGACTAGCCGTCACCAAGATGTCAAATCCTCAATCCCAAATCTCTTCCCAACTCCAAAGCACCAAATCCCTCTCCATCTCTCCCGCCTGGCTCGACTCCTTCATCGCGTCCTCTTCAGCCTCTCTCCAGCGCAACGTGCCCATCTCAGCCCTGACTCAAACAGCCCTGTTTCGTATCCTGACTTCTGATTTCAGAGATACCCTAACAACCACGGACCCAATCTCCCTGCTCCCCGTGGACATTTTCGATCCGAACGTGAAAGAACGACGACTGACAGGGCCAGTGCCAGTGCAGGTAGTGGATATTGAAGATATCGGGACCAGTCTATGGAGTCAGGTTGAGGCGATTGAGCGCGTGGAACGTGGAGAGGCAGTTCGCGGGAGGGAGATTGTGCGGACGGTTATAGTAGGGGATGATAGTGAGGCGCGAGCAAATCATGAGGGTACCAATGGACTTGAGGGTTCAAATGCCGGCGCAAACGACAACAGCAGAGCCAATAATGGACCTCACCGGGTGATTTTGCAGGATGCAGCGGGTACCAGAACCGTGGCCATTGAATTACGGCGCGTTCATGGACTTGCCATTGGGAAAATGCAGATTGGGGCCAAGTTGGTTCTACGCAATGCGACGGTTGCCCGTGGTATGGTATTGCTGACTCCTGAGTGTGCTACTGTCCTGGGAGGAAAGATCGAGTTGCTGGACCGAGAATGGAGGGAGGGCAGAAAGGCGAAGCTTCTGGCGAAGATAACAGAGTCGGAAAGGGAGCAACAGCAACAGCAGGAGCGGGTCAACGGGGATGCAATGGAGGAGTGAATGAGATATGTGAAGGTATGCATCTTACATTCAATGACCACATAATTCTATAATCTACATAAGCTAAACCAATCAAGCTGACCCAGACACGATATGGTTCAGTTCCTCCCAACCGTCCCGTTTCCATGGCGAAAACATAATAGCCCGTAGCGCATCACTGGCCTTTCCGGTCTGTGAATATGCCTCAGAAATATCTTCAGCATCAACATTGCCGTGCGGAGGAACGCTACGCAGCGCTCTCTTAACCGCCATTTCTGCGGGATACCGCTCCTGAGTGGCTGCCGACAACTCCATCCAGCCCTGCGGCTGGTCGGGTGCCCTCATGATAGCAGCCGTAGCTTCGCCCAAGCGGCGTACCTCCTCTGGCACACTAGAGTTTTCGGTGAGGCCCAGAGTGGAAACCGCTGTCAAAAGCTTGATCAGCTTGGCACGCCCGTGGATGTCGGTGTCATCTCTGGTTATCATGCCATGGAGGTCCGCTTCGACAGCCTCAATAGCGTCCTTATCAGAATCCAACAGTGAAATGGCGCCTAGCAAGGTAACAGCTCCAACGTGATCCGGGTGACTCTCAACACAGTCGAACAGTTGCTGGCGAGCCACAGCGCGTTCTTCCTCTCCGCCCTTGGCCCACAGCACTTGTGCTAGTAGACATACCACCTCTGGAGCATTGTCTGCCTCCTGGAGAGCGTCGCGAAACATGTCAATGGCACGGTCCATGGACTTCAAGTAGTGATGTGCCAGCCCAGCCGTCAAGTGAGCCGACAAACGTAGTTTGCCGTTCGTCTCCGGATCGAACTTTTCTGCGTCTTCTTCGCCGGACAGCATAAGCGCGGTTTCGGCTCTCTCCGCAGCAGCTTCGAATTCGTAGCGCGCTAGAAGGATTCGTGCAATATCTGCATTTGCTTGTGCAAATTTGGACAACGACGCGGCCGACTCAGACACCTCGTATTCCTCCTCCATAGACGCACATAGGGTCTGCAAACTAGCTTCCGCATCAGAAAATTCACCAATTCTCTCCGCCAGGAGCGACAAAAGATGAAGAAATACACGATCTGATGGATCCTGGCAACGAAGCTGGTGTAGAGCAAAGAATGGTTGGATCAGATTTGACAATTCGTTCGAAACGGACTGATCAGATAGAAGATGGTCAAATAGAGTCGAGGTATATTGCTGCTTTGATAGAGCCAGCGACGAAGTTGAAATATCAAAGGCATGCTCAAATAGACCTCTTGCTTCCGCAGGATCTCCGAAAAGGAGAGCCAAGAACCCCTGACCAATCCAGGCCTGTGCATAGTCTGGATCTGTTGACTGTGCGCGGGTAAAAGCTTCATTCGACAGTTGGATATCGCTGTGGATGAGATAGAGCGCGCCGAGGTTGGTCCAAACCTGCGCGTTCCGGTCATTCAAATGCAGACTCCGCACAAAGGCGTGCTGTGCGACCTTTGGACTCATCTTTGCAGTAACCACACCCAGGGAATTCCAGAACTCAGAGTTCCCAGCTTCCAGTTCGATTGCTCGTTTGAAGCAGCGGATTGCAGCCTTTAGAAATTTTCGAGGTTGCTTCTTCATTTTCTTGCCAAAGCGAGTTTGCACAGACCGACACGCTTTGTATTCGGCCCATCCAAGGTTATACCAAGCAACTGCTTGTGCGTGCACGTCATGAACAGACACGTGTATAGCGCGTTTGTATGCTAAAATGGAGGCATATATGCACACATCCGACATTGGGATTTGGCCGTTCTCATCTTCCTGTGGGAGTGAGATATAGTCCTGCCCCATATCATCCACATCGGCGAGGATATGTAGTGCGCTGAGATCGAGCTCGGTATTCAGTAGTCGTCTGATATCATCGGCGGGCAGTTTGTCTGTCTTCATTTTGATATAGGAGAAATTAGCGCAAGCGTCGCCAGTAGCCTTCCACAGGTTAAATATATCGGCTCTTTCATGGGCCAGGGCGATGGCCACCCGGATAGCTTTCTTTGCCAGTTCGGCACTATCGTTGAATAGACCTGTCTCGACGCACTTCCACGAATTCTCCGTAAGCGTCTGGAGCAACGCAATTATCACGCCAATCTCGTTAGGCCTGGTCTTCAAAACTTCTTCGTATCTTGCAACGGCGTCATCGTACTCGCCAAGTTCCCGCTTCACATTTGCAAGCATGTAACGCGCGAACCAGATGTGTTCCTTTTCTTGGTTAGGCAAATTTGATTCTAGTTCCTGCGCGTGTTCGAAAGCCTTTGTGGCGGCAATGAATCTGCCAGAGTGATGATAGCTCTCTCCCAGCCCAACCCATGAATGGTAATCTCCTGGGGAGATTCGCAGGGCCGCCTGAAACGATACAACACTTCGGGTATACTGCTGCTTGTTTATCTGGACAGTACCCAAAGCCGCGTATGGCCAGCTGTATCCTCTCCTCTTCGAACCAGGGGCGGGCTTTGCTTTTCCCGAATCCACAACCCGTTGGGCCACAGCCTCAACGAGATCCCATTCCTTCTTGTTTGCAAATGCTCTAGCCAGCCGCTCAGCTGCTTCGACTTCGGACGGAGAAAGTTCAAATGCCTTGTGGAAGCACCGGCGTGCTCGTGTCTTGTCTTTCTTGTAATCAGCGTAGTATATACCCAGGCTGGTATATGCAGGAGCGAAATTCATGTTTGATTGTATCGATCCAAGGAAGCGGGCATATGCGCCTTGGCGGTCTTTTCGGGCAACTGGGGATGGGTCCAACTCCCATTGGCAATAACCAGTCCGATAAAGAATTTCGGATTTAAAATCTCGGTTTTCTATACGGGCCTCTTGCAGTTCAGATAGGACATCTTGAAGCCCCTGAAGACCGTGTTCAAGATCCCCGTTTAGCGCCCTACACCAAGATAGCTCTCCTCGAACTTTGGTGTTGGATGGATCTCGTTCTAGGGCTCGCTCCAAAAAGTTGACTGCGTCAGTGTAGTCTTCGTCGACCTTGAGGATCAAGCCAATACCTAACAGGCAATTGGTAGACCTTGGTTTTCTTTGTAAGATGCTCTCGAAAATCGCCTTCGCCTCGGGATGGCTCCGGGGAGACTGGTAGTAGATCAACGAGTTTGCGAGCATAATGTTCAGAGAATCGGTGGTGTTTTGAAGGTCCAGGCCAGTCACCTTTACCAGATCCTGGATGCTTAGCAGCCCTTTGCGGCAAACGTCTGCAACACTCTCGTATTCCTCGAGTGATAAATAGACTTCGCCCACGATCCGGTGTGCCACGATGGAAGAGTGAGCAGCATTCAGCCCCTCAACCATAAGGATCAAGCTGTCCTGGACTGCCAGTTCATGGGTCTCTCCGTTAGCCTCAGGTTCGTGTTCGCTCGATGGAGATTCTTGAGGCTTCTCTTGAGATTTCTCTTCGGGTTTCCTCGGTTCCTTGGGGAATGGGGAAATATCGCTCGCGAGAAAACCCTTGAGAACCTTGGTAAGACCGTCCTCCGGGAAGAACTCAATGAAGTCTTTCAGAAAATTGAGGTCCCATTGAGATAATTCTTCAACGTCTTGCCACTCGAGCACTATCTTCCATGCAAGCTCGAAAGGGTGCTTAATAATGACTATGTCACGCGCGGCTCGCAGCACCTCCTCCCGTTTCGCAGCTTTCTCTGCTGACGGAATAACAGCCAGACAGTCATATCCCCGTCTTATAAGTTTTTCTTCATATTCACGGCGAACCTCATCTTCATGGGACCAATCCACGATTCCGCGGTAGAGTTGTTCGAGTCCACTCCGTTTGAATGCTTCCCTTTTTACCTCCAGGGTCACCTGGTCAATTTTAGCCCCAAGTCGCGTTCTTCGTTCCCCAATTTCTTTGTTTATAAATTCCTTCTCTTCTGATTCAGTGACCTCGATAAGGCGTTGGTACGTAAGTGGAGGACGGGGTATACGACCTTCCAGGTAGTCGTAGAGTGGGCTTGTCGGCAGTTGTAGCTCAAGAGACTTTTTATGTTGACTTCGAGTGCCGTGTTTCTTTGCAAATTTTGTATACTTGTTCACTACATCGAAACACCGGTGCTTGTCATCTCTAGATCCTAGTCAGCCACGTTCCGCTTCACGTTGGGCACCGGTATTTCGCAATCATACTCCTCCCCAAATAGCAACGCAAGCTTAATGGCGGCATCGCGATATGCATCTAGTTTGTTCCCTCCTTGCTTCTCGTATAAATTGATCAATCCTTGCCATGCTGTCCTATCATCGTCCTTTACACGGATTGCGGCGAGGTAAGCCCTTTCGGCGTCTTCGTTATTGTTCAATTTGTCTTGCGCAAGACCTAGAAAGACGTTCCTATCAATCAACCAGTCCAATTAGCTATTATCAGAGCACAACAGTGCTAGTATGTGAACGCGACATACGCATGGTAATTTTGAGGTTCCTGCTTCACAATGTCTTTAGCCTTTGCAGCTGCATCCTCAAAATCCCTCGAGTCCAGGGCTATTCGGACGGCCCTGAGAGCGGACTTGCTCGACATTCTCTCAATGCAATTCCTTCATCACCCACTTTTCTGGTGAATCCCTGGCGAGAACGGATGCTGGTAGCTTCTTCCTTCGGTGGTAGTGCGGGACATGATCAGGTTGAGCTCTTGTGATGTCTAAATGCGGTTTAGCGCCCGTAGGGGTCGGATAACGTCACTGTCGGCGCTTATCTCGATAAGCGATACTCGTATTCGTATCTCCGCCTGACCGCAACCGCCAGCACGACCTTCTGATATAACTGTTTGAGTGACGGAGTTGTCAAAGTTTCTATCTCTTTGCTCTTTTATAATTATTATTTTATTATTGCTTTTTTTTCTGCCTTCCTTGACAAGAATAGACCAGACTCCCGCAAGGTAACTTTCCAGATACGCTGTGAAGACCCGTGGCAAGGTCGGTAGTATATATACTCTACGCAGATCTCATGGGCAATTTGGTCAATAGCTATAATTGCAATTTCTGATGACTTATACTGCATATAATAGGGCTGTTTCTTTAATCGAACGTTCGTGTGCAAATCCGCGTGGCTTCGGGCTTCCTCGAGCCCGTCCAGACCGTATACGGGTCATTGACCAGACATTGAACCTTCTATACAGCAATAGATCGGCACCTCACTTTCACGATTCACAATGGGACCTCCTAGGCTTTATATCGATGGAAAAACATTTAGGGATCCGCAAAACCGGGAGGTTACTATAAGAGGGATCAATGTTGCCGGCGAAGCGAAGTATCCTGCGAGTCCGGACACGCCGAGCTATGTTTCCGATAACTTCTTTGATGGCGATAATGTTTCCTTTGTGAATCACCCATTCCCGCTACAGGACGCTCATATGCACTTTTCAAAGCTACGGAAATGGGGCTACAACACTATCAGGTATATTTTTACCTGGGAGGCTATCGAACATGCTGGCCCTGGCAGATACGATCATGAATGGATCTCGTTCACGATCGAGGTGCTTCGCGTTGCCAAGCAGTACAATTTCTACGTCTTCATGGACCCTCATCAGGATGTGGTATGTTTTCTAGTTCCCTTCTTCCTCGCACCGATTAGGGTGGATGCTAAATATATAAAGTGGTCTCGATTATCCGGTGGATCGGGTGCGCCGATGTGGACGCTATATGCCGCTGGTCTCAACCCCAGAGCTTTTAAGAAGACCGAAGCAGCCCTCGTTCAGAATACCTATGACAATCCTGCCCTTTTCCCAAAAATGATATGGAGTACCAATATTCCCGACTGGTCTGCCAGACGATCTTCACGCTCTTCTGGGCAGGTCGCCAGTTTGCCCCAAAGGCCATTATAGATGGCGTGAATATTCAGGACTATCTCCAGAATCATTATATCGCTGCTTGTAAATACTTGGCGCAGAGAATCCATGAGGTGGGCGACCTTGAAAACGACGTGGTTGTTGGATTCGAAAGCATGAACGAACCCCATAGGGGGCTGGTCGGCATCCAAGATTTATCTGTGATCCCACCTGATCAGCAGCTACAGTTGGGTACATCTCCAACTGCTTTCCAGGCCATGCTAACAGGCGCCGGAAAAGCCTGTGAGATTTCAACATGGGCGTTTGGCGGTTTTGGCCCTTACCAGACCGGTAGAGAGCTTGTGGACCCGGAAGGTGAAAGTGTATGGCTGCCAGCGACATATGATGATAGTAAATATGGGTGGAAGAGAGACTCAGGATGGAAGTTGGGCGAGTGTATTTGGGCTCAACACGGCGTTTGGGATCCGTCAACAAGTGAACTCTTGCGAAAGGATTACTTCGCGAAGGACCCTCAGACTGGGGAACTGCTGGATTATGAGAAATTCACCAACACGTACTTTATGGGGCACTATCGAGCATATCGAGATGCTCTCAGAAGTGTCTGGCCAGATGCAATCATGTTTTGCCAACCACCTATCTTGGAGATCCCTCCTGATACAAAGGGGACAGTTGACGATGATCCTAACATGGTGCACGCCTCACACTATTATGATGGACTCACTATTATGACGAAGCATTGGTAGGTCCATGCATTTGGACTGTCTGGTGCGTCGCTAACTATGATTAGGAACCGGCTCTACAATGTTGACGTGATCGGTGTCCTCCGTGGCAAGTACCTTGCGCCAGTATTTGCTGTCAAGATCGGAGAGACTGCCATTAGGAATTGCATACGCGATCAGCTCCAGTTCTTAAGGGACGAAAGCCTAAGGTATATGGGAAACCATCCTATGATATTCACGGAGATTGGGATCCCTTACGACATGGACGACAAGTACGCATACAAGACTGGCGACTACAGTAGTCAGGTGCGAGCTATGGACGCGAATCACTTCGCTTTGGAAGGCAGTACTTCTAATGGATTTACGTTGTGGCTATATTCGGCACGAGTGAGTCTTCTCAATTGGCATAGTTCTAACTGGAACAATAGTGCTGACTACTCACTAAGAATGATCATGAATGGGGAGACCATTGGAATGGAGAAGACTTATCCATCCGCTCCAATGATGACCTAGAACTTCCAACCGGAACACGGGTCAACCCTCAATCCCCCGGTTACTCAGAGAGCCAAAGCAACACCGAAGGCCAACATGTCAGGCCGCATGATCTGAAGCAGGCCCTTCAGTCACCGTCGATCTCTTCAGACCCCTCTCAAACTACCAGTGCTGGCTCCGGCCACCGAGCCGCTGAAGCATATACCCGACCCAGTCCAATCAAGACAAATAACCAACTTTTGGGTCATCAATTCGACTTGCAAACATGCCTCTTCACAATGTCACTAATGGCCAAAGCGCCGGCCGAACAAGACACGCCAACGGAGATTTACCTTCCTGAATTTCACTTTCCGGACGGTCAGTCCGAGGTCTCTGTTAGTAGTGGAGAGTGGACAATCGACTTTGTGGAAGCCGGGACTGCGAGAGTCCAACTACTCAGGTGGTGGCATGCTGGCGGCCAACAAGATATCAAGGTCGAAGGAGTGAAGCGTAAACCGGGGCAGTCGACTAGTGTCTCCGAAGATGTCAGTTACCTTGAGCAATGCCAGCAGCGAGGGTGTACTGTTATGTAAATTTTTCTTTCTTTTTTCCCTTTTCCTTGCTTTCTACTCTTTTTGGCGTCCAAGTAACAATATGTCTATGATATGTTTCCTATCCTAATAGCCAATAAAATAGTTTCTTCATAGTCAGAAATTTGAGGCTCTGGTGGTCTTCATAGATATTCGGAGAATATATATCCGGAGAAGGAACAATGCACCGAACGCTGCACCAACGCAGTTCACTCTATCCAGATAACCAACAACAACTAGGCACAACTTACATTATAACACTTGCACAACATTCTTTTTCATACCCAGCATCATACACTACCTCCATAGACACTCAGTGACCCAAACATCCATCCAGTGAGCGGTGAAGAGTCGGTGTGGTGATTGGAGCGGGAGCGCGTGGAAAATCCGTTGAGTGACCTCAGTTAATCCTTTCTCTTCAGAATTTCTCTTAAGGCTAACGCAAATCCCTGATTTCCTCCCCGCGTTCAGAATAATAAAAAGTCAAGCAGAAGATAGGATAAGCACGAAGGTCTCTCCACGGATAGGCGCGGTTTGGGTCTAGAAGGACACAACTTGGGGAAGTCTGACGCGGTGCCGCATTACTTATTGATGGCCGTTGCCGATTTGGCCGCCCGTTAAGTGTTTCGATTGCTGTTTGGACGGTTTCAGACGGTCAGGAAAGCCATGAAGCCTTGGATGCTGCGGTTTGAGCAAGATCATTATTGAAGGTTATAAAAAGAAACAAAAACAAAACAAAAGGCACCGTCTATCTATAAGAATTCCCGACGGGCGGGCTGTATCCCACCATCCGTCAACGTGTTAATTGATTGACTATGGCTGCGGACGAACTGTCGGAGGGCGGGATGGCCGACCTCATTAAGGCCCTGGAACTAATCCACAATCCTTCGTCCACTAATGCGTTGCGCAGAGAAGCGTTGACCTACGTGGAATCGCAGAAGGAAAGCAAAGGAGCTGCTCGTAACGGGTTTATTTTGGCTTCCCACACAGAGAATGCTCCCCTGGTCCGCTATTTTGGCTTGACGCTTCTGGATCATGTCTTGCGCCACACGTCCATCACTTCGCACCAGCTGGGCGACCTGAGAGAATTGGTGCTTAAATTGGCACAGTCGATCCGGCCGAGGATCCTCCGTATATTCGCAACAAGATTCCACAGCTATGGGCAGAAATCGCAAAACGGACATGGGCCTTGGATTGGCTTGATATGGATCAAACGCTTTTCCAGTTCTGGGATGCCAGTCTGGTGCACAAGGAGCTTGTCCTGTCCATCTTGGAGACGCTGTCAGAGGATATCTTCTACCGCGAAGACACCGTTTCGTCCTTACGGGGCACAGATCTCAACCGTGCACTTGTCGAGATTTTCACTCCCCTGTCGGTATTCGAAGAGATCTACCCTCAGCGGGATCATCATGTTGAGATCCGGTGTGGAACAGAAGGCTGGCTGTCCAGGACATGCGAGTTTCTGGGGAACTGCGTTGATAATGTGCAAACATCTAAGCAGGCCAAAGATGCCGCCCTGAAAGCCCTTGCGACTCTGAAAAGTGTCTTGATCTGGACCATCCCTAAGGCCATAATTTCCACCAATTGTGTCCCTAGCATCGTCCGCGCTTTTACGTGCAATGATGAACAGGTGTTGTTGGTAAGGACGTCCTAACTCTCATTCCGGTCTTGGATTTATTGCTAAACCGCGCAGGCTGGTGTGGAAGCATTGCATGCATTGTACAGCCGATCCAACTTCGAAATCGAAGGCTTCCAGCCCCTGGTCCACTTGATGTTCCAAACGGAATACGTGGACCTTCTGCATAAGCTATACGAGTGGTCCATAATCGGGCCCGACGACGTCGACGACACTAGGTACACGATTTCGAAGAAATTATCCGAGGTACGGAGCTAACTACTAAAATGTGAATATCCTTCGTGTGCTAATTAATACCTGGTAGATGGTGTCATACGTCGCCGGATTCCTTGAGGAAAAGGGGTTCACATTGGACAGTGTACATGGCATGAACCTCCCATTCTTTTTCCATCTCATGCTCAATGTTATCCAACACCAAAGCTTGTCCGTATCTATTCCCGTGCTTCATGTGTGGTCCAAGCTGTTGGCATCGGAAAAAATTGGGAACACCGATATGGTTACTGGTCTAGTACCGTCACTATTAGGAATCTGCACACAACGACTGGTGCGTTGGGAGTCTTTGCCAGAAGATTCAGGAAATCCCACCGTTGTGTTCCTTTATGAAGACATAGATACTGTACCCGAAAGGCATGCGTTTGTAGGCAACTATCGACGATATTGCTCATCAATCATCGAGACCATTGTCCAAAAAAGGCCGCAAGAGGCTATCCCGCACATTCTTTCCGGTGTCGAGGTAAATCTGAACAATCTCTACGATGGGGTTGGTGCGTTTGATGGTAAGTGCGGCTATTTGATCGGTTGGACGATGTATTGACAAAGGACAACTAGTGAAAACGTTTTCCAAGTCATCAATACCTCTCATGCGCGCCGATACTCAGTTTGCTGTCGTGGAAGCCACGCTGAAGGGCTACAACAAGTGGATTTCGTCTCACGGGAAAGCGCCACAACAGGATGTACGGGATCGCTTTCTTTACTCTCTGTCTATATAGTGTTGACGGGAAAACAGGAGCAAATGCGGAGCGAACTGGAGACCGCTCTAGAGGCTTGGGCGTTCAATTTAATACAGCGGAACTTTGAGGTTTGTTGTATCTTGTCATCTCTAAGGGCCCTCATAGCTAATCTTCCATTAGGATCCAATTTTGAAACAGCGAGTGATCAAACTTGTGGTCGATATTTCGTCTCGGGCTTTGGACAAGACTCCCAGTTTCGCGCTGAAGGTCCTTGAACATATCTTGATGACACGCCTTCCTGATCAACCGGAGTATCCTTCCTATTCTGAGGCAGTCAAAGAGCTCCATGGTCTGGCAAGTCATGAACTTCGCCGGCTAGCGATGCGCTACTCTGATTATTTTGCTGTAAGCCCTTCTAATTTCGTGATGCTCAATAAGTAAAATTAACCGAACTTCAAAAGGTTTTTTATGATATGCTTGAGCCAAGGATAAAAGAGATCACTATGGCCAATCAGATAGACGATAAGCTGCAAATGGAGCTCACCTCCGTCCTTGTTATCATAACGTATGGCTGTTAAAATCTCATTGCGTGCTTTGGCATTGTACTGACCCAATTCAGACAACGAGCAAGCAATGTTGATCCATATTTACGAGAGTCCCGACTGGCGTCGTTCGTGCAGCCAGTACGGCAGGCCTGGCAAGATGAAGAATTTCGACGCTTGAGCTCGTCCTTTGAAGGTTTCTGTACATTGCTTGGATTGCAGAGCGTGGGCCCGTATATGCAGGCGAGACACGCGCAGAAGCTGGAGAACTGGACAGAGGTTATTTTGGATAGTGACGGAAAGCAGATTCAAGAGGAAATGACTAGGAAATTCCAGGTATTTCAGAAACCTCTCTTAGCAAGGCCCATCGATTGCTGATGTGTTATAGCAACTCCCATTGCGAGGAACCAAAACTATGCTTGCGATTTCCACAGAGAGATTGAAGAAGACGGATCCTGCTTATGGACTTGCATGCAAACTCTGGCATGATGCCATTCCGGTCATCCTGCCGACATTGCTACAGCTTGTCAGGTAAGAGAGCCTGTTTTTTGCAACCAGACACCAAATTAATTCAACACAGCAACGCCCATGCCTTCCACAACCCGGCGAATTGGGGTGGTATTCCGGACGAAATGAAGGCGGTTGTTGAGCATATCTTGACCGATAGATTCTGGCAAGCAGGGATCTCAACAGGTAGCCGGGATGAATTTTATGCTAAGATTACCGCATCTCGGGCGACGTTGGAAGGATTTGCCTCTTCTGTTAGGGGTAAGATCCGAGCAGTCCGCGAATCCTGTTACTCCATGTTGTTCAGCATGAGCAGATTACGAGAGCATTTCTATGGATTTGCAGAGCTCCCTGGGCCTTTATCGGAAGCCCTGTTCAAAGATTCAGTGCACCTTTCTTCACATCAATTTTCTGTTCTTCTCAATATCTCGCGATGTTTGATCGATGACTGCCCGGTCCGATTCCGAAGCAACTTTCTTCCTCCCATGTTGTCGACACTATTTACCTACATTGATCGTAAGGTCACATCGGAATGGGATGTCATCGAGCAGCGGAGAGTTGGCATGGCTGATGGTGATTTGGCTGATGAAATGAAGTCGGAGAGTATTCTTCGGCAACTCACCTACTCAGCGGTCATTATGGTGGCAAGCCTTTTGGATCCCCAAAGAGGTGGTAAGTGTTTCCCCAGAGAGGATTTGCAAATCCTCCTGCGCCATGTTGACAATTGATTATTAGACCCCGATCAAGCGGACTCGGCAGATCCAAGCGCACCTCAGCCGACACCAGCGACACCAGATTCCATTCGGTACTTTGTCCTCTCCTCACCGGAGATCTTCGAGCCGGTTATGTTATTCTGTACTCATGCCCTCCGTATGCGTGATACCCGGTGCTGCAGTATCATCACCCGTGTTATTCGATCCCTTCTGCAGGACTTCGCCCCTCCCAACGACACCCCTACCACCGTCACAATCCGCGAGTTTATATGCTCCGAAGTTCTCAAAGCATGTATTACATCCGTGCATGAGCCGTATTTCGTTGATATGCAGAAGGACCTGGCCCTGCTTATTGCGTCTATTTGGGTCCTCTATGGCTCCAGCAGCCCAACTCCGCGCGCAGTGATGCTCAGTCTCCCAGGAATCGACGAGCAGCGCGTAGCATATACCGAAGCCTCCCTCCTCCGCTCCGCGGCTGCACGCCAGCAACGAGCACTTATTTTGGAACTTCTAGAAGGCGTGCGAGGCGTCAGCATCGCCGAGCAAGGCAAGATCCTGGACTCGCGCGAGGAACGCCGGAAGACAAAAAGCGCCTTGCAAGAGAAATACATGAAGACTGAAATGGAGGGTCAGCAGGCCCATAAGGTCGACATCAATGATGGACCTGATTTGGGTGGCGTAGCGGACATGTTTGGTTGATTAATAGGACCAGGACTGTTTGCAGATTTCCTTCTACTGCCATCATCCCATCTCGATTTCTGCTATTCGTTGTATGAACCTTGGCTTTGTACATCACTACTCCGACCCTTTATTTGTATCATTTTATCTTCTCTTTCTTGTGTCTTTCTTCAGTCATTTTTTGTCTGGCATGCTTAGCATTGACTATCCATAGAAGCTGTTTAATATAGCGACAAAATGAAAACAAAGAGGTCAGAATACAATCCACGCCATTTATACTGTTCTACTTTAGCAAACGCAACTACATGGACGATTTTTCATTAAGAAAAGCCAAATGGAAAGTGACGCATTTGAAAAACGAATCGATTGCGACGGTATATCTACATCGTACAGTAAATTTTTCTCAGGCCTTCCCGAGCGAACTGCAACAGTCCAATGAATACTCCCACATCGTAGACTTCCTCTGCTCCGTAATACACCCTTGACGCCCGTACATTCGAGCGCTATAAAGACGCAGAAAACACAGCATAAACAGCACAAGCATAAAGTGGCAGTTTTGATAGCGGTAGCGGTAGCGGTAGCCGAAGTGAGTTCATCACGCTCACTGGGTGAACTTGGAGGGGGTATAGACGAATGTAGGGCGGATGAATCTACACTAGTCAGCATTCTGCCCAAAGATACTTTACCAAATGAGTGAAAAGCATACCTGTCCGAGTTGTAAACCTTGGTCTCCTGGCCCAAGAGCTCCCTCTCGCGTGCCTTATCGGCGAAGAACCGACGTGCCTGGTCACGGTCTTCCTCGGCCTGGAGGAGTGGGAGGATGTGCAATCTCGACCAGATCTTTTCACGGGCAAGTTCACTAATCACAGTACGGTATCGATTAGCCATCGTGTTCGTCCCTTGCACTTTCCAGGAATGTATTTATTATGAGTGGTAGACAAAAAGCGCCCGGATGGGCGGATAACGGATTGGATGTTGAGTTCGCAGTGGAAGACGTACTGTTGTTCGCGGACACCATAGAAGAGCTTATAGTAGCCGTAGGCCATAACCATATGCATACCAATGAGGTAGTAAACGGGACGGAAGCCACGAGCAGGGAGGTTACGCTATGGCAGTATTCAGCGTTAACGATGGTCAATCCCAACACTTTCAACCGGAACAAACACACCTTGTACTGGACAGGCTCGTAGCCCCCCACGGGAGGCAGATCCTGGGGCATGATGAATGCGTTGCCGGCAAGAATCGACGCTGGACTGGCGAAAAGCAATGAGGAAGAGTTCCAGATCGAAATGACGCCGGACGAGGTGCGACGGACGGTCACGTGGTGCTAGTAATGCGGGATACGGCGTACGTGATTGGCCGGTGACGGCGGGTTGAACTTTTAGACCGTTTTTGACAATGCTAATGTCGAGATCGTGACCGTGAATACGATGGAGGAAGACGAGAGACCCCGAAAACAGCTCAAACTAAGAGAGCAGGCAGACGGGGAGGCACTGGGATCGGCAGTTCCTGGTGCTGCTGGTGACGGGAAAGAAAAAGCGCATAACCAGACTACTGCTGCTACAAAAAGGACAACGCCTAACGATGATGAAGAAGACGATGACGAGGATAATGATTCGGAATCTGATACAACCGAGCAAGCCCCCGGAGTCCGAGGGGGCGCGTGCACGATGTCCAAGAACCAATTGAAGAAGCTGCGTCGAAAAGAAGCCTGGGAGGCCTCGCGCGGGGATCGCAAAGCGAAAAAAAAGGAGAAAATCGCTGCAAAGAAGGAGCGCAAACGAGCAATATTAGAGGAGGCCAGGAAGAATGGGCTAGACATCGAAGCGGAGGCTAGGAAAGTGTACGAGTCGACGAGACACCGGCACTACCGCACGACCCTCCTTCCGCTGACCTTCGTCATGGATTGCGGATACGACGAGCTGATGATGGATAAGGAGCGCATATCGCTGGCCTCGCAATTGACCCGTGCGTACTCGGACAACAGCAAGTCGAAATACCGCGCACATTACGTGATATCGTCTTTCAACAAGTTGCTCAAAGAGCGGTTCGACACGGCACTGGGAAAGACTTATCAGAACTGGAAAGGCGTGCACACCATGCCGGAGGACTACATGTATGCTGCTGAATTGGCAAAGGGATGGATGACGGGGTCACAGGGCGGCCAGATGGCTGGGAAGTTCGTGGACCAGGCTGACGCCAAACCGGAAGACGGGGAGATCATCTACCTGTCCAGCGATAGTCCGGACACGCTGACGGAGCTGAAGCCCTACAGCACGTATATTATTGGCGGACTGGTAGACAAGAATAGACACAAGGGTGTCTGCTACAAACAAGCAACGGAGCGGGGGGTCAAGACGGCCAAGCTGCCCATCGGGGATTACATCCAGATGGCATCCCGTTCAGTGCTCACAACGAACCATGTGATGGAGATCATGCTCCGGTGGCTGGAAACGGGGGACTGGGGAGAGGCTTTTATGCAGGTGCTTCCTCAGCGGAAGGGAGGCAAACTGAAGAATCCCAAGGCGGATGATGAGGAGGAAAGCGCAGAGGAAGCAGAGGGAGCAGAGGAAGCAGTGGAGGAAGCTGGAGCGGAACATCCTGCTGAACACGGTGAACCTATCAAGGCATAAAGTCTGCGTCTTTTCATCTCTTTTCATGCTGTGCTGTACCATACGTGAGCTCCCTAAAGGAGCGCAGAACTAGAGTGTCACTGTCTACGCTACCCGACCCTATCGATTTCAACGAGTACGGCTCTTACAAAAAGATGATATTTTATCTATAGTAAGGATAGGGTAGGGCATTGAGGGCAGGGTAACCCTACCCAATTTAACTATAGGTGGAATAGTGACCCATGCGACTTACTATTAGGGTTAGTGCTATGAGCGTGTTCTATGTATTAGCCAGTGGCATACTGTACATTGCCCTAGTTCACTATACAGAGCTATTCATATTCGGTGCTACATTCAATTTGCCCTCTCCCAGGCCAGCATCTCCCCTACACAACATGGCAGCATCCCTGAAAGACCTAGCATGAATTCCTGTGAGCTGACTGCTCAATAAGGACACCCTGCACTAATTCAGCCGTGAAGTCACATGATATTCATCACTTGACTATCACGTGACTTAATATCACGTGCTTGTCTGCGATCGATGACGGCAGAATCAAAACAACGGCTTTTTAACCTTTCTCGTCTTGAGGGGCAACAGATTCTCCTGCGTGAATTCCCGCTGCTGACTGTCGCGGTCAGAGTGTGGAAGTTATTTAACTGTCTTCTCTCCTGCTTCTGCTGGATCTTCATCCTCAGTGATCGCAGCCATGTTTATGCTCCGCAACGGTAGGTCTGATTGTTGCCGTCGTTGCCCTCTGCTCTCTCCCCCCGCCACCTCTTCACCTTTGAACGTCGCCACTATAGCAATTTCTTCCTGTTCAATTACTGATATCTGGTTTCCTATCCAGTGAGCAAGTTCATCTTTGGTGACACCTCCAAAGAGTCGATTATCGAAATCCCGCAGGGCCAGTTGTATCTGGTTCGCCCCCTTTCTCCCAAAGGTTATTCCGAACTTATTTTCAAAGACGCCGCCGCTAGTATCCGACGCACCGGTCAGGAATTCCAGTATCAGCTAGTCATCCAGAGAGCCTACGAGGAAGGCGAGGAGGAACTGGCCGACGACGACGGCGGACAGGGTGGCAGTGATAGTCTGGACAAGGACGAGAAAGTCTTCCTGCTAGATCAGTCCTTGCATTTCCGTTCCGAAGTCAGGGAAGGGGGCGCCAAGATTTTGGCTTGGAGTGATTTGAGTGGTGACCTGGGAGACCTGTTCGAATTCGTTTGTGATCCCTCTGTGCCATCTGACAAGGTTGCCACGTTTGAGTTGGCCGCCGTTCAGTGTCAGTACGAGCGTAAACACCGACATAGTGCACAGAAGGCTACCGAAAGTGAATTGGAGGAGTTTTCGTTCCAGGGAGAGAAACCGATTCCGTCCGCAAGTCCTATCGCCTCCCCTACGACCAAGTCTCGCGCGCCCTCTTTGACGGCCGGAGAATCCACTGCTGCCATGGCTCGGGATGTGGAATATTCGAAGTCCAAGGGACATATCAAACCTGTCCAGGAAAGCACGGTTGCTCCGCCCTCTGCGTCGCAGCCAGAGGTTAAGGAGATTCTGACCAAGGAATCCGCTGAATTGCACTTGTTCGACTTTACAACTGGCACCTTCGTTCTGCAGGACTCCAAGGTCCTTGCGACTGTGTCTGAAATCGGTACCTGGCAATATTGGCTTCAGATCAGTGGTACAGAGAAGGAATGGCTGGGACAGGCCGTCGTGGCAGATCTCAATCCCGTCTTTAATTTTGAATATCTCTCGTTCATCTTCAACCATTACACTGAAGACGGCGAGGCTTATTCTTGGTTGCTGCGATTCAAGGATCAGGAGACTGAGGAACGATTCCAGGAGGGTCTCATGCAGGCTCTTTGGGAGCAACTGAATGAAATGAAGTGGGTTAAAGTCAAGGACAATGACCGTGAATACGTGTTGGATGCCTTTCAGGATCTCACTATGGATGACGTGCAGGAGGAGGAAAAGGAAGAGGCCGAAGCCGAAGCTGAGGAGGAAGAAGAGGAGGAGGAAGAGAGCCAGGACGATGGACAACGCAGCGAGCACTACGATTCAGACGAAGAAGAAGATGACGTTGTCACGCGCGATGATGATGGGAACGTCAACTCCCAGTTGGCAGTCGGGTACAAGCATGACCGGTCTTTCGTTGTCCGTGGTTCCAAGATTGGTGTCTTCAAACACACTCCAAGTAACAACCTGGAATTCTCAACCAACATTTCCAAGGTTGAGACACCGGGCGGCAAGCTGTTCAGTCCCAAGAAGGTCATGCTGCACGCCGAGGACCAAAACATGATTTTGCAGAACGAGCAGGACCCCAACTCATTGTACCGTATGGATTTGGAGTACGGCAAGGTTGTCGATGAGTGGAAGGTGCACGATGATATTCCTGTGAATATCTTTGCGCCGGAGAACGTGAGTTAATGTTGTTACCCTTGGAATTTCTTTGCTTTACTAACTCGATCAGAAATTCTCTCAAATGACCAACGCACAACCCTTTGTTGGCGCGTCTAACAATGCCCTCTACCGTATCGATCCTCGTGTGTCTGGCAACAAATTAGTAGACGCCGACTTAAAGCAATACGCCAGCAAGAATGATTTTTCCTCCATGGCTACGACAGAAAAGGGGTATCTGGCCGTGGCTTCGAACAAGGGTGATATCCGCATGTTTGACCGTTTGGGCATCAACGCTAAGACGCATATCCCTGCACTGGGAGAGCCGATCATTGGTATGGATGTGTCTGCTGATGGTCGCTGGGTCCTGGCTACTTGCCGTACGTATCTTCTTCTGGTCGACAACCTGCAGAAGGACGGCCGGAACGAGGGCAAGCTCGGATTCGAACGTTCGTTCCCGAAGGACTCCAAACCACAACCCCGTCGCCTGGGTCTGCAGCCCGCACACGTTGCTCAGTTCCAGCATGAAACCAAAAAGCCACTTGCGTTCACCCCAGCTCGCTTCAACACCGGTGTCGAATCGGAAGAGACTTCGATCATCACGGCCACCGGACCGTTCATCATCACCTGGAGTTTGAAGAAGGTGATCGCCGGACGAAAAGACCCGTACACGATCAAGCGATATGCCGAAGACGTTAAGGCTGACAACTTCCGATTTGGCTCTGACAAGAACGTCATCGTGGCCCTACCCAACGAGGTCAATATGGTGGCAAAGAAGAGCTTCCAGAAACCAACTAGGGAGAGTATTGCTGGGCCGCCTGTTACGCCCAGCCGTCGTAACACGCGGTTTGGCAACCGATTGGGGCGGGATGATATTGTGAATTCACCTTATTAGATTGTTTGGCTTTTCCATTTGTCCGTCTTGTCTCTTCAAACTTCTATCTTCTTCTTGTTCCTTTCTCTGATGTACATCTATTTCATACCCTTTTTTTCGGCTTGGGTCTTTTGATTGTTGATTTCCTTGTGACGTTCGATGTGCGATGGGTTAATTGAATGGCGCTTCAGTTTAATACCGACTGTGTCTGGTAGACAACGCAGGCAACTTGATTTAGCTTGGGATTAGTTAGCTAGTAATATCAGATAATTAAAAACCGGTTCTATCCACACCTCCAGCAGCTATAATTGTAGTATTAGCTAGCTGTCCCAGAAATGCGTCTGCAAATACAGATATGTCTCGAGACAATTCAAATAGCAAACAAGTATATGACAACGCAGGACACGACAGCGAGCCAGCCACCATCGCCTCCGGGTATTCCGATAAAATATATATACAGCAGCAGATCCTGCCAACTTTTCAACCTAAACAAACCCCTCCCCCTTTGGGTTTGATAAGTCGCGGTTGGTAGGTGGTAGTGGCTAAGAACCAACATACCAAACCTCAACACCGACAATATCAAACTTCACGCCTTCATCAGAGAGCGGCTCGTTGCCGAATGTCTGACAAGATGCGCTGACGCCTTTTTCGAGACCGGAGTCGATCCAGAGGCCGTAGTGGCCGTCTCTGTCGTTTACTGTTAGCATACCATACAAGAAACTAGTAGAGGAAAAGGGACAGCAAAGGTAGACTAACCCTCCACCTAGACTCAAAAACCCCGTCTCACAAAACATCATGTAATCATTGACGCCGCTGTAAGGGAATGCTTTGAAGCGAATGCGTTCGGGGGTGCTGGTGCCAGAGGTTCGACCGTCTAGTGTTGGGGTTTGGGTTTGGGAGCGGGGTGGTGCAAGGCGGTTATTAGCATTACCGGTGGTGGTATCACTGACTGTAGAAGAAGAGGAAGCATTATTGTGTCTAGGGTCCCCGCGTAACGTCGTCGACCGGCCGGCATTCGTTGTATCAGCACTAGGCGGCGGGGGCAAGCCGGCCAATTCGAGCAGGTCCTCGGACGGAGGAGGGACAGCAGCGCCGGCACCAGCACCACCGCCAGTTCCAGCAGCGGTCGCGGCAGCAGTAACCTGATCCAACCCCAAAAAGCCCGGTGGAGGCAACACACTCGCTCTCCAGAGAAAACACTCCCCGGTCCCGAAATAATGACTAACCGGATGCGGGGGGTCGGTCATGTACGCTCCAAAGACAGCGCCGTTGGGCGACGCATCGCGCACGACGAGCACAAACCCAGCGCGCGGGCTGCGCTGCGCGAAGTTGTGACAGTTGGCGAACAGGGTGCTAAGACTTGCGCCGTCGCGGTCGAGGCTGTAAGCTAGACGCCAGGTGTCGACGAGTTGAAGGCGGGCGGGGACGAGGAGGCGGATTTCTTCGGCGAGGGCGCGGGAGAGGAGTTGTTGTTGGAGAGCTGAAGAATGGGGGTCTGTATCGGCGCCAGCGGAGAGCGTGAGAGGCGTCAATGGGGGTGGTTGGAAGGGTGAAGCTGTCCGGAGGGGAGTGAAGATTTCGGGGGAGGTGGAGGTGTTGATATTCATGGTCGTAGGCGAGCTTTTCGGTGTCGGTGTATGGTCTGTAAATCGACGGTAGAGGCCGGAAACAACGTGGCTGACAGGATAGGAGAAGTAGGAGACGGCTGATTGGTCCAGAGACGAAGACGAAGTCGAGGGATTGCTGGTGTTCTTGGGGGTCCTTTTGCCCTGAGGCGTTCGAGATGCGGATCTCGAGCTGGAGGCGGAGGGAGGCTCTTGGGACGCCATGGGGTGATTCACGGGGTACCTTTTATGAATAAGAAGCCATCTGCTGGTGAGTTGAGATAGTATACTGAGTGGAAGGGGAAGATGGCGAGGATGTTACAGTGTGAAGTTGAAGCCGAAGCTGGAGTCGAGATAAAGGCGGAGAAGCGGAGAGGAGGGCCATAGAGCGCGCTGCATCATGGCCAGAGGTGGTAATGTTCATGATAATCAACAGTATTGAGTATCCTGAGTATCAATATAATATCTAAATTGACCGGAATAGAGAAAGAATATCAGAGTTGAGGTGTGGCATGAAGCACGCGACCCTAAGTGCTCACACTATCACTGCTACTGCTACCAGGCTAGACAGCCCTAACTTCGCTCTTCAATCTCGAATCTTCCGGGTTCTTTTCCCCCCCGTCCTATCCTTCAAATGGCAGCGTCGTCCGTGGGTTGAGTCCACCGTTCCAGGCGGATTTGCCCTCCGAATCGTGGCAATAGACGCCATGATGATATACCTTGGTCTTTGCTATACATAAAAGAGGCTGCAGTAATCGCAATAGAGAGCATAAACAAAGGAACGCAACGCAGATATGACAGACAACCTATCCGTCGAGCAAGCATCTAATATCGGCCCTCGGGGACGGGCGAGTAGCCAGGAACGAGATCCCCGGATCGCGGTAAGCATGCATCCTCCATGGTCCTAAGGCAGTAGTAACTGGCAGACGTTGACCGGTGATGCAGAGAAGACCAGCAGATACCAGATCCACTGTAAACAAATCCACTCGGAGCCGGAGAAGACCGCGTCGGTCGCCCACGTCTGCGAAACACTCTGGGGACTCTGGGGCGAGACGTCGGTCCAGCACGAGGTCGCGTGAGCCGGTGAGGTCGAAGGCAAGGAGCCGCAGATTGTCGGACTAGACCGCACGGCAGCGTACTGCATAGTGAGCTGCATTTGTATAAATGGGTATAATGGAGATTCATTGAGAGCAATGGGATTATATCACAGTATGAAGTCAACCAATAGAAGAATATATATGGAACAGATACCTCGTTTCGTCACGCCTTTGTCGTTGTATCGTAGCTCATCACAGATAATAATGATAAGAAAAAAGCGACACCCTAATTAAAGACGTCCACCCGGCCGCAAATCAACCGTCTCGAATTCCAGCCCTCTAGCCTCAAACACATGACCAGGCCGCAACGCATCGGTGTAGATATTTGCCTCCGAATGAGGGTGGAACAACCCCGTCTGAGTACAATTCAAGACCGTTCGTAGACCGGGGGGGTCCGTTAGCCGAAAGATCCCCCAGTCCGGGGTCTGGCTTGGGGCGCACACGATGGCGATACTCTCGGGCAGCATGACTTGATAGCCACAGTGCGTGTGCAGGTCGCGCGAACTCATGAAGCATGTTTGTGTCGGGTGCGTATGGATCCAGCCCAGCACCATTAGGTCTTCTGAGTCACAGTAGTCGAAAATAGCGGACTCATTTACGGTCTCGCAGGTGTCGGATGTAGACGTCTGTTCTGGGACTAGAAGTCGAGAGATGAAGAGTGCGTTGGAGATTAGAGTGCCGCAGAGGATTCCGCAGGTCTCCAGGTTACGACGGGTGTTGGAAGCGGCCAATTCCAGAAAACGTGAGCGGAGGTCGGGTGGGAGAAAGACCGTCCGTAGAGGGGTCCCATTCTCCAAATAGGCGGATGGCTTGAATGTGAAGCTGGATGGTTCCAGGTCACGCGATGTGTCTGTTTGTTCTTCCAGGACTTTATTTGGAAGAGCTGGTGGTGGTAGTGGTGGTGCGGATGCGGCTCCCGGCGAGATCTTGTCTGGGCGTGGTGGAGGACTATCCGTGAGAGCTGACCCGCTTCCAATGCGCTCTTTAGGAGGTAGAACGGGAGGATCCATGTGACCATACGGCTCGTCAACTCGCAAGGGGATGTGTACGGGTGGAGGGGAGACGGCACCAGAAAGTTGTTGTCGAGGGACAGTTGGATACCGATATGTCGACATAGAAGATGCTTTCGGTTGTAGACCAGGCTTCGAACGCTCTCTTTGCGTCTCGTCGACATTAATCCTGACTTCTTGAATCCGATTGCTCAAGTCATTATTATTGCCTGTCGCTCCATGTCCGTCCCTCGTGAGGGCACTCTCCCAATCGCCCCAAACACCAGCACTGCGTCGAATGCGCTCCTCCTCCTCTGAGATCCCTGCTTGTCGGATGGCCTTCCTTGCTGTCACCCGTCGACTAATCTCAGTTCTCGCCAGTTCAACCGCCAAGTCTTTGTTCTCTTTCGCTTCCAAGGGAGCCGCCACGCCCGCAAGCGCCGGGTCATTACGAGCGGGATCGTTCAGGAGCAGAGGTGTGTTCGACGGCTGTCTCCGGGATTTACGCTCCCGCAGCAACTGGGCATAACGTTCGTATCGTTTGTTGATCCGGGGTTTCAACGTCTCGAGCTTCTCGATGCTGGTTTTGACTTGGCCTTCTGCCTCCAACAACTCCTTGCGATTCGTTTCCTGTCTGGCTTCGGGGTGTCTGGCCAGGTTGACTAGCACTAGCTGAGCGTGTCTAAAGAGTAGTAGGTAGGTTTGTTCATCGTTTCCTTCGCTTTCGTAGATGCGAGCCTGTCTCGGAGGATGTCTGTCAGTTACGATTCCACACTGGACAAAGATAACATTATAACACACTTCTCTAATCAATGTTGATGCTGTCCGCAACCAATTCCGCAATGAGATCTGTGGGTTGTATTCGTAGTCTTGAGCTGTTTGAGTGATCTTCTCGACGCTCTGAGGCGGGACGCTCCCGCTTTGAGGTAGTTGAGCAGCCATGCGCCTGGTTTTTGATGATTTCGTGATTCGTGAAAATAGTTGCAAGGGTCGAAGATCTCTGCCAAAAGCAACAGGCGTTTATACTGCCGCGGGCAGGCTCCAGAGTGCGCGTCTTCGGTGCCTGGTTCGAGGGCCAGCGGGCGTTGTCGCGGGGAAGGGCCGCATTAAGGGCGGCTGATTCAGATGGAAACAGACAGTGTAACAGAGTAATGGAAGAGACAGAACGACATAGAATAACAAAAAAATATTAAGCGAATTAGTCCCCGATAATCAAGAGACCCTTGGAGTGTTACTCCGGAGAGTGATGTAGTTGCCGTGATGAAGTGAAATTCTTCGGCGGCGGCGGACGGACTTCACTTCAACCACCCCTCGCCAGCAACCCCAGAGAGATGCACACGGTGCCAATTGAAGATGACAATGAATGACTCTACGTCCATTCCTGACCTCTACATTTGATCTACGAGCATGTCTCGTCTCGCGAAATCTTCTCTCCGGTGGACGACTGTGCCCCGGTTCCCATTGACTCAGACTCTCCACGACCTGATCCCCCAGCCTACGAAAAAAAAGTCTGCGCACAGATCGGATATCGTGAGTGAGAAACTATGCGGTATGTCAGTCCTCATCCTCAAAGCGTGAGTTGCGTGAAATGGCGCATGAAGGGCTGCTGGATAGAGACTGACTGAACCGCAACGCAGATGACCTCGTCCACCGATTGGCGCCGTACCTGGGCCGAAATCCTCCAGTCGATATCATTGATTTATGGCCGGGAGCTGGCCTGTGGTCATCCAAGGTCCACGAATTTCTCAAACCCCGACATCATGTCCTGATCGAACCGGAAATCGATATCTACGGTCCCTTGCTCAAAGAGCTCGTTGCGAAGGACCCGAGCTACACACTTATGTCATTAGACCTAGATTTTCAGGCCGACTGGAAGACAATTATTGGCAAACATCTCCCTGAACAGGGACCGTCCTGCTCAGATACCTCCGGAACATTGGCTAAGAACGATACGCTGCTGATCCTAGCCAACCACCCGCCCACCTCGTCGAAACGGAGTCATTACACGCCAGGACGATGGTGGACGACGTTTATAGATCTGTGTATGCGCCAAGCATATTTCCATCAATATGGCAGTGTGCGGATGCTGGGAACATTCCCCACGTCGGCAGCGCAGGCAATTGTTCCCCGGACGCTTTTTGACCGGAAACGTCCAGCGCTGTTGACAGAGACCGTGGCCCTCCATGCGTTCGAGGCTGCGACACCCATGGATTCGGGTGAGTGGACGGTTTTAAAAGGATGGGACAATACAGTGCAAAATGCAGCCCGAGTCGCGGAGAGGACCGAAGAAAATAAAATCAAGGTCCCTCCGGGGAGGGAGCTTCGCGCCTACACGCTCGCGCCCGAAGCACCTGAAGCAGGGAGGAAGCCCAGTCCATATGTGGCGCGGGCTAGAACGGACAGGCATGACCGGCTTATGAAGCAAATTGAGGGCGTGGATATGAGCGACAAGAAAGTGAAGAAAACACGCACACGCGCAATCATCCAACTGAACCAGGAGAACCGTTCTGCATGGCAGCGCGCAAATGTCTTCGAAAAAGTTATGAAAGTCGATGAGCTGAATCAATCCATGGCACGCGTAGCCGCAGAGTCAACCTCAACTTTGGAATCCCTCAAACCGTACATGGATGAAATCGCTGCCATCGAATCTTCTATCGCATTGGAAAAGGCAGACCTACACTTCGATGTCGTCAACAGTGTCGACATTCTCGTTGACGACCGTCGTGCGTCCTTCCACACCGGCACCTTTGACCGCGCCCTCCTCCCATGGGACCGACGCCCCTTCGACCCGCTGTTAATCGACCCGAGCGAACTATACCCGCGCGAGTCCGATCGATCCATGATCTACTTCGAAGCCGACAAGAATCCCCCAGTCATGCAAATTTTGCAGCAGCAACTGGATCCGGAGAAACAAGACAATCTGCTCCGTCTCTTTGATGCGCTATCGCTCATCTTCAGCCAGCGCTCTGCCATTCCCGTCACGGAAGTCCTCACTTTGATGTTTCCGAACCGCCCCGTGGAGGATCTCATCCGCTCTATCCCAAGCCTTGTCGTGTTCGCCCAAAAGACACCCAAACCGAACTTTGACAATCTCCCCAAAACATTCCACAGTCTTGGCCTTGGCCTTGGTGACGATCAGGATCCCGCAATGTGTCTCCAGGACAACATGGATTACGACCTCAGCAAAGTACGTATGCGGTCTCTGTTCGTCAAGACACTGTGGGAAATTGTACTGGAATATTCTAAGACGGCAACTGATCTATCGCCTGTGCTGCTAAATCGGTTGCTGGGTGGGTCGATGACTACGTACCAATCCGGAGGGATGTTAATGAGCCACCCGCAGAAATTGAGATAGGGTAGGATCACTGTCACCATTTTACACTTATATATTACCCTGTACGAATTACTTTTGTGATGCCGGTTACGTTACGGTTATGTATTATACCCTGTGTACGGAGCACTAGTAAGAGGACAATGATTCAGTTCTCTTTTAGGCTAATCAATACAACAAAATATTATACGTCCAGTGCTCACAAATAGCAAGTGGCCAGTTTGCCTGCCGCCAAACCTATATTATCAGCAATTTGACATAGACATAGACCAACTAGCCTTGCAGCGTTGAAGCAGCTTTGCACCTGAAAGTGTTTCTATAATCGGGATTTGGCGGAGCTAAGTCAATTCAAGTTGATTGAAGTGGTATTACAGCTAAATGACAGAATTCATAGCAAATAGAGGAAACAAAGTCAGAGTATGTATATGCATATTTTCTCTTCCCTGAAAGCAACAAGATGATATATCGATCGACATGAGAAGGCAAGAAAAAGATGCAGCCCTAAAATCCCAAACAGAGCAAACGACCAAGATAAAAGCAGAACAAAGTATCCATTTCACCCTCCTCTTTTCCCTTCCAATTCACTTTCCAATATCCCTTCGATGGTATTCGCCCACTTTCCTGTCGAGATTCTCTCCTCAGGCTGTTTCACTACTGCTGGCTGAATAACCCTCTCTACAATGCCCCCCTTCCGGATACGAGAACCACTCATTCCGGACCGCGCAAACTCAACAACCCGATGTCCTTCGCGCGCCATCGCCAAACGCTGCATGTGATTCGCTCCCGGGTACAGAAGAAGATCGCCGGTTGCGGCGGCGAGGAGAGTCACAGCTAATGAGAAGACGTCGGATGGTGGGGTTGGTAATGCGTCGGGAGATTTAAGGGATGACACGACGAGGAGCTCAGGCGCCGTGAAGGGCGGTGTCAGTGCTGTCATGGCGGACGGTGTGGTGTTGGCGTTAGGGTTATTGCTGGTGGCGAAGAGCTCGTGCGCGGAGGAAAAGTCCGCAAAAAGAGGATCGTATGGGAAGTCGTCGCGATCGTTGTCGCCCTCTTGGCTATTGTCGCGTATCGTGTGGGAAGTGGTACGCCCGCGAGCTGGCCGTAAGAGAATGTTGTGCGGCTTGATATCCCCATGCACAACACCGACTTCGGGATTGTCATGTAGCCACGCTAACCCACGCACTAAGGCCTTACAAAGCCGCAACCACCTCTGGAAGCCCAGCACAGGTTCGAAAATGGTTTTCGTGCATTGCTTTGCTCTCAAAATATGTGCCTGCTCTTCAATATACCCTGAGAGTGTGACGGGTACTGACTCCAGGACCAGCGCATTGTTGCGCGGAGTAGTGCCCCAAAACGCAACGACGTGGTGCCCTGCCCCTTCTGCGCGCGCGAGCCGAGTCAGGATGCGCGCTTCGGTTTTGAGCACGGGATATGCATCGCGCCGGGTAGGCGATTTGACGGCGACGATACGGCCGCCTCCAGTGGCGGGGGAGCTGGGCGGCGTCAGCGTGAAGGTGGCGGGGTGGGGGATAGACGAGGCCTTGTAGACGGTAGACCAGACCCCGCGGCCGAATTCTATGGGTTGATCGTTATCGTCATGATGGATTTGTAGGTCATCGAAATAGCGCAGAATCCCTTGGTCATCCTTATCATCATGGGTACGGGTTGGAGTCAGTGGTGGTGTAGTTTGCGATGATGCGCCTCGTAGTGGCGCACTCTGTGTTTGAACTGATAATTGCGGGTGGCGCATTTTGGCACTTTAAAACTGTGTGTAGTTTAATGATCAGAGAAATCTAACAGCTGTGAAGAAAACAGATCAAAAAAAAGAGAAAAAGAAAAGCAGGCGAGTGGCGCCTAGTTGAGTAGATGAGCAGAGAATTCTAGGTATCAATCAGGCTTAGATAACACTAGGCCGCCGCCGTTGTCGTCAGACTGAACTAAACGGACCCATGGAACGAGAATACGTGGATTGATGGGACTGCGAGTTGTAACCCCAAGTGAACCGTGGATGTTTCCGGATCATCTTTACACTGATTCTACATTTGTATTCCAGGCACAGCTATTGTTGGCACTCTTCTTACGACCAGTTCTCTCGTTTTGAATTGTTTCCTCGAGATTGATATGATGACGTAGAAAATAAGCGCCAATCAGAGTTATCGATGACAACGGAAGCTAAGCCCTATCCGGCGCTAGTTTCACTGATTCAGCCAATCAAAGGCGCTTATTTGGGAGTATAGACCGATTACCGCATTTGGTTGGAGGGAATGCTAGTGTAACAGTGTTCAATACACGTACGAGGGGCCAATAGACTGGCGTCTTGATTATGGGCTGTCGAGGCAAGCGTCTTTCCTGACACTGACCTTCCCTTCCGGTAGCATTCTGCTTTCATCCGAACTGTCTTCCTCTATCTATGGCTTCTCTCGAATCGGAAAATATAACCTAGTACCGAAAATAGGGCTGGTTCACCGGACAGAAGACCGCCCGCATGATGGTAACATGTCACTCGCTAGTTGTTCGAAACTGCCATGCAGTCTGAAATATTATCCATGGTGAAATGTCTCCATACCCTTTCACATCATATAGACAAATATTAGGATGACATTTGTGGTAGGTTATACTAAGCAATAGCTTCCTGGACAATATGTCTACAGGCATGCCTATGCACGCCGAAAGCCGTGATTCTGGCGACCAACGGCCTTAGCGGCTGCTTTCAGCTTGGAGATGGATCAGCTCGACATAACCTACACGTTCCTCAACCCGTGGCGTTGTGGACGAGATGTTGGCCGCTGAGCGGGGTGTCATAGAAACCCATTAAGGAGATCAAAATCACATCAACCCATAACCCAGGTACTCTTCAAGCTTCAACAAACTCCTTCAACTCTTTCACCCACCCCTCAAACACACCCTGTAGAAACTTCCCATACATACACCGCACCACATACGCCAAATACCCGGTCTGCACTTCCCAATTCCGCACCTCTGTCCGCTTCTCCTCACCCACTCCCACTTCCGCAATTTCGTGCACCCTCTCTGCCATTAATAGCATCCGCGGGATCGTTCCTGACGCCGAGAAATCCGCTGCCCACGCGATCCGCCCGACTGGTCGATTCGCCTCCGGTGGTTCGCACTGCGTCACAATAAGGTGGGCATCCGTCTCGCGCGAAGACGACGGATCCATGCGTACGTGGAAGGTGACCTGCGTACCATTTTGCAGGACCGGACTGGGTGTATCTGTTGCTGTACCGGAGGGCGATGTGGCCGGGTCGGTGGGTTGGTGGCGGATGGTGACGCGCGGACAGAAGGTGTTCCACGAGGGCCAGGTGGAGGTGTCGAGGAGAGTTTGCCAAACTGTTTGGACGGGAACGGTGGTGATGGAGGAGCTGGAGAGGTAGAGGACGGCATCAGATCCACTGATCTGGGGGGTTGACTCCGCCATGCTGTGTCTGCTGTAGTTGAACGTGTGTAGTAGTAGTGGTGGTAGTGAAGAATGGAGCATCGAGCTGTGCTATTTCCGCTTAGCTTCGGTAAGGGCCTACGCTAGTTCCCAATAAGGAATAGTGTATATCCGACCATCATCGTCGGCAATGGGATGCCGCATTGGTTTTCTCTTCTCCAAACTATCCTCTGCAGACTGACAGGATAAGTCTAAGGCACGTGACTTTGTAGCTATAATTGCCACGAGATGTCCCCTGAAGAGAAAGACGGACGTGTCTGGAACGCACAAGTTGGGGCGGATGAGGATTAGCCCCGGTGATCTCTTCTTCAATAAAGTCTCAACTTCGAATCAGGTTGCGTATGATGGGGTAGAGGATCAAGGTTAGTCAGTCATCTTTCACCTACTCCCCAGAGAGTTAGCCCTCAGCCCGCAGTTTCCTATTTGGGAAGCCACGCAGGTCGAACTTTCCTCGTTGTCATCCACATCCTCTTCTTCTCCCGTCTCCCTTTCTCTCCTCCGCACCCCTCCCATACTCTTTCATCCACTCACTGATGCTATCATTTCACTACTACCCAGCTCATTCACCTATCAGCAATGTCCTACAGTCCTACTGCGCGACGGTATACACAACGCCAATATCATTCAAGTATCGTGTTCTGCCCTAAAAGGTCTACCTGACCGGCAGGCCCGCTACACAGACGAACTTCCGGCCCGAATCTCCAGTCAACGCATTAGAAACCAAATGCCACACATTCGTATCATACAGCTCGTCCAGATGCCCGACCGGATCCAGCGGACAGTAATCCTGGATCCAGATATTGTTGACGCCCTTCTCATGCACGAACGAAGTACTTGTCGGCGTGGCGAGTTCATCGTACTTCGACGTGATGACAGTTAACGAAGTCCCCTCCTGCACGATAGGCTGTCCATCGTTCAATCTCTGGATAGCCGCACCACCGGTGACCAATTCTGTACAAGCCTGACACCCGACAGTATCCAGGACCTTATCCACAGTCTCCTTGGTGTTATTCCCCAAGTCGATGGCGAGTTGATACAGCCCTGCGAAATTCGTCCCCCTCGTCGGCGGTGCAATCGCAACAAGCTTATCCAACACCCCCGCGAGCTCGTCTTGATGGAATTTGGGCACGTACAGCGTCTCAAATGCCCCCTCTGAATGCCCCACGACATCGACCTTTTCCGCGCCCGTCTTGTCCTTCACTTCCAGGATGTAGTCTGTGATTTCACCCGACGACTCGTTCACGGACTTCAGGCCGCCCACGAACGGGAAGTCCTTATACGCGCCGTAGGTTCGCGCGAAGGTGCAGTAGTCGCGTGACTGCAGCCACCATTGCAGCGAATTGATGTCTTCATAGCTCGTCGCGCCGAGACCATGTAGCAGAACCACCGGATTCGGGTGTTCTGTGCTGCGGCAGGAGAAGTCGTTCGGTATGAGGCCGGCGGCTGCAAGGGTAGTGGTGGCGGCCACCGCGAGGAAGGTTCTTAAGGAGGGCATGGTGTCTATATCTTGTATGATTCAGGCAGCGGAGTAACTCTGCAGGATACCCCGTAGACAGCCACCAAGTCGTAGACGGGTGCGCACGCGTCTCTGTAAACTTTCAAATGCCAGATAGCTGAAAAGCTTAAGAAATGACACGAGGCATGACACGAGCCCGTGGGAAATCCCCGGGCTATATACATATTTATTCCTTATGAAGAACCCACCGAAAAGCAAAAAAGGACTATTGGCTCGATTGATTCTCCCCATTGCATAGTATACTGTGCTAGTGGGACCTGTTCGCCCGCCGCGAGATCACGATCTTCATGGACTATCAATGCGAACATACGACTAACTGATCGGGCCAGATCCAATAGATGGTGGAGATGGAAGAGACATGGCTGGCTGAGCTCCCTATTGATTTTTTCTTTTTTTTTCTTTGTCATTTATCACTTACCAAGTGTGAACGCGAGATAACCGGCAATGAAATAGTCATAATATTCCGGGTCCGATGCCCTAGGTCTGTACAGAGCACTATGGTCTCATACCAATCTCTGACGCTGTAATCAGACTATCGGCATGGAATATGTAGTCTGTAGTACTCCATACGGAGTATTACTTGGTTGGCTCTATTACCTCAGAGACTGGTTATGCTTATCCAGCAAGCCAGTTCGACATGTTACATAGGATAAAACCTTCAGGGAAGCAAATATGTTTCTCCAATCTTCAATTGCTTTCTTGTTTCTGCTCCGAATCTGGTGTTGGATCTCGTGTCCAGTTATCTTGCGTGAGATTGTGTCCGTCACTAGACAATGTTAGAATCGACAGTGTATAGACAAGGTAATAAGAGACATACCCAAGTTTGTTATTCGGTACGAAGAATGACAGAAGTACGACCGGGGCCGCAATTCCGACGGCAACTATCGTAATATACCTACCGTTCAGTTAGCAAACGCGCGATCATTCAGGATAAGGCGCAGTCAGTCAACCAACCCCATCATATCCGAGTAGGCCCGATTGACGGCCGTCCGCTCCGGCGACCCCCAAGCCGGCAACGTCCCCGTAATCGAATTGTACAATTTGTTCACCTGTTCCTCACTGACGCCCGACCCCAGTCGAATGCGTAGTCGGTTCCGCAGCGTGTCTGTGTAGATACCTCCCGCAATCGCAGAGCCAATCCCATTCCCCAAGAACGAGCACAACATAATCAACGATGTGACCTGCGCAAGCTCCAAATGAGGCACCACAATCTGCGCTGCGACGATAACAACCGTCTCGATGATCCCGCTGCCTAGGCCCTGGATTAACTGCACAACGAAGAGCTCTGCGACGGAGCTATCATTTGTCCGTAGCCGGATCATAACGCCATATCCTATCAGTCGGACAATGGTACCCGCGACTAGGATCCATTTGTAGGAGCGGATACGGTAGATTATAAGCCCGATAGTCATCCCGGTGACGGCTTGCATGACGCCGTTGGTATATGTGAGGAACTGGGCATTACGCGCGGAAAACCCCCGCGCCACGGTTGACCACGGGTAGAGATAGGTGTGAGTTGCGGCGAAACCGATGTTGTCCAGGCAGGCGAGACAGACGGAGGCCACAATGGCAAGGATTCGAAAGTAGTGTACCGGCACGACCGGGTGTTTTGCGACATACTTCTCATACGGATAGAGCGCGATAAGGGCGACGGCGCCCAGTGCAATAAGGGCATCCACCCACGGTGTCTTCCAGCGACTGGATGTTGACGAAGCGATGGTGATCGGAATAAGTATGAGGGCAAACCCACCGCTAAGTAGGATGGTGCCACCTAGGTCGATGCGAGAGCAGAACTGGTACAAAGTTAGGCGTTCTTTGAGCAGTAGACCGGCGCTTCGGGCTTGATACTGGAAAACAGCAAGAGTGATAATGATAGCACTAGCGCAGAAGGGCATGAGGATTGCGAACATTCCAATCCCCCAGCGCCAGCCAATACCATTAACCACGCTATCTATGATAAACGCAGACACCCAGGGGATGATGAGGAAAGGCAAGTAAAGGATATTGTACGAAAAGGCTCGCCATCTCATGGAGGACATATCCGATATCAGAACCGCGTTGAGGATGGTAACACCTGATTGCCCAACGGAATAGAGGACATAGCCCCCGGCATATGTGCCAAAGTTTTTAGAAGCGGCGCAGAGTATGTAAGAGACGACATAACAGCAGATTACGAAAACATAGGTCTCTGCGCGTCCTATAACATCCGAGAACTTGGCAACCGGAGGCTTGAATACAGCAGAAATGATGCTTCCGGCCGTGCTGAGAGAGGCCAGCATGGAAACTTGGTTGAATGTCGAAGTTGCGTAGTTGCGATATGTGCCCACGGTCGTGTTGTCCAGTTCACTGCCTTCATTAGACGAATACAACCCGAGTAGCCTTCCCGCTTACAAGATAATCATCATAAGGACTAGTCTATACAATGTTAGTTGGGTCTGCTTGAGACGCAATGAAACATTCCTACATACCCAGCATACAGAAAGTACCTCCACTTCCAAGATCGCATTGATTCAATGGCCCTGACCTTGGAAAATGCCACTGCATTGTGATCCGGCTGTGATTCGAGCGATTGGATGTCATATTCTTTCGACTCCTTGCCTGGGTTTTCTGTCGGACGCTCTGGAGTGGTTGAATGACGCTTATCTACTGCCCAAGGCCAGAGCCTTCTCCAAACAGTATAGATTTGCATGTTGCAGACTAGTACTGAGGGCAAATCCCGACATGCTGCGGTCTCTCACGACTTATATAGCCATGGATGCCATAGATAGCGAGTGATAAGAATGACCAAAACTAAATAGACTGAGGGAATCGCGGTTCTGCGATTTCGAGCATGTTAGCAAATGCGAGAATCCTTGAGGTCCGGGGATGAGAGGGTGTTATCATCGGCGCGGAGACGTGAGAGCCCACCTTGTGGGACGGATATCCGTACTTCTGCAGTCGTGGATAGTCCTAAGAATGAACTAGTCGGATAAATGGACTGAGAAGATATCCTCCTTTATTTGTTCTGCTAGATCGGACCCCGTCACCGCACCATAGAGTACCTCGGCTGCCATTGCATTGCGTGTCCGCAAGGAGCACGGAGCAAGTCTGCAGGACAAGTCACTAATATAAATATGGCAAATGAGTTCGAAGAACACTTTGGAGCTGCTTGTTTCTTGCAAACCGGTGGCCTCTTTCTGGGCCCGTAATGAAATCATCCACTGGAACAACCGGAAGGGACGGAGTTTATGATCAATAGTAAGTTGTAGATTCAGTGATCTACCCGGTGATCCAGCAGTTATTTCGATCCTAATAAGAAAGGAGCGGTCCAGGAGACTACATAATACGTGGTAGGGTTATTGAGAAGATATTGAAGTAGCAAAGAGGCTGCCGTGTGTATCCGGTGATCTCGAATTTTCCTTATTTGGACATCTACGGAGTGGACTTCACCTCTGAACCACTCTTTCAGGTCACTGTGGGAATTGCTCGATTGCAGCTGTAACCTACGAAATTCTCAATAGAGGATTGAGATACTTTCAGCACCCGATATGATCTCAGTCAATGCAAGGACGTGTGCAGGGTATACGTTTTCCTACCCCTCTCACCATTAATCGCCATAGCCTCTAGGTCCCGGGCATTGACCTGGTGCGGAGGGTTGCAGAGGATCTGTACACCATAGTCCCGGTATCCTGATTCAGACAACCACGTCAACATCGGGATACCCATCGCTTCCTTGACGCAGACTAGTGGTGCGACACTGATTGGCGTATGACACTGACCGCAGTGGAGGGCCAGCTAGCCAAAGTTCTCTCCCAAGCAAGGGAAGTCGGTAGAGTCGCGGATCGACACTCAAGGGCAATGGAGTTAACAAGAGACTGGGAGATATGGAATATGACTCGACTGAATTGTGCAAATCCGTGGACCGATAAGGACCGGACCCGGCCAGATCACCAAAACTGCACTACAATTGACTCAAATTGATAACAATTGGTTATCGGAACACGCTTATTGGGCCCAAAGCGATGGGTCATACAAGAGAAAGGGTGTCATTGGCGTCATACCTGAGCCTGCCTGTACTCCGTACGCAATACAGAGTGCACAGCACGAACCGAAGACCCGCGAGCTGAACTTAGAAAGGTCCCAGATACCACGAAGTGGGTCGGTCAATTGATTGATTATTTGGCATCAAATCGGAGATCCGTTCAGGCCTCTGGAGTATGGCGTTTCTAACCCCGTCTCACGCACTAACAAAGTCAAGCATGCATCTGTAACGGACCACACAGACGACAAGAATAATAAGCTGAAGGTGGCCAGCTGAACCCTTTTGCCGAATATTACGGAGCACGCTCCTACTGAATAAGGATGGGAAAAAGTAAATATATCGGACGCACTGGAATGCATATAATAATGCATGTATCTTTCCTGTCTTTGGCGAATCCCATACCTCCTATTTGTCAGTCTCTGGGGGCCATGCTATTTCTCATATCTTTTTGTCTGACGGACCCTTAAGTTGTCGATACTTATTACCTGCAGGTCTGACCCCATATCGATCCCCGATGGCCGGCTAATTCCTCAATGGGGAGTGTCAAGGCGTCTCCGACTGCTGGTGTACAGCACTCGCAACGAAAACGGCACGTTAATGTCGTTCGTTGCGCAGTGACGCTCCTGGGTGTTTTTGGCTTGCTATGGTGGAACTATGATTTTGGCCGTCACCACGACTGGCAAATCAAGGTGGACGATACAGATCCGGCATCGCTAGAGGGGTTTAACTGGAACCAGGTACTGGAATATAGAGAGCACTAAATGCTGTGAAGCGTAGCTAACAAATACAAAGATCACCCCATCGACCTCAATCGAATACCATGACTGTTTTGATGGCTTCCAATGCGCCCGTCTCGAAGTCCCGATGGACTACAACCGCGTCGATGGACGAGGCAGTCGCATTGCCATTGCTCTGGCTCGACTACCGGCCAAAGTTCCCGTGACGGATCCGCGGTATGGGGGCGCGGTTTTGATCAATCCTGGCGGGCCCGGGGGATCGGGTGTATTGCAGGCTCTGACCATAGCGCGGGACCTGCAGACCATCATGGATGCAGAAGAGCCTCCGAAGATGACAGGTAACGACACTATATACGCCAAGTACTTCGACGTGGTTGGGTTCGACCCGCGGGGTGTGAACAATACCACCCCCGGATTTAGCTGTTTCCCTACTGTCTCTGCGCAGAAGGCTTGGGAGCTACAGGCCGAGGCTGAGGGGATGCTGGGGAGTTCGGACGCCTCCTTCATGCGCAGTTGGCAGCGGTCCATGGCCCTTAACCCGGGGTGTTCGGAGAGTTTATCAACGCCGGTTGAGGGCGAAGACGAAGCCTTGGGCCAACATATGAATACTCCTCCTGTAGCCCGGGATATGCTTGAAATTACAGAACGTCACGCCGAATGGCGCGAGAAGCAAGGCCAGACACAACAGATAGTCTACGACCGCGCACATGGTCATGATCCCGAGCAGCGCATCGCTACCCGCACACGCTGGACCCGCGGTCAGGAGCGTCTCCTCTACTGGGGCCGCTCCTACGGGACAGTCCTAGGCACGACCTTCGCAACCATGTTCCCGAAGCGCATCGCCCGTGCGGTCCTCGACGGCGTTGTTGACGTCGACAAGTACTACAGCGGCGTGGGGCTCAGCCCGGTCCGTGACGCAGATGCGATCTTCGACCGGTTCGGGCTGTACTGCAACCTCGTGGGCCCGGACGCATGTCCACTATACTCCCAAGGCGGATCGACATCCACCAAAGAAGCATTCCTCGCCCTCGAAGCGAATATTTACAACTCCTCGATCCCGGTCGTGGCGTCGTCCAAGCACGGCCCGGAGGTAATCACTTGGACCGACGTGCGGACGATGCTCCGCATAGCGCTGTACCAACCGCTACTCATGTTCCCATTGCTAGCGCAGTCACTGGGTGAACTCCAGCGGGGAGAAGGCACCGCCATGGTGGATTTTAAGCAAAGCCGCCGCTCATCGTCGTGCACCACTAGCCAGTGTCAACGGGTCGGACCCTGGTCATCTGCGTGTCTGGATCAGCGGGAAAACGAGCTGTATGCGATGTCGGCGATTATGGCCTCGGATGCCGAGTACCTGACTGATCTCGATCAATCGAATTTCTTGGATGCCTGGGCGCAACTGAAGCGGGATAGTGAGATGGTCGGGGATTATTGGGCGAGTTTGAGGATGGGCTGTGTGGGATGGAAAAATCAGTCCAAGTGGAATTTACCAGGTTCGTTTGTTTTCTACCTTTTCATTGCATAACCGGGAGACCTCTGTCAGGCTAATGATTGTCTGCATAGGTCCCTTCACGGCGAATACCTCCCATCCCCTCCTCTTTGTCAGTAATACGCTCGATCCGGTCACGCCGTTGGGCAGCGCTCAGAAGATGTCGCACAGTTTCCCCGGCTCAGTGGTTCTACAGCAGGACTGCGAGGGTGTATGTATCCCTGTTTCTGTCCATATCGCTGCTTGTCTTGCATATACTCATATACTGACGCAACCAGCACACCTCCGCCACCGCGCCGTCACTGTGCAGCGCCAAAGCCATCCGCAGTTACTTCCAGAACGGATCACTACCAGAGGCCGGAACTCTCTGTAATGCTGATTTGAAGCCATTTCTCGGAGGCTCTGGTGTCATGGTGCAGGACATGAGTGAGGGGGATCGGGCGTTGATGCAGGCGATGATGAACCAAGTTCATAGGGTTCGGAGGGTACCGTTATAAAATAGGATAGCATAGCATATTGACTTTTTCTTAATTTTTGAATACCAAGTAATACATCCTGTGCACACAGTCTGCTTACTATTCATTGCCTTATCATCGGATAATCTCAACCTCGGCCTGAATGTTTGCATATTCCCCGCATTGTAATCTCGATATAAAGATACAATCATCGGCATAATCACAGCCAGCAAAACCACAACAGTCATAGCAGAAAAAGCAGCAACGATGCCCTCCAACGAAAAACACGACACCAACGGACCCAAGGTCAAAATGGCCATGCCGGAGCCTCCAGTATTCACCAACAAACTCGAAGAACGCGAGTATCTCAAGGGCCGGTTGGCAGCTGCATTCCGGATTTTCGGGAAGAATGGTTACGATGAGGGTATGCCCGTCTTTTATATACACACAAACCTTTTAAGTATAATTTCCATACTGATTTGATAATACGATACAATCAACAGGCGTAGCAGGTCATATAACCCTCCGCGATCCCGTCGACCCAGATACCTTCTGGGTCAACCCCTTCGGCCGATCCTTCAGCCTAATGAAAGCCTCGGATCTGATCCAAGTCAACCACGAGGGGGCAGTCATCGCTGGCGGGCCGAATCGTCTGCTCAATGCTGCAGCGTTCATGATTCATTCGGCGATTCACGCCGCTCGGCCCGAGGTGATTTGTGCGGCGCATAGTCATTCATTGTACGGGAGGTCGTTTTGTTCCCTGGGCCGGTTGTTGGATGTGATTTCGCAGGATTCGTGTGCTTTTTATAACGTACGTCTTCCTTCCTTTGTCCCTAGTCTTGGACTTGAGGCTAGGCTATGGGTGATGGAAGCTGATGGATAGCGTGCAGGATCACGTTCTATACTCGCAGTTCAAGGGCGTCGTCCTCGCTGAAGAAGAAGGCCGGAACATCGCCTCTGCTCTGGGATCGAAAAAGGCCGCTTTGCTGCAGAATCATGGCTTGTTAACTGTCGGCCGCAGCATCGAGGAGACCGTCTTCTGGTTCGTGAGTCTTGACAAGTGCTGCTATTCACAGTTGCTTGCGGACGCTGCGGCGACTGGTCGTGGTGGACAGACGGTCAAGATCACAGAGGACGATGCTGCGGTTACGTATCAGACGGTTGGGACGCCGGTGGCCGGGTGGTTTAGCGGGCAGCCGTTGTTTGATGTGATTCATGAGGAGACCGGGGGTGCTTATTTAAAGTAATTAGGGATCAGGCATATGGAAAAGAAGTTATTCTATGCTTCGTACGCTCGTCAAAACGCCGTAGTAGGTACATATATCACAGCATCACAAAATGTCCGACCGCAGTTCTTGTATATTGTAGTCTATGTAATACTTAAAACACAAGCCAAACTAAGAGATCACAAGCTCCAACTCCGGCAAAATAGTACATATCCATTAACTTTCAGTGTCGTGGTTGATTTGTCCATAATCAGTCTGATCCTTCTGTTGGATTCAGCGATCGGCTCAACTCAACTTCAGGGTCGAGTCCAGCTCGTGCGCGTTCCAGTCATTTCGTTTCATTTCGTTTAGAAAAGAGGAGTCGAGACACTAGCGCTCGAGCTGGCGGGAGTGCTCGAGGGAGTAGCAGAGCTAGTAGAAGTAGCGTACTGGCGCTTGAAGATGACAGAGCTGCTGCTGGGGGTGGCAGAGGCGCTGACGCTGGCCGAGCTGCTGGGGGTGGCAGACGACGAAGAAGAAGAAGCTGCCTGACGCTTGTAGACGGCGGTAGTAGGGGTGGCCGAAGAAGAAGCTGCCTGACGCTTGTAGAGAGCGGAAGAGCTGCTGGGGGTAGCGCTGACGCTAACCGACGAGCTGCTAGGAGTGCCGAACTGACGCTTGTAGAGAGCCGACGAGCTACTGGGGGTGGCAGACGAGCTGCTGGGAGAGGCCGACGAAGAAGCTTCTTGACGCTTGTAGACGGCGGTGGTAGGGGTGGCCGAAGAAGTAGAGGACAAGGCCGCGGGAGGCGGGTGAGGGATGCTCGAAACAGAGGAGCTGCCACCGGGGAACGAAGGGAGAGCGAGGGCGCTGCCCAAGAAACCCGCGAGAGCGAAACCGGTGAGCTTCATGTTTGAATGGGGTGTGTGATAGTAGTTTAGTATGGAAGACAGGAAGAAAATGGATGAGAACAAGCAAAAGGAGCCAGGCTTTGGGCAGAGATCAAAGCCTTTATAACCGCAGGACCCCAACGCCAGCGCGTGTGTGACGCTATAGACCGACAAAGACCAGCCACTGCCACAATTCAGGATTAGCACCAGGTGCCTGAACGGGCAGATACCGCACACGGCAATGATGCACCATCAGCAGATCCAGGTACAGGCAGCTGCTGGATGGATGGGTATTATTCGGTATTAGAGTTTGTTGGTTCCAAGCGCCGAAAGGGTCTGGTCCCAGACAAATACCAACAGTCCGTCCAGCCTATGACTGACCACGGACGACCACGCTACAATGCATCCGTTGTTTTCTTGGTTGCCGCTGTTGCAGGCAGACTAGAACTCATTTGGGGATACCTCCCCCGGTGGAGGAGTCCAAGTCGAGACCGTCTCGCACCAGCGTCTCGCCGGTTAATTGACTTACTAGGCCGTGTGGGTAGCCGTGGGTGGCTCCTTGGGCAGCTGTGATTTGTTGCCTGGACCATAAGCAAGACCAACCCTTGACGCCCTGAACCTGTTGTCGATCGTGTGGCAGGTTGCTTTTTTTCTCTGTTTGACACTGCAGGCTGTGTAATATAATTATGATCAGGGCATTCAACCAGCCACACGATTTCCGCTGTTGAACATCCCGGCCATGTAATATTATTCTGTGCTTTGCCACTCTATGTGACCTTTTTAGCATCTGTATGGAAACATTTGTCCTCTGTAATTCTTGGAGATATTCGACCGGGTTGTTGAGCGATGTCCAAGAACAATTGCGAGCTGTCGCAGATCCTGCATGGCAAGGAAAGGTCCACGAGATGGTAAGCCGCCACGCCCAGCCGCCTAGTGCAAAGAGACCCTCCAAATCTCTGCAGATCTGCCACAGCCCTGACTCTAGTCCTTTTCCTTTTCTTGTCCTTTCTTTTTTTTTTTCCCTTTTTCCTGCGGCCAACTCCGTCACATCTCAGATGGGGTCATACAAGTACTCCGGAGTACACCACTGCGGGCGCTCTTTTGTCCCGGATAGCTCTGCCCAGCTTGACGAGCCAGGGACTGGATAAACTTCACTGGAACCCTGGACACAGCCAAGAAAAAGCAGAACCAGATTATTCTGTCACAGTTTGCGTCGCAAGAACGTGGGGGACTGACTGGCTGGTCTCTTAAGGTCCGTGGTCTGGGCGCGTAAAAAAAGAGGGAACCTTGGTTGCTGGGCAGAAAAGGCAGTGGAACCCGGATCGTCCAAGGTTCCTGGATCCGCCGAAGAATTAACTCAATTGAGGCAAAAGACGAGATCAATAATACTACCCTGTACCTCTGGGAGACTATTTCAGCCCCGTTGTTGTTCACTAGTATTATGGAGCAGGCTCCGGTCTGACCGCCACCTGCAGCCGCAAACCACTGATCACGAAGCAGGTGTTGCGAACAATCCTAACGACGAGGACTTGTTGACAAAGCATGTGGAAAAGATGAAACATTCAGCCTTCAATTAATGCGGTTCGAGAATGTCTTCAAACAAGACTTCAAAAGGAGGTTGGGAGGAGAAGAAGACAGGGCGGCGAATTCCCGGAGGAAACCCGGGAGAACTATGGCCCGATTGGTGCCGCTTCTCTCAGGCAGATGCTGTATAGACTGATCCTGCGCTGGTTTTCTATGATGCGATGAACGACCTGAATTACGGGATTTCTTGATAAGAATGCAACAGCGTACGGAGTACGGAGCTAGTAAATTCTAGTAGTGGTGCCTGGCAAGGTACGAAAAGGCCTCCCAAGGTGCTGTTGATCGTTCTTATTAGGAAGCACCTCCGGTTGGGTCCTGATGGAAACAAGAGCCGATGTTCCTGTTCCTCTGGAATGTGTTTAAAAAGCCTAAAATTCTTCGGCCAGGGACAGACGGAGGGTCGCGCCATCGATTGGTCTGACGGATGTACTCTGGATTAGTATGGAGGGTGGTGCGCGGTGTACCTAACCGGTTAAAGATCCCAGAAGTATGCGAACCCTGAGTAGACGTCATGGAAACTCTGCGGAGTGATTAACAGATACCAAAGGCATGGTTCATCCTCAAAAGTCAAACCTGCGATTGCAATTGCCAAAATCCCGCTGCCCTCCGTACGCGATACGAACATCAACATCCGTATTTCGGCTCGGCATTTCTGCACAGATAATCGATCTTATCTGATTGCCCGTATTCGGAAATGCTTGACCATCCGTCGGGAATCTTCACCACAAAAAAGAGCCGAGAAATCCATGAACCTTGGTAAAATCGAAATCCATGGCACGGGTTCAGATGGAACTTGCTCAGTGCAGCGTCCTAGCACGTGGGATGCAAACCAAAGAAACCCTGTACAGAGGACGGAGTCCGGAGTCCGGAGTGCTCCGGAGGACATACAGTAGTAGTAAAGTATCGTCGGTACTTTCCCTGTTCGGAGAAACTAACTGTGTATCATTTTGTCGTGCCTTGCATTAGTTGTTTCGTAAATGGCTGACAGTTCAGTTTAGCGAGGGGTTTAACAAGCTAACCAGGAAACCGTGGGGACTGTACTCCCGAGAACGGAGTACACAAATGACGTGACATTAACCTGTTGGGTATCCCTTTCTTCAATTTCATGGAGATGGGGAGCTATCGCTCTGCGCAGAACGCCGCAATCGCACCGTCTTCAAATACTCCTAATAAGGACGGTTGAAAAAGGGTCTGTGTGGACCCAAGGACCCCTGAATTTTATATCCCGTCTTAGGGTTGACTGCATCGTTCGTCGCGGGAACCCAAAGGGAAAACGACAATAGTGGTACCTGTGTGCATCCACAAACGTTTCAAGAGTTTAATTCTTAGGCCACTTGCCCTAACTTCACTAAGTCGAGACATTCTAAGGCACAGGGTAATTACCTCAATCGCCAGTAAAAGCCTTCCATAATTCGGGTCGCATTTTGCAATGATAGATCGTGACTGGACCCGAGAGTTCTAGACTGACCTTTACCATACCTGATGACATTCCATAGTTCCTCAGAAAAGACTCTGCGGTCACATACATCCTGGAGCAACAGGCGCTATGCCCGACGCAGTGTGTTCGCTCCCCATGGACCATTCTGTGGGTGTGTATTGGCTCCTCGTTCCAAAAGAAGACATACTTTGCGGAGAGTGTCTGTTTAGTTTGTCTGCATGGAGGAAGGCAAGAAGCTACTTGACGAGCGCCGCCCAGCCTGTTGATGTCTTCTCCATACTGTAGCAAAATATCAAGGGTTGCCACTACAGATTCGGGATCCTTCGCCTCTAACGCGTATTCTAGACATGTATATCCGTTCGTACGCTCTTTTTCTCGGCACGGACGGCGGCCTCGCTCAAGCAAGTACTCGACCACCGTTGAACTGCCTTCGCCGACGGCTTCCCAAAATGCCCATTGTGCGTCGCTGCCTGACGGTTCGATTGTCAGAAGGCCACGCGCAGATAAGAAGCCGAGCATACTTGTCCCTCCTTTTGCAGCATGCACCACAGCGCTTCCCATTCCTTGGGAGAGGCTTTGCTCTAGTTCGTTAACTGGAACCCCTCTGTCAAGCACTGCTTGGGCCAACGCCAAGTTACCTGTGGCGAGTACCTCGGTCGTCAACATGTATAACTCGTAGGGCTTGGAGTTGGTATGAATTTCTTTGTTCAGAAGCACTTGAAATATAGCCGGAGAATGTATCGCAAGGCGGAGGGCGGATACACCAAGAGTGCTTTTTAATACACCGCCATGCATTCGTAAGCTATACCATCGAACGCGTTTAAAATCAATTATCGTGTCAAGCAGCATTTCCACAGTCTCCTTGCGGGCTTTGGGAATGGCAACGAGAAGAGGTGAGGTTATTTGGCTTGATCATCAATTGTCTTGTCAGTGCTGTCTGGCTGTTATACACGTGGGCGTGGGTACTGTGAAAAGCCTTGTAACAGAAAAGATACAATCATCAACTGTGATAACTGTTCCCATTGTACTGTTAAATATAGCTATTATATTAGATAAAGGGGATTGCATCCTGGGCAGGTGTTGGAGAGGGGGAGACATGCCAAGCCTCCTATGTACTTCTAGGGCTAGCAACAAAGCCCTCAGTCTTCTCTCCTCCTCTTCTTGCTCACTAGCCAATATCACTGTTTCCAGCCTTCCAAGAAGTTGTCTATTACACATCCAATGCAATCCCCCCTCATCAGAATCATCAGGATGTCACTGCTCATACTCTTCTTGTTTTTCTTCCTCAACACGGTTGGTGGTGTGGCGGAGGATTTGTTAGGGTTGCAAACCCTCCAGGCCAGATATCGCAGGCCACCATGTGTATAATACCCCGATCGCGGGTTTCTTCAAACAACCAACGACCAGTCTTGGAATACACAGAAGTGCCATATTCCCTTTGTCATCATATTATCATTTACTACTTAAACCCTTCATACATTCACTGCCAGATTCATAGTCCATCTGTGACATAATCGTAGCATGGCCTGGTTACTTCTCTGAGATCTTTGAGAAGGGTGAAGGCCAATAAGCAAAATTTCTTTTCTTTTTCAAGTCATGTCTTCATTTCTCTAAGCAAGAGAGGCAACCAGTTCCATCTCTTATGTTCGTGTCACAATGTCTCCATCAAGTACATGAGTTGGCTCATCAATTCTGTGCTTTCCAGCAAAGATATGACATTGAGGCTCATGATTTTGACAATGAGACGCTGTTGCTTCAAAACTTTATTCTCTTTTGTTACCCAGACACTCCACAGTCAGCAAGACACTACATCTTTCCCCTAGACTGGGCTACTTCCTGCTCTTCTCTCCATCAAGCTGTCTTGGAGTTCTTTTATCTCATAGACTCTGAGAACATCCACACATCTATACACTTTATTGAGTGGTCTCTTGAAGCACAAAACACACTCTGGTCTTGATCCCAATCTCTTTGCCCCCTCAGCCACTGCAGTCATTCCACAGTTCCAGAACACTTACTTATAACCTTCTTATCCACTTCCTCTGCTTTTACTGTTCACTGTTCATCAGCAAATCAAAGTGAGCCAGATCCTGAGTCTTCTTCTCTACCCTTGCAGGTGAGCAATCCTTGCATTATATGTATAGCAAACTTTGAGAGGGTTGGGCCACTAACCCAAGGCTCTCCTTCCCTTGATATATACCAGTCTTAAAAGTGACTTACTGACTTTCACATCTCTTCTCCTGAAATCTTATCCCCAACAGCAGTAGCACATCACCCCAATACAATGCCTGCCAACTTCAATAGACAGCCATCCAACAAAGAAGTAAATACAGGATTCTTACCAGCTCAGATACAGCAAATCCAACAGCTTATTGCTGCAGCTTTAGCATCTACCTTATCTGCTCCAACTCCAGCTCCCAGTCCTCCAAAACCCCCAGGTCCCCAAGAAGAGCCAGGATTGCAAGGCCAACCTGGTTCTGCAGCACCTGGACATTGGAAAACAGAGGATGTCAGCCACTTCAATCCTGATTTACCAGATAAAGCGCCTGTTATGGTGAAGACGGGGAACCGCTATACGGTGAACTGCTAGATCAATACTAGCGGGTCGATATAGGGAGAAGTTGGCGTTTGTCGATTGATCGGACGGAACAGTTAGTCAAATAATCAACTGGAGGAAGCGCACTACGAGAGGCTAATCCACCGATTTCATGCGGATTAGTCGGTAAACTGAAGACAAAGGAACTGGGCACGAGAACTGGACACTGGGACTGGGAAAATTGAGGACTGCGTTGCTTGTCTATCTACTAGCTAGCTAGGGGAAATCAACGAGTATTTATGCACATGTCGTTCAGTAGACTCGATGCCATACGTAGGCGTTGACGTACGAGACTTCACATCGTATACCCTACTACAATATATAGAAAACACATTTATACGCCTCCCTCAGGTGATTTAAAGGAGGAGGCCATCCTAAATCCTGACAATTAGAGAGCTCTCCCTTTCGCCCTTTTACCTTTCACATTCTATTATCATGACCATGATCCCTTTCCGATATTTATTGCCTCCCTCATGCTCAATGATCCCCTGCACATGGTGTACTAGGCACTGTCTCCACTGCTGAATGCTTTCCTGAAGTAGCTCACTCCATCCATTATACCATGGTCCATGCGTGCTTCCTAGACCTGTTATATTTGGGGCGTACTGTAGGAGGTAGTTCATTGTTTTAGTTATGGCCAGGCTGCTTCTAAGTTCTATGACGCTCGGGCCAGGGCAATTGCCTAATAGTAGAGGAAGTTAGCAATGAAGAGAAAAATGTAGGCAGCTTACTAGGCTAGTCTATTATCTTCTTCATCTTAAAGGCATCATAAACCATTGCCTAAAAATGATGACGGTGGGCAGGTGCCCCATCTTCTAAAACTGAGGTTTTTGGGCGTTCAATCATGCATTCTTTGGCAAAGAGAATCTGCTTCAGAACTAGGACTTCTGACGTCCTGTTCATTAAATTAAGAGATTATAAGCGGTTTCAAAGAGATAGATAGCTTCAGAGTAAGGCCCGTGCCCGCTACCAAGAACAATTGCTGGTACATCAAAATAACTGGCTGAACAGCTTGTTGGCGCCGAATAATCTTTGCTTGAGAGATCTCATTGACAAGCCAAAGGAAAACAGAGATATCCATGTGCATAAGCCTGTTCAAAGAGCAGTTATCCACCGCATGTCACCTAAGGAACGGCAAGAAGTATATTCTATTTTGGTTGATATCCTGATGGTCAACATACCGGACGCTTCAGCTGTCGATTTGGTTCATCAGGCTGGTATCTGGGCTCAATCCGAAAGAGACCCGCGTCACATTGAGACCATGCTAGAACGGGATCCAGAATACATCAGCAGACACCACTAAAGAAACAGAGGAAGTAGTTTCATGTGGAAATGAAATAGATGACAACTGCTCCGCGCCATTACAGTGCATATAATGTAGGGCTACATCGTGTCCGCTTGTCGCCAATATGCAAGGATGAATAAATTTTGCAAGGGATGTGGTACACAGCAATGGCCACCTTCAAGGGCGCAGAAGATTGAAAAGTAAGGGAGTGAAAGTAACAGAACCATGTCTCCCGAGTTGAATACGGTCAATGTACCCCTTGCATGAGTCTTTGGCTTCAATATATTCATTAAAGCCCTGGTTGCACCAGGTTCAGTTTCACATTTGCATTTTGACGATAATACCGTTCGTCAGATTTCCAATATCCAACATGCGGTTTCTCTGTCTGCCAGGATCGCTTTCGAATGCCAAGGTGGGTTTGCATAGAGACGCTGAGGACGAAGGACCCAATGCTAACCACCAGCTTCTGAGCAGACATTCGAAGCTCAGATGAGTTAGTGTACACTTCTCGACTGCTTCCGCACCACGCGCTAACCTGCGTCTCATCAGAACCACTATGTGATGCCCTTAGATCTGATGGTGACATCAGTTTCTGCTTCACCGAGGGTACAACCTTGATCGATGTCCCGAAAGAGTATGAGAACTTCTTCGGCCCTCCACCCAACTACACCTTTCTCGACACCGGCGACCAGGCCAGTGTCATGCAAAACCTGCGCCACTTCCCCCTTCGGGAAACCTCTGAGGCGACCGTACGCTATGCCATGGAGAAAGCCGGCTTCCCCACGTACGAGAATATCCCTACTGCGCTGGAACATCTAATTCAGTTGATAAATGACGAAGGTGACGTGGAAGGTGTTATTGGCTACTCAGAGGGAGCTCGCGTCGCCGCCTCGCTCATCCTGGAGGAAGAACGAAGGATGAAGAAAATCGGGCGCACGCCTCGTATTAAGTGCGCATTGTTTATCGGCGGGTGGCAGGCTGTCCATCCGGTCCTGAAGACGGAAATTTTCGCAGACGAGACCGAAGAACGGATCAAGATCCCTACTTTCCACGTTATTGGCAGTAGTGATCCTTATATCCATGGGTCGATGTGCTTATACAACCTCTGCGATGAAGAGCGTTCAGAGCTGTTTGACCACGGGGCTGGACATGTCCTGCCTCGTGAGAAACAGGTGGTTACGGAGCTCTCCGAGGCCGTTTGGGATATGATTAGACAGGTTACTTGCAGCAAGTGATTGACGGGCATGCTTGCTGTGGTAATGTAAATAGCCGAGTTTCGAAGAGCAAACCCCGCAACGTGGTGTACTCGCACCCACGATCATTGCATCAAATTGATCCAAGCTTCTGTCTCTCTATCGACCATTTCACCGCTTGATAAGTTGATCAGTCTGTTCACATCTAGACCGGGCCGGCGTACTCCGTCCGTAGTACGTGGAACACTTATCATTGTTTATCTGATTCCAGATCGGGAACCGAGCACAGGAAGGATACTGCTTCCCCCAACAACACGGCTAGAGACGATCCTCAACAAAGAGGGTACCTTGCACGCTGCGCATAAGCGGCTCGTAGTACTTCGTACGTACCACCGGACTCCCGTGCAAACCTAACTCCGTGATCATCGTCCACGACTTTCCCTCCGTTCCGGTCGGCCTATTTCCTAATAGGGCTAGTGCATATCTCCGACGTACCGCCGTGGATGGGGACTATTTAAGTTCCGGGCCGCTACCGAACATGGTTTTGATTGGCTGGATTTGCCCATAACAATAGCGTGTGTGAACCGGTTTGTTGGATATTTAGTAGGCAATAATTGATGTCGAGTGAGTTAGAATAAAGGTTAATTGAACACAATCTTTGCGAGTTTCGCGTTGCTGGCTGGATATGGACAGCATTGTCATGGATGGTGAAGTCGTGCTTCCCAGGCCAGCGGAGAATTGGATTGCGGCTGGAGCCTTGTCGCGCTTGTCGGCTGCCCTATTGAGTCAAATCCGAAAGGTCCTGTTGACCTGCATCTGGATTCTAGGTCTACTCTGGCACGAATTGATACGCGTCTTGGTAAGACAGGAAGAGCAGACAGACCCAAACGGACACTGTTTGGTGACTGCTCCACCCAGCTACAACAGCGGATTAAAGATTGACTTGTCATTTCGGGGATTTTTGGAGATTGGTGCGAGGACTGGCCCCCAGATTGGGAAAGGTATACTACCAGTATTGAGATATCTGCGGAAGATGGTAGGTTGTGACGAGCCAGGACCGGGATGTTCAACGCGTAGTGTTCCTGTCTTACTACCAACGCCAGGATGGGTCAACGCATACATTCTGGTGAAACAGTAAGAGTGTCTTGATGGTCTATTAGACATTTACAAGTACGCGTTCCGAGGAGGCCATCGAGATGTAATATTGACGATTATGGACAGAGTGGAATGATAGGATTAGGCGAAAATCGAATCTTCCACGGAACCAAACTTCCATACTTGACATAGAATACGCGATGCAGATAGGATTGGGCATCTGTTCGCTACAACTGATGAAGCCAGAGTAGCTAGCCACGTTGCAATCGAGACTCTGCGTCAATTCTGGATCTAGTCTCACTGCAGGAAGACAAGTAGCGGTGTGGCAGTTGATGTATTAACAGAAGACTGAAAACTCCTGCTAGATAGAACCTGCATATAGCTCTTTGACAAGGGTATAGCTTGCCCTGGCTGGTACTTTGTGCTCCATAATGCTCATCGTTCAAGGCACCAGGAAATGATGTATCATCATACTATTCTTCCTCTCGATTTACTGCATGAAGGACAGGATTGAATATGTGCCCATTTACAGCAACATGCTGTCATTGCCATGCGGCTCAATAGGCTGTTAGGGGCCGAAGTAGAACCAACGTCATGCGTAGACAGCAACGGAACCCCATCTTTCTCTGCAGTGGTGAGTATACTAGGACCAGGTCTGCTTAGGGTTTCAACCGCCACAGTGACACATGCCTCACATGCCTATATCAGTCCATCTCTGAATCATCCAGGGGGCCTCGACCGCGTAGGACATATGCAACTGATGGTCGAATGCCTCAATTAGGTCTTTAGAAGGCTGCGGCCGTGTTGGAAATACTCCCTATCTCGGAGATTGTGCGAGTGAAAGTAAGTAGCGTGTTAGAGAATCATGTCTCCCATCCCATAACCCGAAAGGTAGATTCATAAATCCATTCCACATCATGCGGTGAAGACATAACTGATTCAGTGGCATAGTTCCAGAATGTGGGAGGTGACGTACAGACAGCAGTCTAAAACAACGAGCTGGAAACAGCCTGGACATAGCTCATCCCTTAGGGGCACTTTGTTCTTGCGCAGAGGTGAACCTCCCCTGGATATCCAGCTGTGCCAGGAATTGAATCGTCAGCCGTACCCTAACACAAGGCCAGGGCTATGATTGAGAACTTGACCTGTGCTACTCTCGTGCACATACGATGGCTAGAATATGAAAGTTCGTAACACAGTGGTGTTCCAACGAGGGCTATAATAATAATACTTGGAGGTTGAACAACCCTGAAAAGGGGTCTCGACTTCAACACGGATGGTCAAAATAAAGTCAGATTAGAAGGAGAATGCTACAGTCGATCATCCCTAGCTAATTAATCCTTTCACATCCCAGGTCGATGCGTCATACAGCCCAGCAGGCTCGATCTAATAGACTATACTACTGGTGTAACAGAGCACGGTTGAATAGCAAGTGTCCATATCACCCGTTGAAACAGGGGAAAGACGGACTACATGATTGACATGAGAATGAAGCCATGATGGACAGGACTGAGTTACACGCTTCGATGATAGGGGTTATGCCTCTGTTAGAATCATTATAGCAATCGCAAAGGTATATAAACCCTCGATAATCCAGAGTCAAGGCTGTTTGCTAGCATCAGTCATCCAGTACCTCTCGAAACCATTCGATTTCGATAACCACTACAGACCACCACAATGAAGCTCTCTCTCGCCGTCTACTCTACTCTATTTACTCTGGCCACGGCAGCCTCCCTCCCCGACGCGTGCCAAAGCATCCCCGACGCTCTGGGCGACAAACCAAAGGTCCTCCTCCAATACTTCGGGCAACACGCCTGCGAAGGCCAGAACGCCTGCGACGCGACCGTCAACGACAGCATGGCATACCTCAAGAAGGACGTTACCCCGCAGCTTGTGCAGAAGCTCGCGCACGAGGCACAGATACCGCAAGACCAGCAGGAGCAACTCCTCGCGATCAGCAGCCAGGTGGACAACGCGGTTGAGAAGAAGTGCGCAGCACAATTCGGTAATGCGAGGATCTGCGGCGACGACAAGAGCGACTTACTGCTCTGGGGGCAGTGTGCGATGGACGCGGCCAAGCCGGTGTTGGAAGGGTCCAATGCGCAGCAGCAGAAGGGAAAGATTACGCAGGAACAGTGCCGGCAGGTCAAGGCCAAGATCACTAACGAGCAGTTGTGGAGCCAGACGCTGCCGCAGTATGTGGCCGAGTTCAGCCAGCAGTGCAAGAAGGGCAATGTCAAGGGCGGCCAGTAGAGGCTGCGTGATTCCAAGGCTGGATGTTGGTCCGCAGAAAATCCAGCCATTCACCCTGCATTATTTCCAGCGTGGCCGGCCATCCTTTTCGCGACTGGAAAATGTTTTGTTCCCAGCCCTTGAAACAGATGTGCATCGGACGTGCCGCTTTGAGGAGACCTTGGAACGGGGCTTTTAGATCGAAACTAGCTGGAATAGTGGCATTGCGGTTCTCTGATGGACCCTGGAATTAACTTTTCTTTTTCTTTTACTATTCTCATTTGGTTTATTTGACGGGCTGGGTTCATCGAGAAATTACCCGTGTTTGAACTCCTTGGGCATGGGTGCCCTATCGGTCGTCTCGTATAACTATGGCATCCCCCCGGGCTGTCCATTGTACACAACAACATAATATTTTTCTCTGATTTACCCCAGTGGTAACTAATTTCTCTTTGTTCATTTTCTTGCATTCAAGACAGGTCTTGAATCCATTTCTCTTTTCCATATACCAAAAAGAAAAAAAGAAAAAGAAAAAGAATAATGTATCTTTCCACTCTCCTCCCTCTGGCTATGGCGCTGCGCGCCTCCGCCTCTGCCGTGTACGACGACTGGCGGTTTGGCAACATGTTTGCCCTGGGCCCAACCAAGAATAACGCCCAGATCACCAAGGCTACCTATACGCTTACTCCGCCGGCAGTGCCGTGTGGTTCGAGCTTGAAGAACACCAGCGAGCCTCCGTGGTTGACGCTGTGGGTGGGTGTAAGCGACTCGGTGTCGAACCAGAAGGCGGATCTGTTTCAGCCTTTGCTGAACTGGTCGCCGGATCAGAAGTCGCAGTATGTCTTTTCACTATATGTGTGTTGTGTGAAGGGTATGGTGCTGACAAGACTAGGGGCTGCGGTGCCACTAATGACGAGTGGTGTGTTGCGACGAGCACCTCTCATTCCTGTAAGTGTCTTCTGCTGCATTATTCATGATCGCATAGAGAAGTCAGTGTTAATGAACGCAGCTGGCCAGGACCACCAACCCTACATCGCTGTCCCGCAACACTCGGAGGTCGAATTCTCGATCACTGTTGACGATGCCGCCAATAAGATCATCCAGCAGATCTTGATCAATGGAAAGGAAGTCTCCAGACAGGCGGATGGTATGTATTGGCTTGCCTATCCGGGACCGCGACGCTTGCTGACCAGATAGACAAAACTATCACGCCCACATACATATATTCCAGCAACGAATGTTACGAAAGCGCCTGCGGCACGCTGAGCAACTACTCGTGGGATAACATGACCATCTCGCTGAGCGACGCGGATCCTGATTTCCAGAATACCATTGCGACGCATGGCGCACGAGACACCGGCATCACCACTCCGGACGGGGGGAAGACCTGGCATATCAACTCGGTGGTCATTGACCGGGACTATTTCTACCAGGACGGCGTAGACCATGAATGCACGACTGGATCTGACTAAATCAAGCGGACGATTTCCTGTATATATATAGAAATATCTGTATGCCTCTATATTTAGTCAATAACGCAAATCAACTTTCCTTTGGTCGCATTGCTCTCCAACAACCGGTGCGCGTCGGCAATTTGCTGCATCGGGAATACTTTCTCGATAAAAACCTTGAACGACCCGTCTCGGAACCGCGGCATCGCATGCTCCACCAACGTATCGCGAAGTCGTCGCTGATACTCAACTTCCCGACTGCGCAGTGTACTTCCTTCGACTCGCACTCGCTTATACAACAGCGCCGAGATATCAATCTCCCCAGATATTTTCCCACCACCCATGAGTCCCAGGAGAACGATCCGGCCATCGCGCGCTGCCGAGTTCACGTTATTCTGGAAATATCCGGCACCAATGAAATCGACAATCAAGTTCACTCCTTGGCCGTTTGTCACCTTCTGCAACTCCGCGGCCCAGTCCTGCGTGCGGTAGTTGAATGCGGCGGTGACTCCTAGTTCACGAGTCAGGAAATCGACCTTCTCCTGCGAACCGGCCGTCGCGTAGATGGCTTTTGCGCCGTGGGCTTTGGCGAGTTGGATGCCCGATAGCGAGACGGAAGAGGCACCGGCGTGCCAGAGGACGGATTGGCCAGGTTGGAAATCGCCAATGAGGAAAAGTGCTTGCGAGGCGGTAATCCATGTCTACCGTACACATACACATCAGCGATGGCTCTGTCTTCTGCTGCATATCCAATGCTCACCTCGGGGACACCCGCCGCCTCCTCCCACGACAATTCCTTGGGCTTATGCACCAGCATCGCAAGCGCCACCACAACATACTCTGCATATGCACCCCCGTAGGCAAGACCCAGCACCTCGCCGCCGACCTTAAAATCCCCAACGTTCGACCCGTCCCCGAAACCCTCAATCACACCCGAGAACTCCACCCCCATCGTCGGGGGCGCCTGCGGAGGAACCGGATACTTGCCCTCGCGCTGGAGGAGGTCCATGCGATTTAGACCAAACGCTTTGACCTTAATGAGGGCCTCGCCGGCCGCGGGGGCGGGTTTGGGAATGTCATCGATGAAGAGGTTCTCGGCGGGGCCGGTGTTGTTTTTGATTGCTGGGGTCGTTCTGGTTAGCATGGGCGCTTGTTGCTATGCAATTGGGGCTTGCAGGCACGTACCAACTGCCTTCATGGTAGCCATGGTGATTATTGACTGGTTTGTGTTGTTGTTGTCGTCGTCGTTGTATTCCCTCGAGTGCAGGATCTCTTGGGGTTCTGGCTGATTTCTAAGCATGATGTATCCCGCCATACCCGCATCTTATCAATCTCTGATACAACCCTCTTAGGGCAGATAAACACACAGCGCATTTTGGCCTGTTATTGAGCATGATAAAGACTCTCCAGCTGCTATGTAGTAGCTCACTTGACAGGAGCATATTTGGTTCTTGCGTTTACAGTGAAAATGTGATCCGCACGATCTACCTAGTTATCGAGACAGCCTTGTGTATAGAGGCGTTAGCGGGACCAATGTAGACAAAAGAGAAAGGAAGGCAAAGAAACCGTAGGATGAAGATTGCTGAAATACGCCGATTAGCTCTGTTTATAGCCCAGGGTCATATGCATCGAAACGTTTGGCTACATGTGTCTCCAACATGCACTTGTCCGTCTCATGCATTTTTTTATATTTGCGAGAACGGGTATACTAAATGAACTGGATCCCTCTTTAAATGCAGTATCGGAGGATCTCGTATGTTCCAATAAGTGTGACAACTAAATGTTTGTGGTATAATATGTTGACACGAATCTCACCGCACCCCATGAGCCTAGCATATGCCGGTTTCAATACACGCGGTGACTTTCCCGGGCTACCATGACTGGACACCGTTGATGTTGATCGCCTTTCCTACATCCGCATCTCGTTTCCCTTGGACAACGTCTTTGATAAAGTTCCCACCAATAGAGGGATCGAGAGCACCGCGCTATATCCACGTCAGACAGGCAAAACACCAGAGGAGTAGGCTGGTCTCACCTTCTTAAGAGCCTCCGGACCAAGGCCCGCTAGGCCTGTCGCAAGGAAACCAGGAGACACCGCAAAAACCTTGACTCTGTCGTTTTTAAGAGTACGATGCCACTGTCTCATCATCATATTCAGACCCGTCTTCGCGCTGCGATACGCGTCGGCCAGGTTCGCATCGAGCGGCTTGGGCCATCCGGCATCTGGAGAAGCGTTCGTAAAAGCAAAGTGCGCATCCGTTCGTTCCGTCTCAGCGAGCGGCGCTGTGCCGCTTGTGATAAATAACAACCGTGGAGAGGCCGATTTGAGCAGAAGCGGCATAAACATCGAGGTTGTCATATGTGCGCCGGTGACGTTTGTATCCCAGCTCTTGTTCCAGCTCTCCCGAAGGCTCATCTCGCCCGATAGTACGGACGTACCGTAGACCGCACCCGCGTTGTTGATTAGTACGTCTAGTTGGCCGTGCGTGGTCGCAATCTTATCAACAGCGTTCTTGATAGAGTCGTCAGAAGTTACATCGATTTGCACTGCACTCAGACTGCTTGCGGTCTGGGGAAATTCTCCCCGGAGCTGAGAGATAGCTTCTTCTCCCTTCGCATAGTCGCGACTTCCGATGATGATATTATAGGGAACTGGCTCATTGCAGAGCGCTCTGACTGTCTCCAGGCCAAGCCCAGTGTTGGCTCCGGTGATGAAAATAGTTTCGGCGGACGACATAGTAAAGACGAACGGGGCGTTGGTTACTAGAAGAGCAAACTTCAAGATGCTGTATGGTTTTTGACACCAAATAGGACGAGTGACGAGCGGAGAAGTCGGTCTTTATAAGGTATGGAAGAATACGAGCCGGAGATAAGCAGCATCGGACCTATCTCCGTCCAAACGATACTTGAAGACTTGCAAAGTCCATGAAGCTGCCGTGTACGCAATATTGTAGGCTGCTTAACTCCGCCAAACAAGAGCATACAAGTGTCGACATCCGATGTTGGCCCCTGACTCTATTATGGAGTTATGATTTGATTTAGGAAGACTAGGCGAACCTATACCCCTTCATATAAACACCTCAAATGTGCACAAGAGAGCTGTAACCACATATGACAACCATATGAACTGGACTATCTCACTCTACAGGTCTGGAGCCTCAAAAAAAGGGCCATAAGGCTGTCAGGCTGTCGTTAGTGATCCTTTTGCAGCTCTCCGGCTCTGCCCACGCACCTTCTTCTTGACAGAGCACATCCGCTTTTTCGTCGCTCATCATGGCAGGTTGGTTAGCAGGTCTTAAAAGTCCTTTGTATCTTTGACAAATCCATCTCAGCGCCCACCAAAATGACCATGGCCACTCTAAGTGGTCATTACTGGTGTTTCAAGTATCTGCCTATGCAACAAGAGCCATGAGAGAGCTTCCAGATACCTTAATGAGCAAGACAGATTGTGGTACCGCGGCTTACATACCTTGAACCTCGAGCTGAGCTTGCGTTTCTTTGTACCGTTGTCTCATCTGCGAGGACGAACAACGAGTTCGGACTCGCTATCTGTCACGCCAGATTTTTTCATATGCGAAGGAGTATGCAGGGTCGGCCGGGGCCATAATGGTGTTCAAGGGTATTGATGGTCGAGAGCTACAAGTCTGGCGGCCCCAGGGGGAGGATTGGCAGAACTTGGCCTCCCACTCCCTCTGCCTTCCGGGCCGTCGAGGTGCCTCTGTACCAACCCGGTATAGAGAGGCCGACGTAGCGGCACACGGAGATGCGTTCAGGTTCCATTTCGACTAGTGATACCATCCAACGTGCTTTCGTAAGCTACCGCGGATGCAAACGTCTTGCTGCTGCTCTTCAGGCGATAATCCATGTTGAGAATACATGATTGTTATCCTCGTGTGGCTAGTTAGGGCAGAAACGAGAATGCGTCGCAGTGGCCATGGTTATTTTGGTAGTCTAGCGGTATCGTCGAGTCCACAGAAGCCAACAAAAACAAACCACACTTTGCTAGAGAGAAAGAGAAAGGAGAGAGGAGGGATGGAAGAAGGGGGAATAGAAAAAGAGAAGGAGCGTCTACAGTGAGGCGCTGTGCTTGCTATGCCGGACTCCTACGAAACGCCATCCCACTCAGGTGGGCTACTTATGGGTAACTATGAGGTCTGGATTGTCCCCTCTATCAAGGGAGGATAAATTCCCTTTATGGATCCCTATTACGGATCCATCTAGCAAGACAGACACTGAGACCAACCACTCACTACGGTATGTGGCATGGCGGAGCGAAGCGGATTCCGCTGGCAATCGTCAATGAACAGTCAAATTCAGATTGGTTGGTGTCTTTCGAAGCCATTCACGCAATCCAAGCCTGGTGAATTATCCCGCCATAGCTTTAGGTTCGTCCAGACCACTGGCAGCCCCAGAAATGTGTGCCATAGTCAGCACTCCAGGCCATCAGATCAGGCCTGCATAGTAGAAAGGCTTTGGGACTCTAGAACAGCTCGTTCAACAGGTTGCGCGCTTCTGCGACATCCTTCTGTTCCATCCGAGACGCCTCGAATTTCTTCACGCAGCAGTAGTGATTGAGAATGCTGCTGTTCATCATCATCCCCAACTGGGCTGACTCCTCTTCCAGCAACTCCACTGCCGCTCGCACGTTCTGAGGCAGAAGCTCAGACTCGGTGTGTACACCATTGGGTTGAACCCCGTGGTCTTCGACAGATAGGTGTTTCGGATACGCCGTATCGCGCCACCGGAGGGGTTGCTGCTGCTCAATGCCAAGCAGACCGGACGCCAGCGTCGCCGCCAACGCCAGGTACATATTCGCCGTCGCATCAACGCATCGCACTTCCCAATGGCCGGCGCGGATCTTGCGGATCGGGACCTCACGGTTCTCACTCCCCCAGGCGACGCGGTTTCCGGCCAGATATGGATGCATACGCTCGTAGGAAAGATCGTAGGGCATGCACAGTGCACACAAGGCGGGCAGACGGTGCAGCATGCCGGCGAGGAACTCGCGCTCATGGGCAGGGTCGGAGATAGAGATATGCGTATGTTGACCGGTGGCTTGGCGCCGGGCCGCCACAGGCTTGGGCGCCATCGTGGCCACGACCCCATGTCGACCCAGCATGGATTTGAGCGTGTGGTGGACCACGATCAACTCATCGACCGCTTCCAGCGGCGGCCTCGGTCCCAGCGAGAGCTCGTACTGGCCGCGTCGACCTTCGGTTTGCAGCGCTTGGATGTTTACGCCGTGATCGACTAGCTCAAAAACCGCTTCCTCGATGTATGGGAAATACGGATCATGCAACCCCGCGACTGCATAGCGGCCCAGTCCACTTGTGGCCGGCAGCAGTTCGGTCTTTCTATAGCCGTCAGGGCTTGCGGTCGTGGAGGAGACCGGCCGCATCACCTCGAATTCAACCTCGAACCCCACTTGGAATTGCAGACCGAAGCGTTCGGCTGCCGTATGCAAAACGCTGGCCAGTGCCCGTCGCGGACAGAGGTCCATGTTCGGTTGCGGATAAGCTGGTGTCATTCCCAGCACGCCGCACATGATGGTGGCATACTGCGGTTGCGCGGGCATGGGCCGTAACGACGACCAGTCCGGAATGAGATAATGGCTCCCGGTGGGGTCCAACTCCGGTAGGAGATTGTTGTCGACAATACAATGGAAGGCAATCGGCGGCGTATGGACCGGCTTTTGCGCCTCTGTCAACGCCAGGAGATGCTGGGGGGCAATCAGACGGGTACGCAGTAGCCCCGAGTGATCTTGCCATTGCAGCCGGAGGAATCGCACCCGAGGATGCGCCGCGAGGAATTCGCCAAGGGGAACAGACTGAGGACCAGCAACGGGCTGGGTGGTGAACAGAGAGGTGTACTGGTCGAGCCGCGGAGCATCCATGATTCTTGCAATTCACCTGGAATATTGAAACTGTCACGGCTCCTGAAATCGGACAATCGATAGTTTTCCAGAGAAAGATGGTGGTGTGTGGCGAGAGGACTGCGTACTTGTACTCTGACTCTGCCATTCTCTTCTCTTTTCTTTTCTTTTTATACCTGACGATCGGCAAGTCCTCCGATGACTGGCTACCATAGCTCCCGGACGGGACCCGCAGGCGACGTGTCCAGAGCATACATGTACAGAGTACCCAGTATACTCCGTACTAGCGCAAGATCCAGGGTTCGATGGCGACGAGATCGGCAGATGGGCTGAGCTGAAGCCTACAGGTAATCTCTTCTCATAATCGGTCCACCCCGAAGATCCTTCAGCCCCTGAATTCGCCTTCTCGACGTTCTCTACTTCAATACTTGAGTTAGACAGACTGCCAAACGTTCACTAAGACTTCAATATAACTATTAGCCGAAAAGGCCGATTGGCGGCTCCTCTTAACCATGCCAGCGCGACAAAGCTGAAGATGAGAGTGATGAACCAGGATCAGGTTTTTGTGCTGTCTGGCCGCCACCAGAATGTCCCTAAAAAGGACGGGGTAGTTGAGGAGACTCCAGCTGCATTCATACCGGCATCTTCATTGGCGCCCCCAAGCGTGCTGCCAAAGCACCCAGCAATGACAGCCATCGGGTGTGAGCAGACATTGCCCATCTCAAGATCGTCTTCCATTGTAGTCAAAAGCTACCACGTCTGTGGAAGTGATGGCTAGCGAATGTGGACCTAGATACATGTGTACTAGATTATATTGAGATTGACTTTTAATTAAGCCGGTACGCTAGGATTTCCAGTAAATATACTAGAGAAAGTGCCAGGGCACATGTAGCATCCACATGGCGAGACATTCGCTGATGCTGTGGGTACATGATCGGTGGCATAAGCTGGTCATTGCCAAGCTCACCCTGCTAAACTTGTATTTTCTTTCCTTGCTCAAGCTTATTTCATCGTCCGTGTCAGCTTCATAAAATAGGAAGCGCATAGATAGGACTGTCAGGTCCGACTGTACCGGGTTTCTCAATCAACTCTTCGGGGAGCCGATTGCAGGCTATCCCATGTTTCTTTACGGGATTCAAATATGAGAGGCAGATAGTAATCCTGCCATCATATCAAAGGTTATTGTAAGTTTGGCGGGCAGAGGGTAATATTGCATCCACATTCTATGGTTCTATGTACTGATTTTCTAACATAACCAGTCCAAAGCCGATTCAGTACTTATGAAGGCTTACTGTGGCTGACGGTCCTCCGGGAACATGTTAAACAAGGGTAATTATTTCATTACCTATATTAACCACTCTGTTACCAAACAACCCTGTATGAACCACTCAGAATTGACAACAATTGTTGCAAGACAAAGAACTAGCAATCTTGTACCGTCTTTCCCCTCAGTGTGCGCAGTCGCCCTGAGTGTATAGTAAGATCAGGGTCTTTGTATCTTTCTGTTTATGCCTTTGCTTGCAACAGTTTCTGCCCTCTGACTGCTGGAAAAGCAGCTTTGGTTTCTTTTGGCACTGAGAAAGCCCATCGTTGAGTCTGGGATTTGATTGAAAAGGATACCCGCATCCTCCATCCTAACTAGGGTTTGGGCGGCACGTTGACGCTGGTATTCGTCAATGATAGGATCTTGAACCAGCAATCTTAATATTGTAAAGGATCCAGGTTTGAATACAGCACAATGGATATTTGCAGAAATTAACTCAAGAGCTGGGGGATTTTGATTGTATTGGTATGGAACATCCATTGCTGGTGTGAAAGGGCTTTATACCTATACCATCTGCATCGTGCAACCCAGGCAAGCCCTAACTCACGATCGTTCACGCAACACGATATTCTTAAGGCTCGGCATAATGAAAATTTCTTTATTTATTTATTTTTTCTCTCTTCCCTCTTGACTCGTCACTACCAACTTCATCTCTCCTTTTTTTGATCTATTGTCAGACTCAAAGTCAAGCGAACATGGACTCCAACAAGCTTCCCCCCCTCCTAGGACTCCCCTACGACGTCCTCCTGGCCATCATCGCCAACATGAGCGACCCCATGACCTTGGGAAACCTGCTGATGGCCTACCCAGTTCTCCAAGCTTTCATAGAGAACGACTTCTCCTTCATCCTCCGTATGATCCTCGCTAACAACCTGGACAATCCCGAGCTGTACCGTTATGTATTCGCTATCATGACGGCACGCAACATCAATATCCAGAAATCTCTCCACTACTTCCTTACTTACTTCACGGGTGGATGTAGCAATACCGCCTTGCTTCCGGGCTACGTCCCCCGCTCCGTGGATACGCTGCGCTACATGTCCGAAGTCGTGAACGCAGTGGACTTCTACCTGCTCTACGGAAAACGTCTGTGGGACAATGCCATGACCAACCAGCGCCATCCGAGCGACTACCCACCTGCCACAGATCTGGTTATTCGCACGGGTCTTCTGCGCCTGCAGTTGTACGCCGAAATATTCCATCAGCCCTTGGACAACTCGGACTTGATCGATAACTGGGATGCCGATCTACTCCTCTTACAAGACTACTGGGGTTTCTTTGAGAGTGAGCCATACCTCAGACTCTGCAAATTCCTCTACGCGGCAATTGCGGTGTCTGTGGGCCATGAAATCGAGCACAAGCATCTTCCGGCCGTGGATGCCGCTCCGGATACTGTGTGTCTGCGTGGAATTTCCCAGACGAAGCGGTTCATGTTGGGCCAGTCGTATACGTCGTTCGGACTGAGCTATGTTCGTCGCTTTGTGCAGAAGAATGTGAGCATGATGGAATTGCTCGACTCTGCATCTGGAGCGTGGTCCAGTCATTGGGCGATAAAGATTGTGTTTTTGTGGGAGGATGGCCCTCATGGAGGATTGGGCGTGACTAGGAAGCATCAACAGTATTTGTATTCTGGTGTGCCGTATGAAGGTCATGCCGGATATCTTTCCCAGGAAGCTATTTTTGAGGATGATGATTCGGAGGATGAGGGATATGAAGAGTGACTTGGTTGCCATATCTTCCGGAATTATGGATAATTGTGGAGGACATAATTCCGGTGTCTTTATTCGTGGTTAAAGGCTGTTTTGTATCTAGTTTTTAGTAAAATTCCATTCAGGATTTTTCATCAATGAAGTCCACCAACAAGTCCTACATCTCAGCAACACAACGAACAGAAGGCAGATTGTGGAACATGATACGAGGGACTTATCTCGAATGAAGGAATAAAGGTTTGAACTTTTAAGGATATTGATATCCCGGCTATGCAGTGAACAGGGCGTTAACGAGTATGTATGCGCATCCCATTTGTAAGGCTATTTACTGGATATTAAAATACCCAAGTATATCCAAAGAAAAACTTAAAGAGTATGTACAACACGAGCACGCTTCAATCACTCAACCGCCCCAAATCAACCAGTGAAGTCCAATTCTACAGTCAGGCGAACCGCCCCAGCTCCAGCCGTGCCTCCTAGACCATCAACACCTTCCTTGGCGCTGTCGTACGCGTTCTCGACGAGCTTCGCGTCTCGAGTAATGGTGGAGCATTTATCCATGTTCGAGAGACATATTCGCATGCCTTGGGCAACCTGCTTTGCATTTTGCGCCTGGATACAAGAGACGTCCCAGCCCGAAAGCCCCCCGTTCTTCGTATCACCGAAATCCCACTCCCCCCAGGTTGCGCTGTAACCTCCCCACTGGTCAGTCGGGATCTTGTCACCCGGAGCAGCGGCAAAGCCACCCTGCGAGTTCTCGTCAAAAGCCACATAGACGACTTCGTTGGCGGAAATAGTGAACCTCAGAGCGGAATGGCCGTACCAACCGGTCATCTTGCCGTCAGGCCCGATCTTATTCCAGAACACGACGGTCCAGGGCTTCGCGTTTTTGTCCTTGGATCCGTGGAATTGGGCCACATACTTGTGGCTCGAGGCTGCGGAGGCGTCTTTCAGGGTGATGATATTGCTGCCCCAGGGATCACCGATGTTGCCCACGTAGCTAACGCCATCGCCGTGAGGTTGCGTGCGTTTTCCGAAGCCGCCAAAAGAGAACTTTCCATCCGGCGGAATTTGGTCCCAGACTGCGGTGGGCTTGACCGGGTGCTGGCCGGGACTGTCATGAGGGTGTCCGGGGGGTCCACCATGTTCGTGTCCACCGTGTCCACCATGTCCATGTCCGTGTCCGTGAGGGTGATCGGGAGGTCCGCCATGAGGATGATCGGGAGGTCCGCCATGAGGATCATTGTGAGATTCGCCATGAGGGTGAGGGTGTCCGGCAGGGCCAACTTCCAGGCCAACCGTCGCAGTCAATGGACCAATTCCCACGGCACCGTCGACGTCTATCAAATCGCGCTTCTCGACATGCTGATTGCTAAGTTCTTCGAGAGGTTTGTGGTTTCCATGGCCATGACGACGATGATAACCCTGGAGACGGGCGAGGGTGGACGAGGCCGCGAGGGCGAAACAAAAGACTTGGGTGAGCTTCAAGCGCATTGTCACCTGACTGCTTCGAGGAACGTTTGAAGGTAAAGTTGAAATGAGTAGAGTAGAGTAAAGAAAAGTAGAGAAGAAGGAAGATAGTGTATGAAAGAAGGAAAGAAGAGCAGGATCGTTGAGCAAAGAGGTGCTTATATAGTGAGAATCTGAGCAAACAAAAAGAGTGGTAGTGAAGCAGCAAATGTAAAAAATGACATGATAGTAAAAGAGTGTGGATATAGCAGTGAGACAGAGAAAAGAGTGAATAGAAACTGCTACTAGGGTTTTATAAACAAAACATCTTGCCAGTGGGCCAAAAGTGAAGCTATTCCCAGTCACTTATAGGGCTAGATGTCATGTCAGCTCCACTGGAAGAAAGCAAACAAAGAACAGATTATCCACCAGAAGTGGCCATGGTGGAGTGCTTTTGCTCTTGTATCTTTTCTGGCCCACAAATTGGTTTGTTGTTTGACCACATGCCACACAGGCTGTGGCTCCCTGCATTCTTGAATTCTTAATGCATGGCCTTGATCCAGTCGACAGTGAAGACTGGTCTAGACTGACTCGACTATAGTATCTGGCAATAGCCGGGAAGACTGCCGAGTTGTTTCATTTATATTCCAGTGCACTTATCAGGTTGAGCTAGCCCTAAATGTGAATACACAAGACCAAGACCACCACTATAAGTGAATTATTAGATAGTATATTTGATGAATATTAAATAACACAATCTAACAGACTTTTCTCTAAATAGATCAGTCAATTGAAGTAAATCAGTCCATTAGGACTAGAGTGCAGGTGGTGTACATTGAATTGTGTCCTGGATCATGCATTCTTCGCGTGGTCGCTGTAAACAAACTCACTCTGGGGCTTCCACTTCAAGAACCAACGAAAGAGAGGGAAAGATACATAACAGTCCACTTAGAATTAAGTTATGTCTTAGCTTGGATTATTCAATCGCTATGCTATATTCTCCAAAAAACAGTCGTCTGGATATCACGGCATCCAGTTGACGATATTGAATTCAACGACTCAAATTCAATTAGCCAAGGCCGCGAATGTTATTACCAGGATAGGAACGTGAAACTTTATAGATTTTTACGGGTAGCTTTATTATAGGATATATCCTTATCGAAGGAAGAAAGCTGCTGCAGTACGGATACGGCTCGAGCTATAATGTAGAGAGTATTGCAGTTATATATCCACCACCACTACACTCATCAAAGATCACACTGGAGTGCAAAGGAGAAAATACAGACTAAAGGGTCTTGGAATCCAGTTAATGAACAGTGCCAACATATTTCTCCTTTCTTTTTTATGATGGAATACTGCCCGGCTACAGTGTTAGACAATGGGTGCATCGCAGTCAGAGTCAAATGTAGTATGAAGCTGCAGGTGCAATGTGCACATAAGAACATATTTTGACAGCTTTAATTACCAGGAAGTACAGGAAGCTATGTATTTATCACTAGGAAACATAATTTCCAGAAAGGATAATAGCCATCATAGGACAGCAGAGGATATTCAAAGTACATGAAGCTTAGAATGACCAATTTTTCTCTTGCTTTTTTTTAACCGAAGACACGAAGCAAGATGAAAGAAAGCAAATATCTATTAGCCAGGAACCGCAATAATTACAGGACCGACTCGGAATTATTGCTGGCACCCTGCAGGGGAGGTATCATCGCCCGCATTCCTTGCATATAATATCAGGGGAGGCAGAAATCCCACCCACCGCGAAGTATCCATCCCTCTTTTACATATCTACTATGTAAAATCACATTGCTTGCGCCGTCGATGCGCGCCGATTCTGTGATGCTTTATGGAGTGTGTGAGTGCTTCATCTGGAAGCGATGCTATTATATATTCGATCGTGGAACCATTTCTGGCAGCATTTGGTTCTATATGGCTGCTTGATATTTTCACTAGCGGGATCGCGAGTGAACGCGATTGACCTTGATGTCGATGATCCAGGTGAGTCGCCCTTATATTCGTCTGAAACAGAGCTAGGGGAAAAAAAGTAATGGAGAGTGCTAACGAGCCGTAATAGAGAACATAAAATACGTCTCGAGCCAGATAGCCTGGGACCTTGTCAGCTTCTACACCGGAAACAATACTGGAGATGTCCCCGGGGAGCTCCCAGATCCGTATTACTGGTGGGAAGCCGGCGCGTTCTTTGGTGCCTTGGTAAACTACTGGGCATACACGGGCGACGAAACGTACAACGCCATCACTAAACAGGCCATCCTGCATCAAGCAGGTAGCAATGGCGATTTTATGCCAACAAATCAGACACGAACGGAGGGAAATGATGATCAGTCGTTCTGGGCGTTTACGGCCATGATGGCGGCAGAGATGAACTTTCCCAACCCAGAAGATGATGAACCCTCATGGTTGTCGCTGGCACAAGCAGTGTTCAATGAGCAGGCGGCGCGATGGCAAGAGAAGACATGCAACGGGGGGCTCAAGTGGCAGATTTACTCCTTCAACAGCGGGTACGAGTATAAGAATTCCATCTCAAACGGCTGCTTTTTCGACCTTGGGGCACGTCTGGCACGGTACACGGGCAACACCACCTATGCCGAATGGGCTGAGAGGGCTTGGGACTGGGTAGCCGGAGTGGGCCTCATCGGGGAGCGTTATGAGGTATATGACGGGACGAGCGAGACGAACAATTGCTCGGACGTCAACCACGTGCAGTGGTCATATAACAACGGTGTGTTCTTGCATGGAGCAGCACATATGTGGAATTATGTCCGTATTCCAACCCCTATAGCTTCGCAAGCGGTGCTCGTCACTAACAACCCCAGACAAACGGCTCCTCGACATGGGGCGATCGAGTCCAGAGCCTCCTCAACGCGCAACAGATCTTCTTCTCCCACAACGAATCCTCCTCTCATGTCATGTATGAATCGGCTTGTGAAGCTGGCAACAGCTGCACAACCGATCAGTCATCCTTCAAAGCATACTTAGGTCGCTGGATGGCCGATATCGCCAAGATCGCACCCTTCACATACGATACCATCATGAAGCGTCTGCGGGCTAGTGCCACGGCAGCTGCAGCACAGTGCAGTGGTGGTGATACGGGCACATACTGTGGTACTACGTGGACGACTGGATCCTACGACGGGACCAAGGGCGTAGGCCAGCAGATCTCGGCGTTGGAAGTAGTCCAGGTTACCCTGCTGGATACGGTAACAGGGCCCTTGACCGGCGATACAGGGGGTTCGAGTCCGGGTGACAGCTCCGCGGGCACGTCGGACTCGGCGCATATACCAAATCGCAAAGAGCCTGTTGCTAAAAAGGATCGAGTGCGTGCTGGGGTTGTGACGGCGGTGCTGGTCTGTTTGATTATCGGCTGTGGGATTTTTATGCTGTTTTGAATTGGCGCCGGCGTCAATCTCCACCGTTATAATTCCTTTGACTCGTCCACATTGCTTTGTACATCTATCGCTTAGGATACGGGATCAAATCGGCTTCTTAGGGCTTCATCTCCGCGTTACTCAATCTGGACATCATTGAGTCGATTAGTAATCTACGGAGTAACTGTTAGTCCGATAGACATTAGTCATTCCTCAGTCATAACTACTTACAGAGTACAGTCGTCGTAGGTCTTGATTCAACCGTCTTGATTCAACTTCTTTCCTCAGCTTTTCTGGCGCACACATTTATGAACCCGGATTGCTTGCATAATTTGCCGCTATAGGCATATACCGCCACCTGACCGGACAGCGAGTCTTGGAGCTAGAGAAACTCGTTGACAACGGGATGCTGATAAAGATAAATTAAATTTGGGCGACCAATAGTAGTCAACGGCCAAGACTCGGCGCTAAACCTCTTACGGCAGGAAATACGCCGTGGCGGGTCTCGTCCTCGCCAGCCAATCACAGCACAGTGGCTTTTCCCCCGGATGGTAAACTGTTGATTATAAAAGGCCCCTCGGCTCGCCCCCGGGGTTTTATCTCGTTACTCTTCTATCTGTTGTTCCTCTTATATAGATTTGTACAATGGCCACTCTTCACCCCTTTGACCCCATCACTCCCGGGGAAATCCAGCTCGCCGTCAGAATCCTGGAGGCGGCCTTCCCCGGAGTGACTCTGCGGTACAAGAGGATTGATGTCCAAGACCCGATCAAGAAGGATGTCGTTCCGTATATTGAGGCAGAACGGTTGGGGAAGCCTCTTCCCCCTAAGCCAGCCCGGTTGCTGCTTGTTATGTTCCACCGGATGGATTCCGGAGCGTTCTATAAAGGATTGCTGAATGCTGATACCCGGGCTGTCGTATCTATGAACGAGATGCCAAAAGAGATTCAGGTTAGTGTCATAATACCCTAGTACCTAGAGCGGATAGCAGAGGATAGCTACGCAAGATGCTGACCGACTTAGCCGCCTATGGACGTTGATGAGATGATTGAAATCGAACAACTTTGTCTCAACCACCCCGCCGTCCAGGCAGAGGTAGCCAAGTTGAAGCTACCTCCAGGGATGACAGTGTGCAATGATCCCTGGATCTATGGAACAGACAATGCGCAAGAGGACCGGCGTCTCATCCAGTGCTACATGTACATTGTCGCCTTGGACCATCCGCAAAACAATCACTATGCGCATCCGTGCAAATTCTCCCCGGTCTTTGATGCCATCACCCGCCAGCTGGTGCGGATTGACCATCTTCCCTCGGGGCCGAAAGGCCAGCGGGACACGGAGACTCAGCCGTGGAAGCCGGTGGAGGGCATCCAATATGCGCATGATTTGCTCAAGGAACCCTTGCGGAACGATCTGAAGCCGTATATTGTCCAGCAGCCGGAAGGACCCTCGTTCTCTGTACAGGGAAATGCTGTGTCGTGGCAGAAGTGGAAGTTCCGTGTTGGGTTTAACAGCCGTGAGGGAATGGTCATTCACAACCTGACCTACGATGGACGGAATGTATTCTACCGACTGTCGGTGTCAGAGATGACGGTTCCTTATGGAGGTATGTTCTTCCTGATATAGTTCGGCAAAAGAAAAGCAAGATTCTGACAGGTATAGACCCGCGCGCCCCTTACCACCGCAAGCAAGCGTTTGATGTCGGAGATGTTGGATTCGGAATCGCAGCGAACCAGCTCTCACTGGGATGTGACTGTCTAGGCCATATCAAGTACTTTGATGGCTACACAGCAGACTCCAAGGGGACTCCAGTGCAGCTCAAAAACATCATCTGTCTCCATGAACAAGACAATGGCCTCCAGCACAAACATTCCAACTACCGTAATGGAGCCGCCACAGTTGTTCGCAACCGCCAGTTGGTAGCACAGATGATTTGCACTGTTGCCAACTATGAGTACATCTTTGCCTTCATTTTTGATCAAGCTGCCGGTGTCGAGTTAGAAATCAGAGCAACTGGTATCCTGTCCACCGTTCCATTTGACAACGAGAAACCTGGAACGACCGTCCCGTGGGCGACGAATGTTGGTCCTGGCGTCAGTGCGCCTTTCCACCAGCATCTGTTCTCCTACCGGATTGACCCCGCCATCGACGGCTTCAGCAACACGGTCTACTATGAGGACTCCGTGCCGATGCCGGAAGACGAAAACAACCCGTACAACGTCGGGTATACGACCGAGCAGACTGTTCTCAAGACAAGTACCGCGGCCAACACCAGCGTTGACCGTCACCGGGTGTTCAAGATCCGGAATGACAGCGTGACCAACCCCATCTCGTACCATCCTGTCGCATATAAACTACAAACGGCTCCGGCGCAGATGATGCTGGCGAGCAAGAACTCGTTCGGACGGCGTCGGGCTGGCTTCGCTACAAAGCCGGTCTGGGTGACCAGATACCAGGACGGGGAGCTCTATGCGGCCGGCGAATTCACCAACCAGAGCAAGGAGTCACAAGGCGTCGAAAAGTGGGTCGACCGGAAGGATCGTGTCGAAAATGAGGATGTGGTGTTGTGGCATAGTAAGTTCCTTCCCTCCTATTGGTGTTTCTTGGATCTTTGAGCCATTGGCTAACGGCAGCAGCATTCGGACTCACACACAACCCCCGTGTCGAGGACTTCCCAGTCATGCCCATGGAGAAGACCAGCGTCATGCTTCGGCCGGATGGCTTCTTCACTAAGAACCCGGCATTGGACGTCCCCGCTTCGACTCAGTCGTTCAACAAGTCGACGCTGCACCCTGAGCCGGCGGAATGCTGTGCTCCCAACCGGAGCCAGGTGAAGCTTTGAATATATCAACGTATATATATTAAATAGATATGCAGTTATGACTATACAGCCAATGCAACTGAAAACTTACTGACCCAACCGAATGCTCCTGTCCCATCAAATACTTATACACTTCTTTGACCCCCTCAAACCCAAAGACCCTCTCATCAACCGCCAGCCTGACACACTTCTTTTCAATAAACACATTCATTTCGTCAAACTGTTCCCTCGTCCCCAGTAGAACACCCCTAGCCACACATCCATACACCAAACAGTCCAACAACGTCGTACTTTGCACCTCCCCAGAACCGGGAATACTGCCCAGCAAGCCCGTGATAGAAATCAGCCCCTCAGGCCGCACGGCTTTAAGCGACTGCGATAGGGTCGCGGGACCACCAACGTCGACTACGATGTCCACACCTTTCCCACCGGGGGTTAGCGATTTGGCAGTCTCGCCCCAGTTCGCGTCGGACCAGTAGTTGAGGACGTGGTGCGCGCCTAGGGAAATGAGTTTCCGCGCTTTTTCGGGACTGCTTGTTGTTGCTATTACGGTTGCGCCAGCGGCAAGGACGAACTAAACCTGTTAGAATGACTGCATATACTTATACAACACAATACAGAGTAGTGTTACGTGGTGAGCCTACCTGCATCGCTAAGACGGAAGCACTTAGAATACGATGACTAGGAAGCGAGGGAGAAAACAATAATAATAAGAGAAAGCAACTGCGCGAACTGAGCAATAAACGACGGATTGATTCACTAAAGACTGACTGCCGGACACTGTCGTTGAGATACAAAGGATATAAGCGATTATTCCCTCCGGAATCAGCTGGTGACACTAAGGTAATAACGGCTGCAGACTAGCCCTAAGTAGTAAAGCTGGACATGTGTGGAGCCAATAATGGTGTTTGAAATAAATGCATAGTTGATGGAATGTATTTCTATCGATAAGGCTCATCCTCAATCTATACAACATCCGTCTGCCTTCTCCCCGACGGCCTCTTCGGAAGCAACAGCCACAATCCCAAGCAAACCACTAACATAGCCAGCACCATAGGCTGCAACACTCCAATCCCCTGCGACTTAGCAATAGCTCCCGTGATGGACGGGAACGTACAGCCGCCCGCACTCCCCAGCGCGCTCGCGAACCCCACGGCCGCAACATGGAGATGTTTCGGGAGGATCCTCGTCTGAGCGATGAGGGCTTCAGGCAAGAGTGGACCAAGAAAGAAGCCCAGGAAGGTGACAGCAATGGCCGACGTGGCGGGGTTATCTACGGCACAAAAGACTAATTGCATCGTTATACAGGCGATTAGGTAGGCCGTCACCGCGAAGGCTTGGTTTTGCTTCAAGTAAGGTGTTAAGAAGCCGAGAGCCACTCGTCCGCCTGTTAGACCGGCCCAGTAGGCGAAGTTTACTATGCCAGTCGCGAACGGGGATGAGTGGCGAAGGTCGATGAGGAATGTCTGCAACCAGCCTCCGACAGTGACCTCGACGCCGACGTAGACGAATATAAAAGCACTGATGAGCCATGTGGATGGAATCTGCAGCGCTTGGATCGTCGGGCTTTTCTGCTGGGCAGTTGACTGAATTGGCTCATCCTTTGTGCCAGCAGTGTCGTTTACCGGTTCCCTACTCGACTCTCCCCTCGCATTCCAAAAGGCTGGAACGGAAGCCGCAAACTCCACGGCCGCAGCCACCGCCATGATATAGTAAAACTCGTACCATTGCCAGCCGCGTTTCGTGAACAGGGATGTCGCCGTCAATGGTGCTAACGCTGCTCCCAAACCGTAGAATGCATGCAGCAGGCCCATTAAGCGACTGCTATCCGCCATGGCCCCGATCCAAGCATTCCCCGAGACATCAATCACGCCATTTCCTAACCCCACCAGAATGAAGATGGCGATTAACACGGGATACGGCGGATGTCGAGTGGCAGCAAGGTAAGCAATGACGTGCGCACCACAGCCGAGGAGTGCGACTCCGCGCTGTCCAAAGCGTGCATTGATTGAGGAGTTGGCGAGAGCGGCCGTGGCATACCCTATGAAAGCGGATAGGAATATCACCGACACTGCGGCATAGTCTTGGTGATAGTATTCGCGAAGCTGAACGGAGTATAGGTCAGCGCGTCCGTACTAGAGGCCCGGGCCCTTTAATTGACATACATGATGGATCAATGCCTGCGATTGTCAGTATGCGCATTCTGTATGTCGGAAAGAATACTTACACCGTAGGCCCCGTCATTCGCGCCCAGCACGATGAAACTATAAAACGTCGCAAGGATCCTCCATGTGTTGATAGGTCTGTCATTCCATTTTTCTACCGGATATTGCGATTCGGACTCTTCTTCTGTGGCGGTGGTACTTCTTCTCTCGGTGTCTTCTGCTGCTTTATGCTCCGGGATGATCCCATAATTGGCCCGGCTCCGATCAGACACAGGCATCAGAGGCTTTATTTGGTCCTGGTCCATATGCGGCATGGCGCCTATGTCGAATCGCTCGTCCTTGAAATCGAGAGATGATAGAAAGTTGAAATAAAGGATATACTCCATAGGACCGTTGGAGCTAAATGAGGCAATGAGGAGTAGCCATCATGCCATAGTGGGTATACATATTGCCTCTCATAGGGTGAATGTCGGCTGATATTCGGACCCTCGTGCCATAAAAACGGTTATTAGGTGACTGATGCTGGATATGCTCGTCTCGGTCTGAGCTACAGCGTCTTCAGTGCGAGATGGACGTCTGACCAGAGTCCATTGCAGTTGAATATTCAGTGGTGGTGATGGAAAGATGTCCGGATATAGAATGGTGCATGATGTCATGATTGGGACGTGTGTTTATACCATTCTCTGCAGTTGTAAGAAGCAAAAGAAAAGAGTATCAAGCTTGGTTAAACTAGTCATCATAAAAATACAGGCATTCGACTTCCTATGTGTGAGATTGATATGACATGACGGGGTATGGACACACGGACACGCCATACTATCGACATGAATCATAGGATACAGTGTCTCCGTCTAGGGCTTCAATACTCGTGACAGCCAAAAGAAGCCACTATTACCATGTCGCCAGCTGGACCCTTATTTATTCTCTATAACATGGCATATCTCCGATCTCTGACTATGCCTTCCTGACGGTATCCAAACTTTGTCTCGCGAGATACGGCCGTTCTTTCAAAGTATCCCCGGAAAGATAGGCTGCCCTGATCGACACGATGTTCTCCGGAGTGAAGCCATTCTAGTCTGATGATTTAGTGAAGACTTGGCAATTCATATTGACGGTTTTTCTTTGTCCAACGTCATGGTTCATCAATGGGGCCTTGTTCTGGTCTGTTGGACAACATGGCTTGGAATTCAATTGCATGGAGTCGAGGGCTATTGACAGTTTCCTGTCACTGGTCAATTGAGTGGATGCTGGTGAAAGGACTGGTCTTTATATCAGCACACCATTAACACTGCTGGAATGTTGAGGGTACAACTACTTGTCTTCAATTCCTACCCACTCCAATAGGCCCTATATGGAATATGTTATTGAATCAATCAGATGCTAATCCCTTGGTCAGTATTCACTTATTGCTCATAGCAGGTGAAACAGGCACTCTTCTCATGGATATCTCAATAGGCAGTCAATACTTGTCCTAACAAGGGTGAATGACCAAATGTGCTCATTAAAGTGTTTGTTCATTAAGCGAGCTACTTTGTTATGTATGCTCTGTTTGACACACCAGCACAGGTATATAAAGCCCTCATTTCTCTCCTGCATCCATTTCGATCTTCTATCCTCTCCCCAATCTTCTATCCTCACCTTGCTCGTCTAGAGACAAACACACTTGTGACTTCAATCACTGGCATCTACCCAAGCCACAATGCAGCTTCTCGCTCTGTCTGCCCTCATCACTGCGGTGACTTCGGCTGCCGTTTCCTCGCAGTGTATGTCCCTCTCCTCCTCTTCGAAAAGCCATCCCACAAACTAACCACGAAGCCCACACAGCCGAGCAACCTCAGTCCCTCATCACTGCCACTCCTGCTCTCCAGAGCAGTAGTCTGATGACTCTGGCGTCGTCTACTGTCAACCCTTCTCCCTCGTTCTCCTTGGAACTCCTTCCTAGCGCGACCAACGACAAGCGTGACCCCCAGGCGCAGGAAGGCCCCGAGAAGCGCGCCCCCAAAGAGCTTACTCCGCGCAAGGATATAAGTTGCCACAATGATGTGCAATGTGAGGGAGGTGTCTGCTACGGTGGAATCTGTATCGCGCCGCCCTAATGGTCGCGTTTGGATTGCCCGCTTTTCACTGGGGTGACCTACTAGGGCTTTCGTTGAACCGGTGGATGCTTGACATTCTGGCTTTGAGACCTCGTCATGTATCTAGTTTCATTAAGTGCATGTGCACGTTCTTCCGTATGGTCTTGCAGTAGTGGCAGGTTCCAATACAGCAGACATATGTCTATTCATAACATTGAGTCGCTTGCCCTTCCGTAGCCCTATCAAGTCTCGGGGAATATACACGGCTGACCCCGAGGTCCTCAGGCTCCACACCACGTTCATAGACAACGACAGCCGATCATCCATAGCCCTATACAGCATGCAATCCAGACAGACTCAGGATAACCAAACTGTAGAAACCCAATAATTCTAGAAAATGCCAGAATGCCAAACGCCGACTCGGGCTCTCGGGGATCACAACTCCACCCATCGGAGAACCCCACGTGCCCGGACTCACGTATTTAACCACCGCCTCACCACTTCACTCGCCCTATAACAACCATACCAGTGACTACCCAAAACTAAAGACCAAGATGTGCATGAAAGCTACCTGTTCCTCCTGCAGTACGTTCTCACCTTCATCGTTTATCGCAGGACATGTTCTAATATATCGCAGACAAAGCTACCTGGTGGGGCTGCGGCAGCCATATTCCCAGCGTCCTGGATGCCGTCCCCGAGGCAGAACGATGCGGCTGTTCGCCTCAGGTTGAGAGAGATGGCAAGAAGTATCCGCCCAAGGCGGCGAGTCCGTGACTAGCTGCGTGCGTGATTATGTGACGTGGGTTGGAGCACCGGGACTGAGATCGGGGGGGTTGTGTCTATTTATATGGACTACTGGAGTATGAGCTGATGATTATGTGTGGATTGGTGACTGGTCTATCGTGATTTCTCTTGCATTATCTATCCTAGGGAAATATAACCAGCCGGAACGCCATGTGTTTTTTTTTTTGAAAAATTATACCACCCATATTCATCCATTCATCCATGTCATTAGCTTAAATAGCATCCAGCAATCTTCGGCTCTGTGCTAAGCGTGCGAGAGCTAGGAGCAGACCCCCAACGAGCAAACTGACCCCGGAATAGATCGAAAGCGAGAGATATCCGTATTTCTGGGCGAGTTCGCCGCTAATCGGGACACTGGCCATGGCCCTGCGATGTGTTAGTGCACTGACAGGAACGGGAAATGAAACAAAGGGGGTACATACGAAAGAGAGGTAGCGCCCATGATGGTTCCGATGGCCAATCCGATGGTCTGGGGCGTGGCGATTTGTGCTGCGCAGGCTTGTTGGAGGGAGAGAATGGCCTGGTTCTGTTAGATTGCTTTCCATAGTGATAAATAGGTAAAGGAAGGTGACTCACCCCGGAACAAAATCCATAAGCAGCCGAAAAAATCACCAATCCTGCCACCGAGGTCGCCTTGGTCCAGCACAGGGCAATAATCCCCGAAAAGCACGTAGCTAAAACGCAGCAGTTGAACTTGCCGTACCGATCGGCGACGATCCCGGGCAAGATACGACCGAAGAACGATGCGCCATTGACAATAGAGATGGTGTAGAAAGACAAGTTTTCCGAGAAGCCATTCGCGATACCATACGACGTCGTGAAGAAGAACGGCGAGAACATCCCGAAGTAGATGACGAAGAAGGCCAGGCACGAGAGTAGCATGACCGGCTGTTTCAATACAGAGAAATTTTTGTTGGACGGAGGTGTCTTGGGCTCTTTGCTTTCGGTCAATGAGTGCTCTTCGCTGTCGGGGGTTGGTGCTTGCGGTGGTGCTGCAGCGGCCGCTGCCGGAGGAGTAGCTGCCGGGCGACAGCAGAGACAGGAGATCAGAAGAAGCGGAAGCATGATGAAGCCGACAATTCGCATGGTCCATGGGAATCCCACGTTGGAGCTTTGCAGTAACTCATTAATGATGATGGGCCACACGACACCACCGGCGGACGAGCCGGCAATCACGATCCCCATGGCTGCGGCACGTTTGACCTTGATATGCTGGCCGACGAGAGCCAGCATCGGACAGACCAGCAGTGCCATGGAGATACCAAGACAGATGCCCTGGGCCAGGACAAACTGGTATAGCTTAGTGCAGAGAGAGGTCATCATCATGGCGAATACGGTGCCTAGTGCTCCGACATAGAGCATCACCTATACCCGTTAGCTTGTGCTTTTCACCCTTCCATAGCGGTAGACTTACTCCCGGGCCGAACAAGTCCAGCAACGGACCAGAGACCACCGAGACGGCGAAGATGAAGAAGATACTGATGGCACCGATCCATGCAATGGTTGTTTCCGATTGACCGGCCAGCTGCTTTTCGGCATAGTAGGCTTCGAATACACCAAACGAGTTGAGGAACCCGACAGTACAGAACAGTCCGGTGAATGCGCCGAGGATGGTCAGGTTTGCCCTAGGTCTGCTATGGTCAGCCATGTCCACTGTCTTCGGTTCAGAGAACGTACGTGTATTCGCTTGGAGGCTGTGGCTGAGGGTCAGCCTGGACGTTGTTTTCCACGCTCATGGTGGCAGCAACTGAGAGCTTCAGAAAAGCAGTATGTTCGACAATTGTTTAAAACGGCCGGTGATCTGCCCCAGCTGTCGAGATCGACGACAACATCGGGGGCCAAAGGTTTTTATAGCAGGCATGACAGCGCGCTGTGCAAGAGTATGCGCAGTAGCCAATGCAAGGGGGGGCCGGAGGCTCCGTGGAGGGCGAAATCAAGAAAGGAGAATGGCCAATTTCCCATTCAGGAAATTATGATGCTTTTCGGACGCTCCGCGGAGGCTCCGAGAAGGGGGCGACGAGAGCGAGAGCGAAATCGGACGAACACCTGCACAGGAGAATGAATTCTGCAAGAGAATGATCTAGTTTTAACCTCGTTCTTAGTCTACCACTGTCTATCGACTGTTTGTTTCTTTTTCTTTTGATATAAGCCATCATGGACAGATCCAAATCGAAGCACGTGACCCCGCTGCCGTCATCCGCACCTCCACCGGCAGGAGGAGGGCCAGAATCGACGTCAGCTTCGCCGATGAAGCGCAAAGCCGTGCAGGAACAGCTGGAAGGAACTCCGAAACGCGCGCCCAGGCAGGACCCAGTGTCCTGCGAGTCATGCAGGAAGAAGAAACTCAAATGCAACCGCCAGCAGCCGTGCAGCAGCTGTGTGACGCGCCGGCTGCCCTGTACCTACGGGGTGGGCTCCGGGGCAGTCCACCAGGCCGCTGGCCATGTCAATCATCCGGATCTGGTGGTGGCGAACAGTAGCCGCGATGTCAATCAATCGCCGCCGGTTGCGAGTAGCGTCGTTGCTCGTCCGACGGATGGACAGACATCGCGCGATAGAAACGAATCCTTGGAGACAGCGGATTGGCTAGAAAAGATCACGATGGGCGACCTGGTACCGACTGGCCTGCCGCCGATGGCGGGCGGTGGGATGCATGTACCAAAAATGCAGGGTGTCTTGAGCCCTGGGCATGGTACAGTGGGCGCGGGGAGTGCGCTGTCGATGTCCTGGGGGGAATGGACGGCGTCTCAGGATAACCCGGCGACGGTGCAGTTGATATCTTTCTTGCCCAAAAAGGCAGAAGCCATGGCTCTGTTTCATTACTACACCAGCTGCATCGACTACCTGTACCATATCATCCTGCCCAAGCGCGTGGAGGAGCAAATTCATCGCATTTACCAGGCCATTGAGAAACAGGAGCCCCTGGACCTGAACCATCTGGCGCTCCTGTTCAGCATTGTCGCTAGTGCACTGTTTCTGCAGCTGTCTATCGAATCATCCGTCTATGCAGATGTGTGCAGCCGGGAGTACACGTTCTTGACCGGCGCGGCCCTAATCCAGAGCAACTACTCTGTATATCCGACGATCGAAGGTCTACAAGCAACGTTGATTGTGGCGCACAATCTATTCAACATGAACATGCATCCATCGGTCAGCTCGCTCTTCGTTCTCGGCAATATTGTCGGCCAAGCCAAGAACCTCATGCTGCACTGCGTCGACTCGCCCCGATTTCGAGAGGCGAGAAAGTCCAATGGGGCTGATTTGATGGAGGTCGAGCTCAAACGACGACTTTGGTGGGATCTTGCTACTTATGATTGGTGGGTTTTTACCATACGAGCTAGGCGAATTTGTCTGACATGTACCCAGGTTATTGGGGTATCTTAGTGGCCCACAGGAATGCACATATTTGGTCCATCCGGATCATATGAACGTTCGAAAGCCGGCCAACATGGACGATGAGATACCCAGCGGCGCGGGTGATGGATATGCACTGCCGATGTCGACACCAACGAGCATGTCCTATGCCCTCCAGCGTCTTGAACTCGCCATCGTATGCCGGGAGATGGTCGATGCCACAGCCTGCGAGCACCTGCGAGACAGAGAGGTAAGCTACGACAAAACACTAGAGCTTGACCGGAAGATCCGGCAAGCCTACAGCGAGTTTCCGGAATTCTTCCGTCTCGATCCTATTTCTCGACGACGATTTGCGTCCCTTTACCAAGCGCGGCCGGCGATTGCTTGGCAGAGATGTCTCCTACACCAAGCATGCCATTCACGCCTCTGTCGACTGCATCGGCAATATCTGATCCGAGGGGCTCGGGACCCAGCGTACTCGTATTCGCATATCGTCTGCCTCCAATCAGCGCGGAAGGTGCTCGAAATCAAGCGAATCATGGACAACGACGAGCCCCAGTTTACGCCGCCTAGCTCGGTGGTCTGGTCGGTGATGCACCACGTCTTTATGGCGGCGGTGATTCTGCTCATGGACGTGTGCTTCAACTGGGACGACATACTAGCCGAAAAGCGCAAGGAAGAAGTATTAGATGCATGCCGCATGCTGAGCAAAGCGCAGCAATCCTCATGCACCGTCCGTGAAGGCATCAACGCACTGATGGGCTGCTTGCAGAAACACTGGAACACCGGCAAGCAATCCGTGCCAATCGATCCGCCTGTTATCAACCTGCCTGTTGATAACCCGACTCGTTCGGTTCCCGCTATGGGCGCACCTGCTGTCGACATCAAACAGCCCTCGATGGATATTCGCAATACCATCGGCGATGAAAGTGAGGAAAAGCACCTCGAAGAGATATGGATGGAGATGCTGGATAGCGGTGGGGACCTATCGTTCGACACTCCGGACTGGACGGGTCTACTGACCGATTTAACAAACGCCACTGTTCCTTGTAGCTGATTTAGAACCAAGGAAACGAAAGAAAGCCAAATTCCGATGACATATGGGGTTTACCATGGTTCGATGGCAGAACAATATGATGCCATTATTATGTTGATCGTTCGTGACGGTATAAAACGTCGTGATGCACGCCTGCTACAACAACCAAGAGACCAACCAGCATGCCGAAACCAAACGACCTGCCGGATATCCGCCGCTACATCACGGCTCACAGTACGGATGGGGAATCGGTGTTTCTCTCACACACGCAAATCCCCGAATACATCCCGTCGAAGCCGGCCGGCGAAGATGGCGACATTGCCTTGGTGTACACCACGTCAGCCACGCCCGTGGTCCTGGACAATGAAGAAGACGTCGCCGATTACGACGACTTCCTGCACACGCCGCCGGGTCTAACGACGTCCCAGGGCACAGTGATGCGGACGATCGATCTCCGGCCGGGCAAGGTGACGCCGATGCATCGCACCGTGAGTATCGACTACGGCGTGGTCCTAGAGGGCGAGGTGGATTTGATCCTGGACTCGGGACAAAGCCGCATATTGCGCCGGGGGGATGTCAGTATACAACGGGGGACGGCGCATTCGTATCGCAATCGGAGCACGACGGAGTGGGTTCGGATGTTGTTTACGTTTATGCCGATCCAGAAGCTGAATATCAAGGGCAAAGACCTGGACGCGGAGGTTTATGATGAGCAATTTGATCAGGAGTTAGATAAGGACAAGAGATATCGATCATCCGGTCGATGAGCCGCTACTATAGCAAAATACAATGCAGGAAAAGAAACAAAACAAAAATAAAAATGCAATTAGTTACGGATCGTGACACCCATACGGCCATAAACTCCTCGGATTCAACCCGCCATTCGTCCCCGTCCAATCCATCACCCTCCTAGCCGCCAGCCCCTTATACCTGGACAACACCAACCCATTCACCCGATTGAATTCCTCCCCGACCCGCAGATCCAAATGCTCCAGGTACTCCACACACGGCGGCGCCTGGTACCCCAGCTGACTGGCGCTATTCTGGACGACACTATGGGCGTCGATGCGCTGGTTGTACAGGTCCGCGATAGCTCTCCGGACGGTCCGGGGCTTCACGCGCACGCGCGGCCCGCGGTTTATCAGCACGAGGGCTTCTTCGAGGGCAGTGCGGACGGTGGCGTCGCAGAAGGGGCTGCAGACGGTGGATCCGTCGGCGTATTCGATTTCGCGGAGGGGCTTGACGAGATTGCGCAGTGAGGCGAGGAGTTGAGCTCTTCGGGTTGTTATCCTGCCTGTATCAATATCCATTAGCTGCATCTAGTACAGGCTCTCGTACTGGAGGGATGAAACTCACGACTAATCGGCGCTGGCACACAGGTCCCCTCAAGACTAACATCAAAGCCGGTATCGAGAATAAACTCCCTGGTAGCAAAACGAAACATATCCTGCTGATTGAACGCCCAAGTGATACACAGGAACCACCGGGCAACATCATGCAAGTGGGCACGGGGGTTTCCCACCCTGGCCGTGCTCGTCCACGTATCCAGCATCGTGCACACGCTCTCCTCCAGCCCGTACTTGTCCACCACGACGGCGATGTCCTTCAGCAGCTCCAGACGGATGTTCTTGCCGGGGATGGCCCAGAAGCGGCCATGCACGGCGTTCATCACGGCGCGCATGGCGTCCGGGTCGTCTTCGGGGAGGGTGACCTCGACGTGGCCATGCTGGCGCAGGGCTACGGCTTCTCTGAAGTGGCCGGTTAGTAGGGCTTGGAAGTAGGGGGAGGCGTGGATGAGATGGGGGGAGGAGACCAGGAGCTGGGTGGGAGGGCAGGTGGTGGTTAGGGTTAGGGTGGTATCACCATGGGGGGAGATTCTGTGTATCATCGTATGTCTGGCCGAGGGCATATAGATGTGGCAGCATGCTCGTCAAGGCAGTGTATATAGGCAGGAGGACAAAGAGCAGCGCTTCTTTCACTGTCTGCATTCATTGAGTGTCATCCTCTAACCTATGCTTTGTACTTCTTCTGTCTTTGTACACTGAGGCTCATTGTTTACAATTCTTTATCAATCTATAGATGGCGCTATTCCCGATGCGGACTTGAATCAAACAAAGAATACAATAGAATAGTAAATAAATATAAATAAATAAGTCTTACCAGAACAATTCCGCACTGTCTGGCTGTACTGCTGTATTGGAACTGTATGGCATTCCGATGCCGAGGGCGGAATTCCCCGCCTTGGCTTGTTTCTTCCGTCTCTCAACCTCCGACTGAGTCTGAGAGACTGACACTGACAATGGACCGCGAACAGTTCAGGAGTGCTGCCCACGCGGCCATCGACGACAGTAAGCCACATACCCCCCAGATAGACGGATGAAACTGACCACAGACTCAGTAACCAGCTACTTCGACTCCCTCCCCCAGCAACGCGTCGTCCCAACCATCGAACCCGGCTACCTCGCCCCCCAGATCCCCTCGCACCCGCCAGAGAACCCGGAGCCATGGTCGCAAATCCAATCGGACATCGAGACCAAGATCAAACCGGGCATCACGCACTGGCAGTCGCCCAACTTCATGGCCTTCTACCCCGCCAACGTGACCTACCCGAGTATCCTGGGCGAGATGTACAGCGCGGCGTTCACGGCGCCGGCGTTCAACTGGATCTGCTCGCCGGCGTGCACGGAGCTCGAGACGATCGTCATGGACTGGGTGGCGCGCGCGCTGGCCCTGCCGGCGTGTTTCCGGAGTGACTCGGAGACCCGCGGCGGCGGGGTGATCCAGGTGAGCGCCAGCGACGCCATCGCCACGGTGATGGTCGCGGCGCGGGAGCGGCGGGTGCGCGAGCTCGTGCAGGCGGAGGGGGGTTACACGGAGGGCACGGATGCCGCGTTCGAAGACCGCGCGATGGACATCCGGCCGCGGCTGGTGGCGCTGGGCAGCGACCAGGCACACAGCAGCACGGCCAAGGGGGCGCTGATCGCGGGCACGCGGTACCGCAGCGCGCGCGCGCGGCTGGCCGACAACCTGGAGCTCACGGGGGCCGCGCTGCGCGAGGTCCTGGAGACGTGCGCGCAGCAGGGCCTGACGCCTTACTACCTCACGCTGACGATGGGCACGACGAGCACCTGCGCGATCGACCGGGTGGCGGAGATCACGGCGGTGCTGGGCGAGCGCCCCGAGTGGCAGCGCATCTGGGTGCACATCGACGCCGCGTATGCCGGGGCCGCGCTCGTCGCGGACGAGTACCAGGGGCTGGCGCGCGACTGGGCCGTCGGCGTGGACAGCTTCACGATGAACATGCACAAGTGGCTGCTGGTGAACTTCGACGCGAACTGTCTGTTTGTGCGGCAGCGGGCCGACCTCGTCAACGCGCTCGACGTCACGCCGGCCTATCTGCGCAACTCCTACTCCGACGCGGGTCAGGTCATCGACTACCGCAACTGGTCGATCTCGCTGGGGCGGCGCTTCCGCGCGCTGAAAATCTGGTTCGTCATGCGGAGCTACGGGCTGTCCGGGTTGAAGGCGCATATCCGTCGCACGATTGCGCTGGGTGATGTGTTCGCGGAGCTGGTCCGGTCGCGCTCGGATTTGTTCGAGATTATCACTCGGCCGGCATTCTGTCTTACGGTGTTGAGGGTGCGTGCGTCTGCGCCGGCCACGGCCACGGCCGGGGTCCAGACGGAGGAAAGCAGCAACGCCCTCACCAAACAGGTCTACGAACTGGTCAACGCGCGCGGCGAGGTGTTTCTCACGTCCAGCGTCGTGGCTGGGATTTACGCCATCCGGGTGGTGAGTGCCAGCCCCGCTACGGACGAGGGCAGTCTGCGCAAGGCGTTTGACATTTTGGTGAGGACGACGGAGGAGGTTCTCCCATCTGGAAGTATTCCTGAGTAGTCATTTGTTCATGACGGTCGGATTTGTCAGATATGCCGCTGCATCAAAAGAGTATGCTGGACAAGGGAACGAATCGGATGCCGAACCAAGACAGGGATACAGAAGATGACAGAAACCCTAACTATACGATGACAGAACCTTGTTGTAGACTTGAATACTATTCACATTAGTATACTGGATTAATAATAATAATATCTATCGTATAGTCTCATCCGACACGGGCTCAACGCCTGTCTCCACCAACGGCCGAAAGAGAATCAAGAAAGAAACAGAAAAAGAAACATCCATGCAGAATATGCGCCGGGAAATGGGGATTGTCGTCGGGGCGGTCGTATCCGTACTTTAGTGAATATCTATACAAGGAATTGGTCATGTGCAGGTGCAGGTGCAGAATGAAAAGTGCAACGAGAAAAAAAATTTATGTCGGCTTCTGGGCGATAATGCGATAACTGGTCGTGATCAAACGTTTGTAATCCATCTCGACAAAGGCTTCGCCGTCCAAACACAGGCGGTTGATCAGGGTTTTGAAATGCGGCGGCAGGACGCGCACCTTGACCAGAGCCAGGATGACCTGGCGCATGGTGCGGAAGTAGGTGTCGACGGTTTCGATGAGCGGCGCCTGCAAGCCGTCGAGACTGGCGTTGTCGGAGCGCAGCACGGTAAAGCCGGCATCGGTCAGGGCGGCCTCGAGCAGTTTCGGGGTCGGGGTGCCAACGGCCCCGATCAGCGGCTTGACGCGACGCATGAGCTCCTGGTGTTCCGGGTTAGTGGGATCGTAGGCCGGCAAGCTGACCCAGTCGAGCATGGAGAAGCGCGCGCCCGGTTTGAGCACGCGGAAGACGTCGGCGCACAGGGCGCGCAGGTCCTTGCACAGACTGAAGGCCTGGATCTGGTAGAAGCCGTCAAAGGAGGCGTCGTCAAAGGGCAGCGGCAGACAATTGAAATCCTGCTCGACAAAGGCATTGTCGTGGAAGTCGCGTTTGACGTTAAAGTCGCGGGCCTGCGCGATCTGATTGGGGTCGATGTTGAGGCCGGTGACGTGGGCGCCGGTGATGCGGGCGATGTGGGCGGCGACGCGGCCGCGGCCACAGCCCAGGTCCAGCACGCGCTGGCCGGGCTGCAGCTGCAGCTCGTCGGCAATGGAGCGCTCGTAGAGCAGCTGGTTCTCGAGCACGGAGGCCTTGCGGCTCATGTAAGGGGGGATGTACATCTTCTCGACATCGCCCAGGGCGCACAGGTGGTTGAGCACGCCGTAATACGACTTGAGACAATCGCCGACCTTCTCCTGGTAGGTCGGGCCCAGGACGTCGACCATCTGCTGCTCGTTGGACCAGTCGAGATTATAGATGACGTAGGAGGCCATGAAATCATCGACCTGTTTCTGGGACAGGTTGGAGAGGTAACGGAAGGCGGACCAGAAGCTTTTCCAGCGCTTGGGCGAGGAGGCAATGTCAATCTTCAGATCGGACGCCGCGACGCCATCGTCGTCCTGGTCTTTGGAACGACGACGGGCCGCCGCCTTCTTGGACTTCTTGGTGGTGGTGGTGGTAGGGGAGCCGGCGTTCAGGGCGAGCTTGTGCTTTTCGGTCGCAGTGCCATCCAGAGAGCTGCTGTCGGAGCTCCGGCCACAATCGTGGGAGGCAAGGGGAGACTGGGTGGCCATGAAGAAGAGAGACGAAGAAGCCTATGGCATTGACCGGTGGAACGTCTTCTTGGGGAGGGGGGTAAGGGAAGGTGGGATGTGAAGAGGTGAGGTGAAGTCCGGCCAGGCAGTTTTTGGAAAGGAGAGTTGAAGAACTGAGGAGAAAACGGAGGAGAGGCTTTATATAAGCGACATTCGGATCAACAGCGCACGATTTTCATTACTAGTCCAGGGAAAAGGGTGTTTTAAAAAAAAAAAAAAATGGAGAGAGAGACCGGAAATGACGGCAAGAGTATCCATATTACTATTAATGATTCTATGGAGATTCCAGAGTCGCATTAGAGTGTGGTCATGATTTTTCTGGGTATGGTTCTGGTTGGGATTCGGTGGTGGTGATCCGGTTCTGGCCAGGGTTACAAGACACCGCTTTTTTAGTACTGTCGACGTTGATACCGACGGTCTGTCGAGAAGCAGACAGCAGACAGCAGACAGCTGAACAGACAGCAGAGAAAAAGAATCAGAGGCACCGTTCCAGGGTTTATTCCAGTCTGGTTGAGACGCAGGTCACGTGGTGTCACCTGACGGTCCCTGATCGGCAGTGCAGAGTGATGTAAGAGTTAATTATAGCGATAAATAGTACAGAGTAGAGTATCTAGAGTAGCCATATGAGTACAGCGTACTTGTACAGTCTATGACAGTCGGAAGGATACATATCTCTGGAAGAATCGTAGAGCACACGTCGGGATCCGCGGGAAGAAGTACTGGCGGAGAGCCGCGTGTATCCGGAGCTGCCCTAGTTTCCCTACTCGTCTACGCTCCCAACCCTAAGTCTCCATCCTGCATCTGCAATAGTACTCTGTATAAGTACATAAGACTAAGTTGCTCTCCGCATGACTCGACAAGTAATATCCTGTACTCCTCGCACAGATCATGCGGAGTGCGATCGGCATCCCAGCCACTGTCAGCCACTTGAGCCACGACTCCAGTATACTGTAGACTCCAGAGACTACTGTAGACTACTGTAGAGACTACATCCAGAGGGACTGCAACTGAGTCTGATTATCCAACGATCACTCACTCCTAAACATAACACATAACACATAACAACATAACCGTAATCATAACCGTCATAAGTCAATAATCAAGTCAGCATCATATCTGCGCCGGATACGCATGCTGGTACTGCGGCTGCATCGCCTGCTGCGGCGACAGCAATGGCGTCGCATGCACCGTCACTCCCGGTCCGCCTCCCTGCCCACCTCCCTGTCCTCCCTGTCCCCCTCCCGGTCCGCCTTGTCCTCCCTGTCCCGGCATCGGACCTGACAACCGCGCCGGCTCGTCCGAAAACATCATCGACAACCGATCCAGCTTGACCTCACTGGCCGACGCCGACGGATCCTCGGGCACGGGCACCATTGAATATGCCGACGACCCGGCGGCTAGTAACGTCTTTTGCTCGGCCTTGCGCCGGCGCACGATGCGCCGGCGCAGGGCCAGGCCAAAGAAGACGATGGCGATGATGCCGCCCAGCGAGCTGAAGACTGCGATGGCAGTAATATTGCCGACATGGTTGTAGTGTTGCATTTCGGGGCTGATCGTGCTGGTGCTGGTGCTGGAGCTCGTGGAACTGGATGAGCTTGTGGTCGAGCTTGTGGTCGAACTTGTGGTCGAGGTTGAGCTGGTCGATGTAGTGTCTGTCGTCGACGTATCGGATGTAGTCTCAGATGTAGTGTCGGACGTCGTCTCCGAACTGGTCTCTGCCGTCGTCTGAGCCGTTGTCTCTGCTGTGGTCTCTGCAGTCGTCTCTGCAGCAGTCGTCTCATCCGTGGCTGTCGCGTCCGAATCGCCAGTCGTCTCTGCACGTTTCCTGATAATCCATGATTCTCCGTTGGGCGGCAGGGCCGGGGTCGGCAGCGCGAGGCTGGAGGTGCTGGTGCTGGCGGTGGTGCTGGCGGGAGCCTGGGCGGGGAAGGACCTGGAGACGGCCAGGACGGAGAACGAGAGTAATATTCCGAATTTCATTTCTTTTCTTTCTTTCTATAATATACGGAGAATAGGAAATAGGATAACAATGACACGAGGATGAGTCTGAAAGAGTGAGATTGAGATCAGGAGAGAAAAAAAAAAGGCAGGCTGGGTTGATTTAAGGCTGCCTGTTTATTTATCCTCCACCACCGTTAGTCTGTAAGCTTATGCTGCAGAGCACTATAAAGACGCGCATTCGGGCTCCGAACATACCCTCTCAATGGCCAGTATATTAAAGACTGTCTCTCGTTCTCCCACGGTTCTGTCAAGCGTGATGTGGTGGCAGCTATAAATATCGGTTGCCGGTTGACGCATCCTGCATGGCACATGGCATCTGACATTCCTGCATACATTCATCCATTGACCAGTTATGGCTACTCTGGCTGACTGGCTGTTATGTACTCCGGTATGCATTTGGCAGTGTATGCATTTGGCAGTGTTGATGCCTGGATGCGATGGCATCAGCCTGACTTTCTCCGGAGTATCCGAAATGAAGTCTTAGTCTCAGTCTCAGTCTCAGTCTCAGTCTCTCACTGTTCACATTCATACAGAGCAAGCACACTATTCTTTAACTATTACGACGCAATCCAATATACTCCGTATAGAGTATACTAGAATACTTGACTCAGTCTGAACCATGACTTCTCCCGGCCAATCGCCGAATGTCGGCATCCCGACCGTCCCATCATACCCCATCAGGCAGGTAGGGCTAGCGCCACCGATAGAGTTAGTCCATAGAGTTAGTCCGACTGGCTCGACTCTGTACTAGTGCTGGACAGATACTGGTGCCTCCGCCAATTGTACCGCGGCGCCGTCCTCCGTGCTCTAGCCCTGCGATATGGTCCCCCGATACGCCACTCACCGTCGACTCAACGCTCCTGGCGGTATCCGGGTCATGCTACGGCCCTATGGCAGGGTCTCGTGGTAAGGCCCGATGGCTGCTAGGATGCGCTAACAGTCCACATTCTGTGTCACGGGGGGGGTTCAGAGTCTAGTGGGGGATGTGCCTGCAGTCTGTATAAAGCGCGTGGTTCTGTACTTTTCCTATCCTCTCTACGAGTACTACGTACAGAGTATACCTACTCGGACCGAAATGAAGTCAATCCTAGCCCTAAGCATGGCCATGGCCACCCTCGCCATCGCCGAAACCACCGTCGTCCGGACCTTCCGCGCAGGCCCAACAGACCTCCCCCTGAACATGGTCGCCAGCGTCATCGACGCCAACGTCGACGCCACAACCTACGCCCTGCAATGCCCGCTCAGCGCCTCCGAGCCCTTCTGCCCACTAGCCACCCCCATCACCCTGGCCGAGGGCCCGTCCACCGCAAGCGTCAGTATCTCTTCCTCCATGAGCTCGCACGGCATGCACGCCACCATCACCATGCTGCAGGACTGCGCGCTGACCTCGGTCCCGCCCGCGGTGAGCGCCTGGTGCGAGTTCTCCTATAGTATGGGCATGTCCGCGCACGGCATGACCACCTCGACTAGTGATACCTCGCAGACGACGCTGGCGTCGGGTGAGATCTCCTACGCGCCGTTGACCGTTACTGCTGGGGTTGAGAAGTTGCGGGCGCCTCAGGCTACCCAGTCGCCTGGTGCTGCTGCTGCTGCTGCTGCTGGTGGATCTGGGACTAGCATTGGCGGTGCTGCTGTTGCTGCTGTTGTTGCTGCTATTGGGATGATCTAGTCTCTCTCTCTCGCGCCTCCTTTTTGCCGGTTCATGAGGTCATGTCACGGCATAGCTTCTACTTTGGCTTTGTTTTACGGATACCATTGGCTTGTTACTGCATAGCATCATTCACGGATACCACGACAGCGTGTAATACCCCATTCTGCTGATATAGATTTATTAATACTACTGGATACCATTGCTTTGAACCCGATTGATAACAGAGTGGCGAGATTCTACTCATGATGATACATTCAAGGCTCTACTTGCTCTACTTCAGACCAACGAAACAGTCCTCAAAAGGCTGGGCCAGCCCTGACGGCTCAGCAACGGCTACATACGTATCCGGCCGTAGCAGATATGCTGCATCCTGTCCCAACCCGACTTCTTGGTACTTTGCATGCCAAGCGAAGACATGCAGCGGAATCTCCCTTGAGCGACACCATTCGGTCATTTCTTCCTTCACCGCTCCATACACATGGACCTGCCACGTTATGGCTCGGAGACTGTCGAAGTTATCCCGGCCCTCAACGGGTGCCCACGGGATACGATCGCCCCCCTGCACAGTACCCGCAGAGCCGGCCGACAGGGCTTTGTCCCGATAATTAAGCAAGACCTGAGACATGCCGCTGAACACGCGGTAGCGAAACAGGTGGAACTGGGCTAGAAACGGCGCGACGTAAGGAAAGAACCACGTTCGGACAAAACTGCCGATATAGCCTTTGGAGACAATCGCGTTGAAGGCCCGATCGGTCGTGTCCACCAGCGTCCGCGCGAATGCGTGTCGCTCGGCCTCGTAGCTGTCTAGCAGCGAGATGTTGGCCTTGCCCTTGAGAACCGCTGTGAGCTTCCACGCGAGATTGATGGCATCTCCAATGCCCGTATTCATCCCTTGGCCCCCTACAGGGCTATGGATATGCGCGGCATCCCCGACGAGGAACGCCCGATCCTTGCGGAAGCTTTCCGCCACCCGGTGGTGGATCCGATAGATGGTGAGCCAGTTTACCCGGTCAACCTGCAGTCCCATTGTCTTGATGGTCTGGGACGCCACATCGTCCAATGTGAGCTCCGAGTTCGAGTACTTAGCCAATGCTTCTTCATCCACGGCCCCCGTAAGCCGTGCCCGATGGCCATCATCAAAGGGAAACGTCAAGGCCAACTCCGACTGGCAAAACGTGAGGTTCGCCTGGCCATTGAGGATAGACCCAGAGCCTTCGATATCAGCAATGAAAAAGAGCTGGTGGTACATGGCCCCTGCAAAGTCGATGTTGGACGTATGCCGGACCGTAGAATGAGCCCCGTCGCAGCCGACAATGAACGCCGCTTCGCTGGTGACGATATTCTTCTCGTCGCCGTTCACCTTCCATCGCGCCGTCACGCCCGACTCATCCTGCGTGAAGTCAACCAACTCCCGTCCGCGCTCCACCTGCACCCCTAGACTATTCAACTTCTCCTCTAGCAGCTCCTCATGGCGATCCTGCGGACACACATGGATGAACGGATACGGCGTCAACCCCTTCCCCGCATCTCCAAGATGGATCGTGCCCTTATGCACCCCCTCACTCCATACGTTCGTCGCCTCAATCCTGTATCCGTTTTCCACCAGTGTCTCAGCTAGGTCAAGCTGGCGATAGAGCTCCAGTGTTCGCGCATGGATGGCTAGTGCTCTTGACGTCGATGGCGTAATCTCGTCCTTGTCAATGATGCGAACTTTCACGCCCTGCCGGGTCAGCCAAAGGGCTAGCACCAGGCCTGACGGGCCTGCTCCGATAACGAGAACGTCGCTGCGCGTGTTTTCTCCCATTTTGGTTTCTCCCATTTGGTTGCCATGACGTTAGTTATTACGCCTACGGCATCAGCGGAGATAGTGGATACTGCCCATGGAGGCCGCCTTCCATATCCGGATAGTCCGGCCCTAGCAAGTCGTCCGCGGCTGTTTCAAGCCCCGTAGAGACTTCGGGTTTAGGGACTTCTCGGTGACTTGCTCATACCGGATGATAGCTAGCGTCCAGACCCTGGAAAATCTGGTCGGAGTGGGAGGTCTGGGAGGACGGTTACGGGGGAAATGGCGCAATCCTCACGTCTCATGAAGCTGACAGAGTGTCTTCTGTGGGTTCATCGTTGACCTCTCAACCTTTCACCGATAAGACAAGCTGAAGTATGACTTTCTGTTCTCTCCCCTTTGTCTAGAGAGTTGGCAGCGGGATTGAACACAACTTCTTCTTTCCCGCACCAAGGCTCTACGCGATGTGCTGAAATGCAAACAAGCTGTATATTTTCATGCAATATATTCCTGGGGTAGAACTGCAGGATGTGTGGCCCTCCTTGTCGGACAGTGAAAAGAATTCGCTGCTTGGACAACTCAGGTCAATCTTTCAAGATATCAGATCGCTTTCCTCTCCTGCATTTTATGGTAGTGTTGAAGGAGGGCCAATACCCCCTCGATATATTTATGCTCAAGACGGCAATCCTGCTATCACTGGTCCTTTTGAAAGAAGAAGGCTTCAGTAAAGCCACGTCTCTGCGTTCCTGCTCTAGACCACAACCCAGCATGTCGTAAATGCTGATTGAAGAAAGGCAGGACGTAGGAAGGATGGAACAGCCGAATATGCAACAGATACGAGTGAGCCACGCAACCGAATCTCTTAGAGCAGGTTATTCCCCTATTCTGCAGAACCTCCCATCGAGATCTGTATTCTTCATACCTGTCATGTACAAGAAGACCCGTAACATTAGAATATAGTGCCTTACTATGAGTAGGGATGACATTGAAGGTAACTATATATGAATAGCGTGTTTCATGTTAGGGTCCAAGAAACAAACCAAGAGTCTTTGGGGGCAAGCTAATTTTGAACTACTGTACCCCTTTTTAACGGGAACAATCAGGTATGGCTTCGTCAGCTAAGGAAATTAGGGCTAACTAGGTACTCCATTCGAGACTTGGCAATCTCCAATCCAGTCACAAAGAGACCAACAAATGTTCTGTTTTTCTTCTACACACTATAACATGCTTCCAGAATCGTCCTCGGTCCGTCCCTGGATTCGGCTTCCTAAATCAGCGCCATTTGGCAGCCCGAGTGGAGTCATGTAAGATCCCGATCCTTAGCGTCAAGCTTATTCCGTTCGGGGTCTCCGAGGCGGAGATGACACTAGTATCAATCAGTAGCATCGACATGGCTACGAGAAGGTAAGCCAATATGGTCCAGATGTCCTTGAACAGACTGTCTTGTACATAGCCTTAATATAATAGAATTGAACGCAATCTCAACATGTTGAGACACAGAGTTTGTATATACAGAATAGTTCAACGTAAATGTAATTGGTATCCGTTCACGTTCGCTGGCATACGACCACGAGAGCAATGAGTGCGACAGTTAGTATGAAGCTTATCGGCGCGATAATGTTTTGTTATGCAGTATGACATAGCGCCTGAGCGACACCTGTCGTGTTCACGTCCAACAGTTTGAAGCAAATCGGCTGGCGGACTTAGCACGGACACTCGGCTATCTCCCCCGAAAGCAGCACGAGTACTGTTCGTACGGTTGGAGTCGAGCTTTGCGACAGAGAATGCTAGATGAATAGTACGGGTTTGCACCACGGACTCAGGAAACCTTGGGCCGTTTGGCATTGGCAAACCCAGAGGGTGCTCGCGAACGCTTGCGCTCCGTGGCCTCCATCTCCGCCTTCATGATTCTCTCCTGCTCCGTCATCTTCTTTGGAGTTTCCATTACTGGACCTTTCTTCCCAGCAAGCGGGTTCTTCTTCGCGGCAGCCGCAAAAACATTCTTCGGCTTCTTCTCGCCACCAAACGACATGGATATCTTCGGCGCCGGCTGCTGGGGCGCTGCTTCCGCAGGTGGTGTTGACGCTGCATACGCCACAGTCGGATCAGCATCTTGAGCGGCGGTCGAAGAGCTACTGCCAACACCACTCTCTTTTTGCTCGGGCGATTCTGTCCGGGAAGCAGGTTGCTCTGGTTTCGCTTCCGCATTCGGCTTCGACCCAAACCCAATATTCAACTTGACTTTCTCGCCGTCCTTGCGCTGCAACAGCTTGGCCTCGGGGTCTAATTCCTCTTCCCTATCCGCATTCTGCCGCGCCCGCTCGACCTGTTCTTGAATCTGTTGCTGTTCCCGTTCCTCGTCGCCCTTGTCCTGGCGCTCTTTCTTCATCACGGCTTCTCGCTTTCGCATTGTTTCCGGGCTATTATCGATCCATGAAACGAAAAGACCTTTCTCTGTTTCCTCGACGCGACAGATTCCCTCCCGGCCTAAGTACGCCGCAAATTGTGAAAGACTCTTCCATCTCGTAGCGTTCATGTGAATGTGCTTTTCTCATTAGCATAGTCCCTAAAAGCAAGAGAAGATGGTCTAGATAGGTAAAGTACTCACTTCTTTGTCCTGAATGACTTGCTGATAAAACTGATTGATATGCACTTTCTTCTCCCCATGCGTTGTTCTAAGCAAGGTGAGAAAGTTCTCAACAAACTGCTTGCTGTAATCCTCTATATATTTCTTCGGGTCCTCGCCAATCAGCAGGACTTGTCGAACGTGACTCTCGCTCTGAACATGACTGTTAATCACCACTAATTAGCCATGGCGCCCAACAACCTAAACCGCGTACTAGTCCAAGAAACTCACCATTTAAAGCCATTTTCGTCTCGCATCTGTCGCTCGCATGCCTGACAGTACCAGCGCAATCGCCCAAGACCTTTCTATCCTCAGTTGTTAACTATCATCTCCATCGCTCTGAGCGTAGGCATCGTAGACTTACCGCCTTGAGGTTGTTGCTTATGGCTTTATTACTTCCGGCTTCAGCGCGCGGCATTTTTGTTATCGAATTTCAGTAGAGCGTAAAGGAATAGTGGAAGTGCACGAGGATGAGAGAAGTTGAAGCGTCGTCAGGATAAATGTGGCGTCAATGCGATTACGCGCCAAGTGGCTGGTGGATTATGTAATCCTAATGAGCGATGTCACATGATACACACATCAATGACAGTGAACCTAGCCCAGCCATAAGAAAACAGGCTAACTCACTGTTAGAGGGCTTATTACAATTCCATTGTTAAATACAGTTAAGTCTTCGTTGGATTGTTTTTGTGGAATTGCTGGAACATAATATCCAACATTGGTATATCTTCCCGGTGTTTCTGCACCAAAATATATAAAGAATCGTTCGTATCTCCGACAGCAAATTCTGATCATAATGATCCCGTTAGCGTTAACTAATTCCAAACCACCAAGTCTACAAATAATACCAATGGTTGCAAATGAAATGATATACTCCGCCTATCCTACCTATACCCGGGATGGGTTGCTTTTTCTAAGAAAACGGCATCAAGCAGCACAAAGACTCCGAACATTAATGGCAGAACCAAAAGTAGAAATAGAAACAAAAGGGATGTTCGTAATCAATCAACCAGTAAAGGAGAACAGAAGAATCATTAAATCAAAAAAGGCGTCCATCACAGAATGTACTCATGAATAGCCGAGGGCCCGTTCTCATTATAGTCGACACGGCTCATGAATCCTTTACTGATACCCTGGTCGAGAATGAAGACAACCTTGGACGCCACCTGAGCACCCAGGAACACTGCTTCCTCCAAGCCACTGCCCGTGCTTGGTTGGCCAGGGGCGCCAGGGTTACCAGCAGCATTGCCGGAGTTGTTCCCGCTTCCGCCTCCGCTGGCTCCGCCGGCACTGGAGTTGGCTTGCTCTTTCCACTCGGAGAAATACTCCGGGGCTTTGACAGTCTTCACGGAGGTTGGGGTCTGAGAGTGGCTGGAAGGGCGGAAATGTAGAACAGAATTGGGATCTCCCATGGGCATTCCGACAGGCATATGTGACATATGGGCCATCGCAGGATTATTAGCGTGGGTAGCCGCGACGAGCAGAGGATTGACGCCCTGCCCAGGAGGATGTCCAGGAACTGGTTGACCAAGGGGTGATGGGGTGTTGGCGCCTCCAGTCGTAAGAGGGGTGGTAAGATTCGAGGGGATCTCAGAGGTCATCGTACTGGTGGTTGGAGAGACGACGAATTTTTGTGAAATGACGCCAAGTAATGACTGCGTGAAGCCTGTAGAATCGCAGTTCGTTAACCTGAATGACCAGACAACTGCGACGCAACATCACTACTAACCTTTGACTTTACTGCCATTGCCAACCACAATTAATGAATCCCAAAGCTCACTGCGCTTCGACATCTCTGGTACGGCAAGGATGGTATGGTAAATTTGGGTTGCGATATCCTCAAGGATACCTCCAGAGAAACGTTCGCCAGTTTGCTGTCTCGGGGTTGCCGAAAGAAAGCGCTCAACACCTACTTCAATGTCTCGGCTCTGTCGAATATAACGGCTGGAGCCGTTCGTATCCCCCTTCTCTGACTCCAGCCGAACAAATTCTTCAAACTGAAATGAAGCCTTCTCTTTCTTGGAGTTCGGAAGACGCAGTGCTTTGGCGGCCTGCTCGGCATTGCTCTTCTTCACGGCTGTCTTGTCATCTTTTTCCTTCTCCATAGTGGCCAGATACTCGCTGGTGTCGCCGCTGACAATAGCTGCCACATCCAACACACCCTCCTCTTCTCCGGCATTTTCCTCGCCAGTCTGGGTACTATCCCCAGGGCCCCGAGGAACGTTCTCATCCGGGGCTCCTCCGCTGGCCCCTGTGGATGCAGATGCAGCGGGATTGACACCTTGCCGTGCAGTCGCGGCCGTGCCTGGTAGGGGATTCCCGGGTGGTAGAATCTCGGTGATATTGCTCCTCTTTAGCTGCTCACACATCTCTTTGGTAAATCCCTTTGAGCCCAGCAGCTCCTCAATCCGACCCGTCATGTAATCACCACCACACCCTTCGAGTGCGATTCCTCTTCCGTGCTCGTTGACCAGGAAGTCAGTCACAGCCGTAACGTTTGCCTTCCCTTTACCGACATCGACCACCGTAGCCGTTGAAGTTCCGTATCCGTAGCAGACAGCGAGCGCAGCATCCATGAGCGAAAAGGCGGGGGTCTTGAATTTTTCAAAGACGAACTGGGTAATCGCCTCGCGATCTCGAGCAGTCCAAGCCGGCTCCGAGATAACCATGATCGGAGTGTGAAAAGGCGGACTAAGGGTATTATGAATGTGCGTGAGCAGAGCGAAAAAGCACGGCCAGTCAACAATGCGCCCATTCTTCATAGGATAAACCGCCCCTTCATCGGAATTGACGTCCTCCTCGTAGACAATTTCCTCGGTAGTCTCTTGTTTGGACTGTTGTTCGCCATCGCTTTGCTGTTCCTCCGCGCCCTCAGCCTTTTCCGCCCTCCTCTCTTCTGGCTTCTTTTCTGGGTTCGCATCCGTGTCTGTCTCCGCCGTCCCCTCCGCTGCTGCTGCAGGGTTCGCGTCTTTCATGTCGACGTCCGCCTTCGGCGCGTCAGCACCATTGTGCCTGCCGCTACTGTTGACCTTTACTTCATGGCGCTTTTCGCGGATCCTATGCGGTTCGTATTCGCCAGGATTCTCGGCCGGAAACATCCGCGTAGGGAAGCGAAATCGAGCGGGCGTAAAGGACTCCGGGAGACCAAGTTGCGCCAGGGTGACCTGCGAACCTGGGGCAATGATCTGGGACGTTCACAATCAGCAAGCAAAACCATTATGGACCACAATTAGCACTTACCAGGACATGCTCATCTTTAAATGGTGGCATAATGGAAGAATGCACCGTGCTTGGGCGTGGAAGACCGTCACAGTGGCCGCTGTCTGGAGCTCTCCGCGGTGGTTGCGACCTTTTGCGCGTGGAGGTTGGCGGGCGGCCCGATTGGGTTTAGCGCAGATATGTCGAGCCCTGAGATACTATGCTGCGTAGAGGGGAGTAGTCCATTTGAGTATGACTTGAGAGGCAAGAGAGAGCTAAGAGTTCCAATAATTCAAAGAGCATATTCATTGAGTTAATATGAAGTTCTCCTAAGCATATTTGCCTTTTTTGACCGTTCTTCGCACTGCAGGTGGATCACGTGATTTTCGTGGTTTGGTTAGACTACGTTGACAGAAGCTGCTAGTAAATTATAATGGTTGACTATTCCCTGAAGAGGAGAATTTTCAAGGGTTATAGAGAGGTTTACGAAGGAGTTATGATATATTGCGCTGAGGCCAGTTAGGGCTGGGTAGTTGTTCCATCTTGATTTGCTGTCTCAGCTTGGACTAATAGAAGACAGGATGGATTGATATCAGAAATTGAAAGACTGCAAACTATCCAGAAATCTTGGACTGATGATTTGTGCTATTAAAAATGATAAGCCCTAGGCAAACATGATGCTGTCGAATCGTACAAACTGACCCTGATTTGCAGCTCTTGGTAATTCCTTCCCAGAGAGCAGACTGGCAGTGGAATAGCTTGACAGACATGCTAGGACACAAATGTGCAGTATGAACTTGTGCTTTTCTTATGCATGTATATATTTACATATATTTCACAATGTTGGCGAGGTGAGAATATTATACCTGGACCAGTGTGAAGAGATATGTGCCATGCTTCAGACTGATAGTCATGCCGGGCCCTAGTTTGGTTTTGTTTGGAATATGCTCTTTTCAAACCAAGGCCAGTATTAAAATAGCTTACAGATATAGAACACACAGATTAAGCCGAAGGACAGATGCATCTATACACACTAGGTCGCTGCTAATGGAGTCGTGTTCTGCTCTCAGAGCCGAATCCATGATTTGACAGGGTCACCCCCGAGCGTTGCCATTGCTGCTTAAAATTAGTTAGCAGATGAATTTGCATAGCCATAGGAGATGGCATACCTTGGCTTATCCTCTTCCTGCAACTTCTGCTGCTCCGGATCCGTCACCTGAGGAGGTGCAGGCTTATTAGGCGTAATCCAAAAAGTCGGATAGCGACGTTGGATGTTATTCAACAAGACTGCAACTGCCACGATAATTACAGTTGAGAGAAGCACTACCGGAAGGAAGTACCAAGAAAGTTCCCAGATAGCATCGTCAGTTGCAGGCAAGAGCGCTGTTGCACCGGCCGGCGGATGCGTGGTCTGCGTGATCTGCATCACGACGACGGCAACAGCCGTAGACAGCGATGCTGCCAGCCAGCGTAGCGAGTTGAAGCGTTCTTGGTCAGGCATTAAGCTGAACAGCTTTGTAATGCAGATGCCGACGAGTGCACTAAGGAAATGGCCGAAGATGACAGAGCGCGGCTGTGCTAGTGGGACGTCAATTGCACCATAACAGAGAACAGCAGAGGCACCCTACAGACTATCAGCTGTACTGTAATTGGCAACGTCGTCGGCGCTGACATCGAGAACGTTGTTCCCAGCCGTTAACCCGAACAGAATCGTGAGCTCGGGTAGAGAGGAAAACATGGATACTAACTAAAGACGCCACAATGCCCGGTACGCCACGGTGAGTGAAATAGGAGGAGTAGTTGAATATGGCTTGTAACACGCAAAGACCACAAAATGCCGAGAAAAATGACCATAGCAAGACCATGTACTGTGGGAGCGGTTTGGGAGGCGTTGGTCGATAGCCAAGCCAGTGGCTCAGCCAACGTGGGAGCCGGGGAAGAATGGGACGAGGAGCCGCAACCATAGTGCAAGGTCTCAATGTTCAATTTGACATTATTATAAGAGCATAAAATAAGGGTGAATGAAGAAGAAACCTGACAGGAAGGCAAGAAACATGGCAGCAAAACAGCTTTTTAAGCCATTCCCGAAACGGAAACTTATTTGTCATACAGCCAAAGGAACTCGGCATTCTTTAGATGCTTAACGAAATATCGGCAAAATGAAGAATGGCAACATTGGTTGGCGCGTACCTTGGCAGTTGCTCGCCGAAGATGCCCTTGTATCCATGGTGCACCCGTGGTGTTTTCCCGTGGAAAACTCATCCCGGATTGAGGCACAATTTGCTGCCAGTCAGTGAAAACTGCAATAGCCGATCAACGGCACGTACTCCGTGCTCCGTAAGTGTGGGCTATTATTGCTGACTCCTTGCGCCTCGCGCGATGGATCGGCTGCTCAGGGGCACTTTGTATGGGATGGATACTGCTTGCAGCGTCTACCGGCGCTGACACCCATAAGGCTGAAGTCAAGATAAGAAGAAACGTCTGATTGTCAGGGACGCCCTTTGAACTGATCTGCGCTGATTACCAATGGGTATCTGTACATCAGGGATGTTGCAGGACTGATCCTTCTAGGGCAACTTGGACTACTACGTAATGTTTGACAATCATTTCAGATGGGCCAGGTAATCATGGCGATGCTAAAGTCATATTATCCGTTTCCTTGTGTGTTGGGGTAGCTGACACAGAGCACACTTGCAAGGATAACAAATTCTGTTCAAAAGTACGAAAGCCCAGCAATAAAAGACATATACTAGGACGAAAAGGCCATAAAAGGTGACCCAAAAAGAAAACTCAAATGACAAGACTGAAGGAAATCCGCTATCATTTTTCCAATCGCAGTAGTAACCGTAAAACTCCAGAATCCGAGAAACATCAAACTCCAAATGCCCATTTCCTTTGACCCCAGGGTATGCCCAGCGTTCAACAACGTCGTTTCCCGTAATTATCTATTTGGCGTTCACTCCGGTGCAGCATTGTATTTCTCCGTCGCAGACCGGAACAGCTCTTGCTGCTGTCGTAGGAGCTCCTCCTCGGACAAGCCACTCTGCTCCATCTTGCTCTGTTTCTTCTCCCGGGACTGTAAAGACAGGTGAGCAACCCCGATGTTTCACGTATGAATCCGCCGCTAAAAAAAGAGCGTACCTTCAACTGCTCCTTATGGTCCTCCGCGACAGCCAGTACATCGGGGATGTAATCGCCAAAGCCAAGGTCGCGCAATGCTCTCTCCACGTGCTCACAAGCAATCGTCTTCTTCGCTTCCTTTTCACTAATATCGTTGGCCTCGGATGAGATCAGGGTGATAAATTCAACGCAACATTCCATGAGTAAATCGCGTGCATCCTTGGAAAACGTTTGGCCAGAAGAATAGGGGAGGATCTCGGTGATTATTTTCTGGACCGTCGCTGTAGTCGTGATGTTAGATTTTCTGACATACATCAACCAGACCCAAGGGAAGCAACAAATTCAAGGAATCGTACCTTTGGGAAGCGAGAGATCATCGTTTGCTGTATATCAAAACCCGTCAGCTTCCCGTCGCGATCCGCCAACCGGACAGCAGCACTCACAACTAAACTCCCTATCAGACATGATGAACGCGGAAACAAATACAGACTAGCTGTATATCCTCTTCTGTCTTCTTCGCCAAACCAACGGGAGTTCTATTGGATTCGCGGGGCAACTGTCGCAATAAATAGTATCGCGACTCGACCGGAACGGAACAACAGGAGCACTGGTCGGCAGAACACCCAGACCGCCTTCGACCTTTATTAGGCCCGCTTTGTTTGATTTTTTTTTTTCTATTCTCTCTTCCCACCCAGGCCAGGTTGAAAAATTCTCCCACTCGTCCTTGATGACAGGATGAGAATTGAAATCCGATCTTTCCAGCTTATGCTTTGCTAACATTGAGATGGTATGTCCGGTGACTTCCTCTTCCACTGCTACTTCACATACTATGATGACCAAAGTTGTCGCCCCTAACAGACCCTTCGTGGTGACCTACACTGTCCAAAGCCAAACGGACGCACTGATATTTCTATTCACCTGTCGAACTTGTTTTCCACTTGTGTTTTTGGTGGCCTTTTGCTAATACTTTCGAAGATTCTAGCTGTAGTCACCTGCTCCGCTTGCTCTTCCCTCTGCAATTGGATTGGATATGGGATACTAAAACAGGCATTGGATGGCCGCGTTGAAGGTACGCACATTATTTTTTACCTTCCTATCCTTTTTATTGTGATGAACACATACACATTCCATGCTAAGTATGAAGATGCTCTGCATCTAATGCTTCCGAAATGTATTCGCTTTTCATCTTTCGGCTGATCATTTTAAAACCTGACCATTTGAATTCCACACATTCATTTGTGACTATATGCTGATTATTTGTACAGATAGGGCCTAGTAAGGTAGCTCTCAATGAAAATTTTTTACTGGAAAGCCTCAAGCTCCTTGTCGTTCCACCTGGTCTCTGTTAGCACCGCTTGTATTTCCCGAACGTAATCCGTAGAACTTACGAAAGGAATCTGCCTGACAATGAACTCGAGGCGTCAACCGCTAGCTTGGCCATAACATGGCCAGGCTGTTCGGGCTTGAGAAGCTTCCCATCTTTGTGGACCGCAGTGAACTTGGAATGGACCTGCGGCTCGAGTGTCGTAGCGTGGTCCTCTCTCAGCTCCCGCTGCATCTCCGTATCCACCATTCCAGGCCGTACAGAAATTGTCGTAACGTCAGGTTCTTCTTCCCCGAGACTCAGTGCCAAATGGTTCACGGCGGCCTTGGAACCCCCGTAGATCCCCCAGCCGCTGTAAGCGGCCACTGCAGCCCCGGACGACGTGAAGATGATCTTTCCTTTGGTCTGGCGAAGAGCCGGAAGACCTGCTTTGACCTATCCCAGAAACTTGGTATCAGTACCTCCGCATCTGTAGACCGCGCCGGGGAATACATACAAAAGCAACAAAACTCAGGAAGTTGATATCCAGCCCCTGCTTCCACTGCTGCAGGTCCGCTTCCGCGATCTTGCCCACTTGACCCAACACACCATGGTTCAGCACCATCCCGTCCAGTTTCCCAAACGCCTTGATAGCCGCGTCAACCACCTTGGGCGCTAGCGAAAAGTCCGCCAGATCGCCATTGACCACTTCGACTTGCTTGCCGTACTGCTCCTTGAGTTTCTGGAGGGGCTCGACGCTACGGGCTACGACGACGAGGTTGTGGGATTGTGGCGCGGTGAGAAGGTATTTTGCGATGGCGAGACCGATGCCTAGCATTGGTGAAGGGCTCGTTAACTTCTATGTGCTTTTCGGTGTATGGAATGGAAGGTCTTGTTACCTCGCGAGGCGCCAGTGACAATAAGGGTTTTGGCTGACATTGTTGTGCTTTTTGGAACCAATTGTGGTGATATGGTAAAGGACTCTTAGAATGTGTCGGGAATGCGACAGTTTTGCTCTGTATATAGCGTGATGTAATTGAGGGGCATGTGGGGACACCGTCAACTGTACTCCGGCTGTACTCCGTATGTTCCAGGGCATGCAGGGGTAACAGCGATATGTTTATTACATCAGTATTGATATTATTGTTATGATTCATTTTCTATATCTCATACACAATCCAAGGTTCTAGGGGTAAGACCTAAAACATACGCCCTAAGTTGAGCGGACCGCGCGGGGTCTATAAAAGTCACATTGCTCTCTACAGTAATAATAGTGATGCACATAGTAGCTCCTCATTGACTTATCACTGAAGGGTTGCTAGGAACACTTGAATATCGCAGTGGAGACGTCTAGCCGAACACGGCATACAGCACAAACGTCAATTGTGGCAACCGGGTCAACTGTGGTTGAGCTTTCTTCTACTCAGCTACCAGACCTATTTCTACCCTGCAGCGAAAATTTACACAATTGAGCACCAGAAAATGTCAACCGTCATTATCGGAGGAGGCATTATTGGCTCCTCAGTCGCCTATTATCTGTCCAACAACCAACCCACGGACGAGATTCACATCATTGAATCTTCTTCACAGCTCTTCAGTGCTGCCTCGGGGTATGCGGCTGGTTTCATAGCCAAGGATTGGTTTAGCCCATCTCTTGCGCCGCTGGGTGCTCTCTCCTTTGGCTTGCACCATGACTTGGCAGCCAGGAAGGGCGGAGCAGAGAAATGGGGCTTTATGAAGGGCACAGCGTTGAGCCTGGACGTTGCCACTGAAAGCGCGAGGAGCGGTGTTCGCAGTGACGACTGGATACATACTGGAACGAGCAGGGCGGACACTGCTTCAGGTGCCAATGAGCCGATGGTGGGCAATGCACCTGCTTGGTTGACTATCCAAAAAGGTGGAGTGGTTGAGAAAATCAGTGATGATGATACGACTGGTGTAGTGTGAGTACTGTGTTTGTGGCGAATCCCTGAAAGTATCCTAATAGGTTCTAGTGATCCACTGAGGCTGAGCCAGTATCTCATGAACACTTCAATTTCTTGTGGTGTCAAACTTCACCAGCCGATGAAGGCACTTTCCGTAGTGACCGATCAGTCTGGCACGATCACGGGCGTCCAAGTCGTGGATCTCAAGACCCAAAAAAAGAACACAATTCCATGCACGAATTTGGTCATCAGTGCAGGTCCATGGACTCCCCAGGTATTCGAAAAGCTCTTTCCCTCGTCACAGAAGACTTTTCCCATTAGCCCTATGCCGGGATACTCTCTTGTCGTTCGCTCTCCTAGATATACCACAGAACACGAGCGTGTGGAAAATGACGGCCAAAGCCACGCGCTGTTCACGACGCACCCTGATTCCTGTGGCTTCTGTCCCGAGATCTTCTCCCGTCAAGGTGGTGAGATATACATTGCAGGACTCAACCCCACAGACGTACCTTTCCCCGAACAGGCCGAAGAAACCCGCAAGCTCATGGACAAGGATGATTTGCTGCGATTGAAAGAAGTGGCCGTCCGGTTGATGGGAAAGCTCGCAGACGAAAACGTAGCTTCAACGGATGAGGTGCCCAACCTCGACGACCTTGAGGTTGTCCGGGAAGGATTATGCTTCCGGCCTGTTGCCAGTCGGGGAACGCCTATTATCTCCAGAGTCAGTGACGAGTATCTAGGTGATGGCCTGAAGACTGGCTCTGGACAGGGCAGCGAGGTCGGAAAAGCCCGAGGAGGCGTGTTTGTGGCTGCCGGTCATGGCCCCTGGGGCATCTCGCTTTCTCTGGGGACTGGAAAGGTGATTGCAGAAATGGTCGAGGGAGTGCAAACTTCTGCTAATGTGAGTCGACTGGCAATTTGAATGTGTACATGTACATTTGCATTTTACCACGGAGTAGAGTAGACGCATTACTCTGTAGAGTAGGTTCATAAAGCGTTCATAAATGGATACGTGCATATATTACTCAGCTATACCCGGATCATTGATACTCCGTCACAACGCCTTAAGTCTATCCGCATCGGCGCCACGCGATCGAGCTCTCCAGAATCTTCAGGCGTGATACCCAGCTTTATTTCTCTTTGCGCACGAAGCTTTTTAGCTCCTTCTTCTATTCTTCCTTACCGTCGTTCTTTATTTCTACTCCCTTTGGTATTCTACTCCTTTTCTATTTATTGGAATTACCGGGTCCGACATCGCAAACCCAGCTAGATCCGAGCTAGGCAAGCTTAGCAGTCAACACCATGGCCAACTATCTCGCGTCCATTTTCGGTACGGAACAGGACAAGGTCAATTGCTCCTTCTACTACAAGATCGGCGCCTGCAGACACGGCGATCGGTGCTCCCGGAAGCATGTCAAGCCCTCGTACTCCCAGACCATCCTGATGCCGAACATGTATCAAAATCCCGCCTTCGACCCGAAGAACCGCATGAACCCTAGTCAGCTGCAAAATCACTTTGATGCCTTTTATGAGGATGTGTGGTGCGAGATGTGCAAGTACGGCGAGTTGGAGGAGTTGGTGGTTTGCGAGAATAACAATGATCGTGAGTGGAATTGGTTTTTCCCTTCAGTTACCAAGGCTTGGTGCTAACGACTGTCTTGCAATCTAGATCTCATTGGCAACGTCTACGCACGATTCAAATACGAAGAAGATGCACAGTCTGCCTGCGATACGTTGAATTCCCGCTGGTACGCGGCACGACCCATATACTGCGAGCTATCACCCGTGACAGACTTCCGAGAAGCATGCTGTCGACTAAATAGTGGCGAGGGATGTGTGCGTGGCGGCTTCTGCAACTTCATTCACCGAAAGGATCCCAGTCTCGAGCTTGACCGCGACCTCCGTCTTAGCACCAAGAAGTGGCTGAAGGAGCGGGGCAGAGATGCGCGAAGCGTTAGTCGCAGCCCTAGTCCGGAGCCTACCCGGCGGAGATTCTAGAATATTTCAGTGCATTAGTTTCAGAGCTTTTTCTCTTTCTTTTATGTGGCGTTGAGGGTGAAGGTTATTTCGCTGTTGCCAGGTTCCAGCGTCCAAGACGGATCGGTTGGCATAATACTTGAACTGTAGCAATAAGTCATTACAATGTTAAAACTACCAGAAAAAGAACAGTTGTCTAAACAGAATATAAGTTCTCTCAACTAGTACTGTCTGTTCCAACTCTACCACTCTAGTATGTAGCTCCATAATGTCCCTTTCGGGTAAATTGGCGATGTCTTGGCATCCAACGACGCGGGTCGCGATTCCAACGCCATTGTTCTTCAGTGTTACTCTTAGCAGAACAGAATATTGCATCGCGTTATTAGACGAAATTTACGAGCAGATCGGAATGGCCGACAACGTGGGTGTCGTTGGGTATAATGACAGCAATCGCGCATTCCTCCAGGCCTTCATGGCTCATTCGTCCATGACCTTCAAAGAAGCAAGACCAGTCCTAGCCGCGATTTTTTCGGCGCATGGTATGTTTCTTGGATATAAGACGACTCATTAGAAGACTTGTTAATATAGCATACGAGTATAGAAGGACAACCTGTCTCTCCCGAGGATGTCACCCAAGAAGACCTCGCTTCCTACATCACAGCGGCCAACACCGCGATCTCCCCCTTCGACCTAGAAATCAGAAGCAGCCTACGCCAGACTCAGGCGGACGAGCAAGCCAACCCGGAACGGGTATACGCCCTTGTAAACACCACCAGCGATCCCCTGGCACAACTTGCGACGACCTACACAGCCGACGAGATCGGGTTCGTCAAGCGGCTCCTAGACGCTATGTTCGAGACCAACAATACAAGACGCGCAGAGGCCATGGTCGTATCCGGGATGCAGGCTACGCAGCTGGCAAGGGTGTCTTCTGCGGATGCCAGCCGGCGACAATCCGGCACACAGCAGCAGACTCAAGGCGGGTCGGCGCAGTCTTTAAGTATGTCGCAAGCGGAGGCGATTCTGCAACAGTTGGTTGAGGATGGGTGGTTCGAGAAGAGCCGGAAGGGGTTTTATAGTCTGGGTCCGCGCGGTCTGATGGAGTTGCGTGGGTGGCTGGTGGCTACGTATAATGATGAACTTGATGAGGACCGCAGAGTGGATAGGATCAAGTTCTGTGCTGCATGTAGGGATATTATCACCGTGGTGAGTACTTCGACATCTCAAGTATATGTATACCATGCTAATGTTACTAGGGCCAACGCTGCGCAGGCCGTGATTGCCCCGGTCGACTGCACGCTATTTGCACCCGCAACTTCTTTCGCATGCAGCAAGCAGAAAGGTGTCCTGTCTGCAAGGCCCCATGGCCCGATGACAAGTTCGTTGGTGAAAAAGCCATCACCTCGACAAATCAGTATTTACAAGGCAAGCGACGCAGCACAAATACCCAGCGGCAAAGTGGTGTTGGGTCTAGCACGCAGATGAGTGCTGCCACTGGTGCAGAGGATGAAGAAAGCAGCGACGAGGACGTGGGGTGAGCGATACCTGGTTCTTGACTTGTTCTTATATTCTTATATTGTTGGTATTTGGGTCAAGGTCCGCATAGGCTTTTCGCAGTGTGCTTCAGAGAACCGGGCTCATGTTTGTGAGGGCCACGAGATAATGCCCTTGAACTCTGCGTGATGCCCTTACACTGACAGCACCGATTGGGTGTTGGCGCGATACCGTTTTGCTTAGATGGCAAAAGCTTCCAGAAAGTCTAGCATGCAGTACAGATAGCAATGCTTCAAGACGGCAGGATGGTATGTTCTTCATCTGGCCTCAGAACAAACGGAAGGCTGCTGCGCCAGCTGTGGAGTTCAATATAAGTTCGGTATCATGGTGCAGAATATGTTAGACTAAAAGGGTTGTCCTGTATACATCACGTGGCCTTCCTCTTTCGTTCATCTTCGACTCCTTCAATTCAACCTTACTATATCTATCCATCACCAGCAGAAGATACTGCATCCACTCGTTGAATCCATCCAAGATAATAATATCTGCTGCGTTGTAGGAAGACAGACCACCTTACTATGCGCTACTAATGAATTCACCAAGGCAACCTCAACCACTGCAGCTCAAAACAACTAGCGAATCCATCCCGTCCCAGAGACGGCCCTCAATTGAGGATCGTCTCCTTTGTTTCCTCCATCCGGTGATTTCGTCGACCTTGACGGCCTGTACCGGCGGCTCTGCGGGGTTTTAGCTTCTCCAGAACCCCACAAAATACCCGATGGATATGTTCGCGCAGAGACCGTGCAAAGCTTCACCTACCCGGCTTCTTATGGCCCGGTATTGCTTGCAGTTTGTGGATGCCCGGTAATTATCCGGGGTTTCATGCTGGCCCGCACTCAGCATACTGCTGCGTAATTCTGTTGTCTAATTATCTATTATGGACGTTGTGGCGTTCGCCCATCGTTTAGGGCTGCCTGCCTCCGATTTCCCCGCATATGACAAGAGGAACGCAGTCTTGGGAACTTGCCGTATCCTCTGCTCCTGGACTTGTCATCATGTTCCGGAACTAGACGCCACCTCGTGTCCTGAAGAATAACGGTGTAGACGTTTATCGACAATTCATATCGCCCTAGTGGCACATTTCCAGCTAGTGGCACATTTCCAGCAATGCAGTTGAAGGTTAGTTTCTCTTTTCGCTGCTTCTTTTCTCGGCGAATTTCTGATTTGCTGGTAATAGAGCTTGTCAACAGCACTTCTGTTATTGCACGTCTCGACTGCCAGCTGTGCTAGTCGCGATGAACGCATTACGCGAGCCATAAAGAGGAACAACGGACAGTATACCAATGTCACTTCCAGCAGCATCTATCAAACCAAATTCTCCGGTGTCACATGGGACGAAGAAAATTGGCTGCTGTCAAGTGCAAACCTGGACCAGGGCCATTACCCATCCCGTGGCTCTGTCGCCAACGGATATCTGGGGATTAATGTTGCCAGTGTTGGGCCATTCTTCGAACTCGATGTCCCAGTTAGCGGGGATGTGATTAATAACTGGCCTCTGTTTTCCAGAAGACAGACATTTGCCACCATTGCTGGCTTCTACGACTCGCAGCCGTCACTCGACAATTCTAACTTCCCGTGGCTATATCAGTATGGAGGCGACAGCGTCATCAGTGGTGTCCCGCACTGGAGTGGTCTCATCCTTGACTTGGGAAACGAGACGTATCTGGACTCTACAGTGGACAACAAAACCATCACGCGTTTTCATTCGACCTACGACTTTAAAGCTGGTGTCTTGTCGTGGTCATACAAATGGACCCCCAGAGGCAATAGGGGTTCATTCAAAATCATATACCGACTATTCGCCAATAAATTAAATGTCAACCAGGCAGTGGTGGACATGGAAATTGTGCCTTCCATCGACACAGAGGCTACTATCGTGAATGTTATTGATGGCTACTCGGCTGTGCGTACCGATTTCGTGGAATCTGGACAGGATGATGGCTCGATTTTCTCGGCTGTGCGGCCTTGGGGAGTATCGAACGTTACGGCCTATATCTATGCCAACCTCTCTGGCTCTGAGAATGTGGACTTGTCCTCTCGAAGGCTTGTAACTGACAAGCCGTACATCAGTTCCAACGAATCTTCTATTGCCCAAGGGGTAGACGCCAAACTTACAGCAAACAAAGCACTACGCATCACTAAATTTGTCGGTGCGGCCTCCTCAGATGCATTTGGCAACCCTCAGGAAACAGCTAGAGAGGCTGCATCGAAGGCACTGGCCACGGGCTACCTCAAGTCTCTCTATTCTCACGTCTCCGAGTGGGCGACTGTGATGCCGGATCACTCCGTTGACCATTTCACTAACCCGAAGACCGGATCTCTGCCGAATGACCAACATATTATCAACTCGGCCATTATTGCCGTTGCCAATACGTTCTACTTGCTACAGAACACAGCTGGCAAGAACGCAATCAAGGCTACTTCGGGTGCTCCCATCAACGTCGACAGCTTCTCAGTCGGCGGCCTTACCTCTGATTCATACGCCGGTCAGGTCTTCTGGGACGCTGATGTTTGGATGCAACCTGGACTCGTGGCGTCCCATCCCGAAGCTGCTCAAAGAATTACGAATTATCGCGTGAAGCAATATCCGCAAGCGTTGGCTAACGTTGAGACTGCTTTTACTGGTTCAAGGAATAAGACCTACTTTGATTCTTCGGCAGCTGCGTATCCTTGGACTAGTGGTAGATTTGGCAATTGTACTGGGACAGGTCCTTGCTTTGATTACGAATATCATCTAAATGGTGATATTGGGCTGTCTATGGTGTATGAATGGATTACGAGTGGTGATACCCAGCACTTCCGCGAGAAACATCTCCCCATCTACGACTCTGTTGCGACGCTTTATTCGAACCTAATCGAGCGTAATGGCTCATCTTGGACCCTGAGGAATATGACTGATCCGGTATGCAAGGTCTTCTATGCTAACGAGACTCTGTATTATTGACCATACACTTAGGACGAATACGCAAACCATGTTGATGCTGGAGGCTTTACGATGCCGCTGATTGCAGAGACGCTTACATACGCCAATACCTTTCGCGAGCAATCCGGTCTCGAGGCCAACGAGACCTGGATTGAAATGGCCGACAATGTCTTGCTCATACGGGAGAATGGGGTGACACTGGAGTTCTCAACCATGAACGGGAGCGCTTTGGTTAAGCAAGCAGATGTCGTTCTTGATACCTATCCACTTGGATACACGAACAATTACACCACTGAAAATTCATTGGACGATCTGGACTATGTGAGTTTTCATGCTACTGAGACTGCTGGAATGGCGCTGATGGATTCGGTAATAGTATGCCAATAAGCAATCATCCGACGGCCCTGCTATGACATGGGCTATCTTTTCAATTGTTGCCAACGAAGTGTCGCCCTCTGGCTGCTCCGCGTACACATATGCACAGTATTCCTATGAATCCTATGTGCGGGCACCGTTCTACCAGCTTTCTGAGCAAATGGTTGATGATGCCAGCAAGAACGGCGGCACCCATCCCGCATATCCCTTCTTGACAGGACATGGTGGTGCCAACCAGGTCGTTTTATTTGGATACTTGGGCTTACGCTTGCACCCTGATAACGTGATCCACATTGACCCGAGCCTGCCGCCGCAGGTTCCTTATGTTAGGTATCGAACTTTCTATTGGCGAGGATGGCCTATAGCAGCAAGCTCGAACTACACCCATACGACAATTCGTCGCGCTGCTAATGTCTCTGTCCTCGATACTGCAGATGCCAGCTTTGCCAACAGGACCATACAGGTTCACGTTGGGCCTTCTCCAAATGCTACCGTCTACAGGCTCCCTGTGACAGGATCCTTGACGGTTCCCAACCGGCAGGTTGCATCCAAGAACACCATTGACAACAACCTTGTGCAGTGTCGCCCAGTGACCTCATCGAATGAATTTGAACCAGGCCAATTCCCCATTTCTGTTGTGGATGGAGCATCTTCAACAAAGTGGCAGCCTTCTTCTGCAGTCAATATGAGTTCTGTGACTGTTTCTTTTGCAGAGTCAGAAGCAAACTCCCTAGTGTCCGGATTCCACTTTGACTGGTATCAGTCGCCGCCAGTCAATGCCACGGTGCTTTTCCATGACGAGGTCATTGGAGATCTTACTTTGGCTTTTAAGAACACGACCGAAGATGTCAGGGTGATCACCACTCTATCCAATGTCAAGCAATCCAAGCCATACGACCCGGAAGCTGAAAACCCGGATGAAATTGCGATTCCGGTTGGAAATACAACAGACATCGAGCTAGATAAGCCAGTCAAAGCCGCTCACTACGCTACATTGGTTATCTCGGGGAACCAGGCCAACGGAAATGCAACGGACGGTGTAGGTGCTACAGTCGCCGAATGGGCCATTCTTGCACCAAACCAGGACCCCCATGCCGATGGCAAAAGCGGACGGAGGAATATCCGTCTGAGGGACGCGGCAGCTTTGTCTACTGGCAGCTTTTCGCAGCGTCGTCGGCGGTTTCCCCCTCGGGCATAATCCTACTGCGGTAAATTAGTCGTGGCTGATATTCGGATAAGCGAATGAACGCGAGCCACTTTTGACGTGTAAAAAGACATTTTGGACTATCCTTGCTTTGGTTTAGCATACGAATATAACTACATTGACTATATATGCGTGCTTCATTTGGTTCGTCCGTTTCTAAGGCCCTATCTAAGGCCCTATGCCACCAGTCAGCTGGCTAGAATTGAATAATCTAAGTACTCCGTACCTTTGTCCATTAACTAGCTAACTAGTAAATAAACAGGAAAATCTAACACAATTCATGCAAATAATACAACAATATGCACAATCGAAAGGGGAAAAAAGGTATTCAGCAAAAAAGCCACTCGCTATATCATCGAAACACTTCCACCTGATGCCACGACACACCATCAGCTGTCAATAGCAAAACGATCCAGGAACCGAAAAGTCCGGAGACCCTCCTTGATATCCTTGACGAAGCTGTCCGTCGCTGACTGAGCGAGATACACACCCTCGCGTGGCGAGGCGATACCAGCACTCCGCAGAGCAGACGAGGCACTACCCAAAGCAGCAACGGTCTTACCAAAGCGGAAGCCATCAATGAGGATCTCCAACGGCCGGCCGGCGGGGTACAGAGTTGAAGCAGAGGAGCTAGTGGCGTTCACACAGCCGCCGGTCAAACTGGAGAAGCTGAAGAGGCGCTCAGCGCCATTGGCGACAACGACAGCGTCGAATTGGATTGCATCAGAGCTGGAATAGGTCTGGTTGACGCCGTTGGTGAGACGCTCGGCGACAACGACAACGTCAACGCCGTTCTGGGAGAGGCTGTTGCGGAAGGCAGAAGCGTCCTGGATGGAAGCCTTGTTGTCAACCGACGTGAGATATCCCACCTTGAGACCCTCGAGCTTTTTCAACTTCCCACCGAAGGTGCCGACGTCGACCGTTTTGTTGCTGTGATAGAAGGTTGGGTCCGGCTGGGGTTCCTCGATGCCAATAGCACGGGCGACGCGACGGGCAAGGTCGTTGTCGACGCGGTTCAATTGGATGATCACGTTGTTCCTTACGACATCGCTCTTGACGTTTGAGTTCTCGAAGCGAATGGCGTCGATGAGGAATTGCTTTTCGGCGGGGATGAGAGAGTTGTAGAAGAGGCGCGGTTGCGACCACACGTCACTGAAGGTCGAGCTGACGGTGCGCTGAAGAGTGCCAGTGAGTTTGCGGTTAGGCGCTGTGAAGAAGCCCTTGCCCGCGGTCTGGTTAGCTTGCTTAGGGGCACCGGAGTTGGCCGTGCGAGGGCCGGGAGTATAGGAGTCGCGGTTCAGAGGAATGAACATCTGGCCTGTTCACGTTCTGTCAGTCCTTCTAATCATGGTTGACTTGGCTCTAGGCATGACTTACCAGCACCATCGCGGTTGTTGTTGTGGACAGGCACACGCGGCTGGTTAATGGGCAACTGCTCGAAGTTGGGGCCGCCATGGCGGTTCAGCTGAGTGTCCAGGTAGGAGAACAGACGGCCCTGAAGCAGTGGGTCATCGGTGAAGTCGACACCACGGACGATGTGACCGGGTTGGAACTGAATTCATTATTAGTTGCTGATCACGGCATACCTGCATGTCCGTATGGATGAAGACAACATACCATCACCTGCTCAGTCTCGGCAAAGTAATTGCGAGGGTTGCGGTTGAGCTGCATCTTGCCCAGGGGAGTGATAGGCACCAATTCCTCAGGAACGATCTTGGTTGGGTCGAGCAGGTCGAAACCGAAGCGCAGTTGGTCCTCTTCTTCCATGATTTGGACGCCGAGCTGTGTATAATTGATTAGCATTTGACTATGGTGATTAGTGGAAAGTCGATGGTCAGCTTACCTCCCACTCTGGGTAGAATCCATTTTCAATGGACTCAAACAGATCCTGGCGGATGAAATCCGGGTTCTTGCCTGACACTTGTTGCGCCTCTTCCCAGACCATACTGGCCTTACCTTGCAGCGACTTCCAGTGGAACTTGACGAGCTTAGTGCCACCATCGTTGGTGACGAAGCGGAAGGTGTGGATACCGAAACCATCGACGTGTCTGAAGGAACGCGGGATTCCGTGACCAGCCATTGCCCAGAACAAAGTGTGCAATGAGCTAGGCTGCTGGCTGAAGAAGTCCCAGGCGGAATCGTGAGCCGTTTGGGCTTGGGGGATTTCGTTGTCGCCGCGCGGTTTGACGGCGTGGATCAGATCAGGGAAGAGAATCGCGTCCTGAATGAAGAAGACGGGGATGTTGTTGCCGACGATGTCTTTTAAAACGGTTAGAATGGACAACAGATATTCGCAAGGGACGTTTTTAACACACCAAAGTTGCCTTCATCGGTATAGAAACGAGTCGCAAAGCCGTGGACATCTCTAGCCAAGTCCGCACTACCCCGACTTCCGGCGACGGTCGAGAACCGGGTGAACATGGGGGTCTGTTTGCCCTCTGCGGACAGGAACGAGGCGGCAGTGATGTTGGAGAAGTCGCCATACGAGGTGAAGACACCGTGAGCGCCAGCACCGCGCGCATGGACGGCACGTTCGGGGACCTAATATGTTTCGTCAGATCGGACAACTCCAGAGGCAGGTGGGGTCCACATACTCGTTCATGATCGAAACGCTGGATCTTCTGGCGGAAGATGAAATCCTCGAGCAGAGTCGGTCCACGCTCGCCAACGCTTAGACTGTTTTGGTCTTCAATGGGACCGCCCACGTCGGTGGTCATATAGGTGTTATTGTCATTGAGGTAGAATTGCGACAGGAATTCTTCCGTGGAAGCAGCAGCATCGTTGGGAGAAGAAGTATCGCGGGCGTTCAGCTCGCCAGTCATATACGGACAAGCAGCATTGGCAATGCCAATGAGGCCGGAGACGGCTAGACTGAGGGCACGCATCTCGTTGAGGTTCAGCGTTCAGCTATGCAGAGCTGTTATGCGAAACTAGGGGAGGTACGAATGATTGAAATATGGCACAAGCAAGGGGGGATTATTTATTTATGTATAACAGCAGCCTGGCTAGTGCTTCCGACGGTTGTAACTCCGGTATACAAACAAAAGGGAGAGACAGAAGCGCGGCATGGTAAGTAATACTCCAGGACATCTTATAGGGATGGTCAAATCGAGAAACCGACATCAGGGGTGGTAATATCTGTCTGAATGGTAGCATGCATGGACACAATAATAATCCATTTATCCTGCAAGGCCTGGGTAATACAGGGCAAGCAAACCACCAACCACATGGAATAGATTATCGAGAAGCGCGCACTGTCAGCAGCCAAGACCTGTGCTTATTCGAGCAGATTGGCCTGGAAGACGCCCGGCCTTTGATTAGTGCTATCGAAGGTTCGCCTGGAATGTCCACCGTGCTCTCTATCGGCGTGCTCTCTATCGGTCTGGCGAACGCCGTCTCTAGTCCTTCGGATCCAGGTGCTACTGGTCTATTTAGTCAGCGCAATGTTCCATGGCCAGTGTATCATCCTCAGTGATTCTGCACGCATTCATTCATCTATTTGTTTTGCACCGGACCTGAGACGAGACGAGACGACGTCCGGTAGATCCAGCTTGGCAAGACTTAGAGAACGGAATGACAGCATTATTACTATTAGTGGACACCGGGTTTAGCGTATGGGTACGGCCAACAATGGCCCGAAACAACGAATATTCATCGTTGCTGGCACCTCCGAGACCAAAGGACATCAACAGATGTGCACTCGGAGTGGAATTAACTGGCTTGGCACTTGGCATCGGTCGAGCCCTCGGTGCTTGGTAATGGACATCCTATTGCCGGCAATATGCAAGACAGTTTGGGGTCAGGCAAAAGCCCGGCGTCCTGGCAGTAAACAATTCGTCCGGGCTTCAATAGTGCTGCACATCATCGTCCCATATGGTTTAGCTGTTGTGGAAATAACAATGCATACAACATTCCGCAGGAATGATCTGAAACGCTGTACACATGTTTAATTATTCTTATGCATTTGCCTTTTCGGGAACAGCAGCACTGCCCTTTTTCTGGAACATACGGTAACCCGGGCCTGTTCCACTCCCGTGGTGATGAAGACCTGTCTCAAATCATCCAATACGGAGTACTAGTGCGAGTGCGATCTAAAAATGACTGATTGCACTAATATACGGAATACGGATCTAAATCTCCCGTTCCTGAAAGATCTACTCCGTACTCTGCACGGTGTTCTCAACCTAGCAGCAAAACAATCTCATGAAAACCCTCGCAACCCATCACGCCACAAAAATCAGTCCATCCGAAGCTAATGCATTGGTGGCTATGCCGAGAGCCCTATGCTGCTATGGCTAGGATATCCTGCGGAATCACATCTTGGCGGCGGCTAACACTTGGCAAGCGCGATGTTTGTTGTGCTGCCGTTACATTAGCACACTGTCTACCATTTGCCTGTGTCCCTACAATGGTTTTGCGGCGTAGTACTTGGACAGACAGTACTTTGGTCCGGCCGAGGGCTTGGATCTGTACTCTGAAGTACGTGAACAGGCTAGAAATATCCTCTTTCGTGGCACCCTACGGATGTGTCTGCATAGTCACATTGTGACGCTATTACCCGGCCAATACAACGTTTGATATTCAATGCTTACGGTAGTGCTCTATACTCCGTATATGCTACTGTACTAATGCACTGTACTCCATCCCCAAAGAACTAGGAAGCTAGAGTATAGCCTCGACTCTTTCTGTATGCTAACCGACGGTACCAAATGGCATATGCTTGCTTGTATCACGACTTTGGCTCGCGCACCATATTTTTGACACCCTCCGCCGCAAGCCCAGGAATGGTCCGATCTTTGAATCCATACCGTGCATACACTGGTTCCCCATCGCGGCTGGCGTCGACATACGCGGGGACGCGGTCCCGATCCACCTCTTCGCAGCCCCGGGCGACCAGCATTGACCCCGCCCCTCGGCCACGGTGCCGGGGATGTGTGCAGAGCATGTCCAGATCTTTGCAGCAGTGAGCATGTAGATACCTTATCTTGCAAGAAGTATTTAATAGAAGCTGGGGTGGGAGGGGAAGGGCATAAGGGAAGGGGTCAAGCAGAACAATGAAAGGGAAGAAGTACAATAATTTTTCTTCCCCCCCAACAACTCCCGCCGCTGCCTTTCCAACCGTTCAAAGAAACCCGAGCAAGCCTGATTCATATCCGCATGCCAGGGCGGAAACCGATCCCCGCGCTCCTCCGCACTCTCCATATCCCACTTAGCGTAGGCGATCAGAGTCCCGTCCGCATCGTCGACTACTTTCCAGTATCGTGCAGTGGGCTTGTGCAGGAGATCGTGCTGGTTGGCTTTATTCCACCACTGTCGAATGCCGGGAGTGTCGGGGATCAGCTCCAGGAACCCCGAGGTTCGGAAGGCTTCGTACCAGAGGTCGGTGATGGCAGGGATGTCCGCCGGTGTGACGGGTTGGACAACGAGCATGGTGAGCGTCTATAACGCTGTCTCATTAAGGATGGCAAGGAATAGTAGACGTGGAACAGAGGAAAGGCTGAGTATGAGGGGAAGTTCCTCCAACAACGTGACATCAGGTAAGCGTCGCTTAGATTACCGCGTTCGGCCATTTCTCCGAGTATGTACCGGTACGACGAGGTATACATCAATGTCTATGTGTACAACGCTGACTTTATGCCAATTTAATGGTTGATTAGTATCGCGGGAATGCTACATAATCCCACTTCTTCCCTGCCCGGATTAACCGCTGGTCCACTCCGTCGCGTCCACTGCTCACATAAAACACCTTCGTAAGCGCTCCTTGGGTCCAGTACTTATATGCCGTCTTCGCTGGGATGAACGCGACATCACCAATACTCAATGCCGCAACCGGATACTCCCCGATCTGGATCTTCAACGATCCCTCGAGGACCTCGAAGGCTGCCGTGCCGGGGCCCTCCCGAGTCGGCACGGTTGTCTGTCCCTTACGGGGCCGATTGATGAGAATAGTCGAGATGGTGAAGTTGACGTCTTGCGACTGCGCGGGCGTGCACAGAGGCTGGACGATCTGATAAATGCCGTGCTGGCTGTTGAGGTACCTGGGAACGTAGTTGTTGGCGACGAAGTACGGGTCGCCCGGGGCACCGAGAGAATTGGATTGCTTCTCGTGCCAAGTGCTCGCGGGAGCAGAGCCATTCACCAAGTCGCGGCGGGGTGTAAAGTCAAGCTGAGCATAGACATCGAAGGATTGCAGCTTGGAGATACTACCGGAGTCCGGGCCCGTGGCGGAGGAGCTGTTGCTGGCGGCCGGAGTGTAGGGTGTGTTAGTGCCGGTGGAATAGTTCTGGCCCAAAGCGTAGAAGAGGTCCCTGCATAAAATTTCATATTTTAGCTCGCGGCTGCCCATCCGTTTAAAATGTCTTTTTCTCTCCAACGGCGAACAATCCATACTCAAATCCTCCCGGAACCACAACACCAACGATCTCCGTATCCGGATCGAGGATCTGGAACGTGTGCGTCGTATTCCTCGGGACGGAACCGTAATCTCCCTGCGTGAGCAACTGCCCCTGTTTCTGATCCTCGTTCTTCTGCGCCCACAGCTGGAAGCGGCCCTTGAAGTTGAAGAAGTTCTCGTAGTGCTTTTGGTGGATATGCGGCAATACACCCAGCGAGCCGCTACTGGGCGAATTGGTGCTCATCAACGTAAATTCATAGCCAGATGATGGACCCGTGACAGGGAATCGGTAGATCTGGGCACCTACGTTGACGGAGTGCAAATCAGAATAGTGAGGAATGATGTACGGACGGGGGGACGAGGGGGCATTTTCGAGATACAGGTCGTCGAGGGTGAGGCGGGAGGCCAGCACGGGGGCAACGGCAATAAGGAAAAGAAAGGGAAGCATGCTGTAGGAATAGGCGTCGTTCTGGTTAAAGACCTACCATAGTACAATTGATACGTATTCTATCTACACTATATAAAACGGTATGCCGGGAATTCCGATTTCCAAAAAGGGAAATTTTGACTGTTGAATCCACCCTCGCGAATTCCGTGCCGATAGTGGTAAGAAGTATGCCATTCCGGACTGCGATTTTAATCAATGTCACATTTGTATCCGGAACAGATATTAAGTGACATGGAATGTCCGGAAGAAGCATAATAACACTATGGATTACCAGAAGCCGGAAGATCCGAGCAAGATAACTTAAGCTTAAATCATCCAGAGAGAACGAGCTGTCAGTTATATTAGCTTGGCATAAAGTGAGGATTGTTGGAAAGGCTATTGTGGTTAATGATGTAGTGAAGATTAATATGGGTGGAAAACTAATGTTGTTCGCACGTTTGATGCTGAGGTGAGATAATTGCAGGCCCATACTTTAGTATTATTATGATGGAGCACAAAACTAGGCGCACTCAATGCTTAGACAGTGGGCTTATGGGATTCAGCCTGGTAAAGCTTTTGTCATATGGAGGACATTGTTTGATACCCCGGGCTATGTATTTGTTCTACAAAGCCCAGTTCATTAAAGCATCTCAACGACGACCCTCATCCACAAAGTACGTCAACATCCCAAGGTCAGAAGCAATCTTCAGAACACCTGCCAGAATAAAAGATACCCCCAGAGACCCATTTCTGCTGGTAACCCCGCAAGAAGCGGGCCAAGTCTCAGATGAAATCTCAATGAAACAATGGTGGAAAGGTCCGGGCATTGAGTGAGGTAAAAGCAAACCCCCACTCCAACAACCATTCAGTTGTAAAGGAGATATCTGTCTCCGGAAGATTCAACCTATCTGCAATCTCTTCACTTCTTAGTCCTTCATAGTTCTGGGTTTAGTTTTCCACTAAAGCTTTATTCATGTTGGAGCAGTGCAGGCGAGACAGAGAGAAAATGACCTAAGAAGTCCTTCTTCGAATTGCGGCGATCCTGCAAAGATTGTCCAGAGCCTGATTGTAAGGCTGTGAGCCGATGATATTCTGTGACTTTACAGCTTCAGAAACTTTCAGTACAAGTCGTCCAGTGGACTTTTCGTGGAGTGAGCAAGATTGATAAAAGAGAAAAGAAGAAAAGACAAAGGACTGGCAGATATCTAGATATCTGATCCAGTACTTATGATGATCACTCCTGCTCAGCCTTGTTCCCTTCGGCGCAGATAAAACAACCTTACACTCCTTCTGCCCAGCAATCCATGTCTAATCCTATCGGCATCCCGACAATCAGGTTCGGATACGCGATCCGTCTTGCGCGGGAGCTTTCGGCTACTTCCGTCCGCATACCTTTGAAGTTCTTTTTGAGGCTATCTGATTAGACAATCCAGATGTTGTGCAGAATGCTTAATCTATTGCCAATCATGCGAGTGGTGGCTTCTTATTGGCTAGGTTTTACATAATTCTATCTTTAGATGAGCCCACTAGAGGGGATTGATTTATGGGATGTGATTGGCCTGTTTGTTATGGCTACTGGAAGAGCAGATCCATTAAGGACAATATCAGAAAGAAAACTATATTAGTACATATGTATTCCACACCCCAAAGGGCTAGTCTATATCCGATACTATGCGCCTTTGTGGAATCCGGAAAAGACCGCAAAGCACCTGATGTGTATCTCGTTGTCTCTGCCATCAGAATCGACGCTGGGTGACGTGGGGTAATATCCAAGACCAAGGCCCGGAACGACCTGGATACTCCCTTTATTGCTTATCATATATCCAACATCCTAACTACTGCAGTATGCCTGAATTCCTCCGCTGCTTGAGACATTTTGCTGTCATACAGACTTCTCGTATACTTGTACACGCTGTCTAGCTTACATACATCTCACAAGTACTTGATCTCCGCTCACCAATTTGCTCTTTTATGACATCTCCATCAGCTAACAAAGACGCAATCAGGCATCATTGCCTAACCCCGTGATCCAGGCGCAGTATTTGTTAATCCTCCACCATTAGGCCTTAGTCAGAAGTACTCAAATACAGTATGCCACAACTGAGACAATTCTCGTATAGTCGACTAATCCTCTCTGGCTTCCATCCAGAGAACGAGAGTAACCTTAGTAGCGCAGCCATTGACTGATCGCATATCCAAGCGAGCACAACAGCTCACCACCACGAACCAAGCCTGAACATCAGCAAACACGAACCTTGAAAGTATTAACATCATCTATAAATACTTCGACTGCCTTATACCATCATTCTATCTGTAAAAGTAGAAAACAAACATGGACGTCGGTATGTCTTGGTTGATAGATTAAGCTTTATACGAGGTCATATTTAGGGCTGCGAATAAAAACTCGTATTGCTGAGACATTCTTCTCACGTGCCGTGGCAACATTGTCAGCTATGCATGTCATGACAAAAGTAAGTGCCAGAAACAGGCTACCAGTGTGCGGTCATTTCTTCAGTCCAGTTTTCCGAATTGGAATATCGAGGATATACTTCTGCTGTTATAATTAGTACGGCTGACCACGGAACCAAAAACTTTATTGTATTAATCGGATGCAATACGGCGTGGATGGCGATATTCCCCGATCTGAATAGCTATACCTTGGCCATGACGGTTACATCAATGTATACCCCAAACGACTACACGTAGCTATAGGAGTCACAACGCGGACGCTCGCCAAGCTTGAGACCGTATATCGCATCCATTTATAGAATAACATCATGAATACGATCGCTATATATAATCTGGAGTAGACCTGGTCTATATAAACCGCCAGACCCTCCAGCAGAACATAATCATCCCAGCAATCCGGAATAAAGCAACACTCCCAATCCAGGAAATCACCTCAAACAACCAGCATAATGCAGTTCACCATCCTCTCCGTCTTCGCTGCTCTGGTAGCTACTTCCATGGCTATCCCAGTTCCGGACGTGAACCACCCTGCCACCGCCGAAGTCCTCTTCCTCGGGGCTGCGAATGCCCTTTTCCCCCAGGAATTCACAACAGACGGCCATTATACCGCTATCAGTATGCTTCCTCCCCCTGTATGATAATAGGTGTATGCTAACAGTACAGACAACAACCTGAGCGTCTCCAAGATCTCGACCCCCCTTGGTGTCACTTGCACCTTCCATGGTATTGATGGGAGTGTGACCAAGGTTGGCAGCCAGGAGGTTGTTGATGTTGGACCGCCGCAGACACAGATTGCGGGTGCTTGCTGGGGTCTTGAGTGAGAGCGAGTTGGAGCACGGGGATAGGGTTTAGGAAAATATCGTAATAGGATGGAGGGTTAATTGTGCATGTGCATTTTGGGTATATATATCACGGTCCTTACGGTTATCTACGATGTCTATGGGTAATGTCAGTCCTTATGATTCATGTCAGCAACTTTCGGGTTAATAAAATCTGTCTTTTCCATTTATATAACTTGTTGTACGCCGTTTTACACCCTCAGGCGGCTTGTTCATCCCGCCATCTAGTTTAATAGCGCTGTACCAGAGCGCGGAATCATAATTAGTGTGCTGCGTTTTATCCAAGATGATCACCATATCAGTACTCATCAGCTCCTGTAGTCTGGTTGCCCTTGGGAAGAGCGCGATCGACTTGTCAACAGTTTTAGTTCTGGGGGAAAATTGCGGGTAATTACAAAACAAGGTGGCTGTCTTTCAACAGCTAGCATACCTTCTTGTGGACGGAGTTCTGGGATTTTGTGAGCTCTTTCAAATCAAGTGTTCAAATTGTGCAAGTGTCAATTCATAGAAAATATGATGGTAGGTGAATTCTTATCCGCAATCGGTCTTTGCCTTCAATATACACATGAGCGGGGGCTTCTCCCATGTTAAATAGGTTCTCTGATTATGCCACTCCCGGCTCTCCTCGCAAATCTCGATGTCAAAGTTCCAGAGCACCCTAGCCAAGATCACACGCATCTCACTGTTTGCCAGGTTTCTTCCAAGGCAGCTTCTTGGGCCGATTGAAAATGGTTGAAGGACATCGTGATTGTCATGATGAAACGGCGACGATGGATCATCCTTTGCTTCTGGCAACCAACGCTCGGGGATGAAGTGATGCGGACGATGGAAGTTCAAGGGTGATCTATACGCAGCGAGTTGATGAACGGCTACCCTTGTCTACGACATGTTAGCATGATCTATCAGGTAAAATAAGGGTAATCAGAATTCCTTACTCCAGGGGGTATCTGATGTCCTGATATCTCAATTGGGACTGGCGGAACCGTTATCCGCTCAGTCCCAGAAGGAACTGGGGGATACATTCGGAGGGCCTCCTTGAGGCAAGCGAGCATGTATGGGAGTCGAACAGCTGTGTTATGAAAGGTAATGTCGTCTTCCGTCTTCATGGTGGAACGAACCTCTTGAGTGACTTTAGCCATCGCTTCCGGAGATTGAAGTAGCCAGTAGGTCACTCCAGAAAGTAAGCTAGCGGTTGTTTCACTCCCAGCAATAATCAGAACATTAGCGTTGGCCTCCATCTCCTTATCAGTGAGCCCGCCATGCAGCATGCTCTCCATGAAATCAGCGGAGCCGCGTGTGAGTTGACTCTGGAGCCGTTTTTTAACAGTTATCTCGCTATGTTCTATCTGCCTTTTTCGTGCCTCCAATAAGCGATTTGGGGCGAGGAAAACGTGCATGAATTTGAAAAGAACCGGATATGCATCTTTCAGTCTCACAAGGGTCATGCCCCGAACCGCCTGGAATACTGTCGACACCCAATGATGATACTCTGAGGACTCCAGGCCTCCAAATGATCGTCCAAACGCTAGGTCCCCGATTAAGTCAAATGTGGTCAGATTGTACCACTTGACCATGTCTGCTGGTAGTTGCGATTCTGCAAAGCCTTTCAATCTCACAATCAGCTTGTCCACATAGCTTATTAGGATGGGCTCCTGGGCCTGCAGTCCTTTGGCTGAAAAGGCGTGCGACAAGGCTCTGCGCATACGACTGTGATCTGTGTCATTGGCGCTGATGATATCCGATGGATTACTGGTTGACTGTCGGATCTTAATTGGTTGCTGGAGACCAAAGCCATAGATATCCTTCCACGCCTGGGCGGTGATAAAGGAGACCTCATTTGGCCCGAAGCGGACGACACTGCCATATTTATCATGAAAAACTTGCATGTCTGCATCTATTCGTCCACGGACAAGTGCGATATAACGGAGGAGGGGAAAGGCGATCCATAATTTAGGTCCAGGGATGTTTCGTAGAGGATGAAAATATATAGTCCAGATAACTACCAGACAATTATGAAGTAGGTAAGCAAATAGGGAAGCAATAAGCACCGACAGCATGATTTGATGGAAATTGATAAAAGCCAGAATCAAAGCTTTGCGATGAGGAAAAAGGAGTTGAACGAGAGTCATCCGTGTTCTCTTCAAATACAGACGAGCACACTACGGTCCGTTGTCCATATATCATTCGGTAGTAGGGCTGGATTCCATCGGTTCCGACGTGCTCGGTTCCGCATATTGATTAGCGGACACTTATTCGATTTAGGAGTGGCGATGATGCTCTTGGACAATTAAAATTTAGACAAAATGAGACTGCTTGCAAGTCCCCGGGCGACACGGGAACAGTACTGCCGTCAAGGTGAAAATGAACGAGCTGCTCGGTCCTCTGGGTGGCAAATGACTTTTAGACTTTATGTGCTAAAGTCGGAAGACCAACACTCAGATAAAATGTCTCCGTGTCGCCGCAACAGCGACTGAGAAACAATATTTGCAGCCTCCGACCCGCCAACGGTCACAGAAAGCGAGTTGATCCCTTTCATTATAATGTCCACTTGCTGCTTCCAGGCATGTTCAGTGGGTGCATCTAATGACTCATTCTCCCGAACATCCGTGCCGCAAAGTGGTGCGAAATGCAAGCTTATTATATTCTCAACGGCTTTTTCAAAAGTCGCCGCTGTCAGGATGGGTGTGATATGATAAGCAATTATTGGAACCTCTGCATTTAAGCCATTTTGGAGGTTAAAGCTTTCCTCTGTAGGAATAGACAGCATGCGGTCGACTGTTCGCGCTATCGACGAGACCGCTTCCATTTGGTAGGCATGCATACTAGACACTAAGTGGGATTCGATAGAATAGGAGCTGTTTATGGTAGCCGTCACTGATTCAGCGAGAATAAGGACAGCAAAATCCCAGAAAATCGCAATCGAAACTGGTTTGAGGCTTGTCAGTAGGCTCATATTATGGGACTATGTGTAAAACTGACCAGAAGAAGCTTTCGAAGGTATGGGAAGATGTTCTAAGTTCTCCATACAATAGGTCATAAACGCACGGAACAAATGGTCGAATTTGCCAACAGCCGTCACAGCTGAGCAAATAGAATCAGATAACTGTGAAGGCTGTGTTGGCTTAGAGACCAAGTTCTTTACTTCGATTATCTGTCCCCAGACGGAAAAGGCCTCCGCAACTGCTGTGCGGCATATATGAGGAATATCGTCGCCCAGATCACGATGGGTATTTGAGTTATTAAACCAATCACAGATCGAGTCGTAAAAGGAAGGTGCTGTTCGGTCTTCCGCTAACGCGGTTGAAGTCTCAAGCTGGGAGACACCATTTGAATCATCTGTTACAGGGCTTGCAGCACATGGAAGCTTGCATTGACGGTTTGTTAGGAGCGAAGCCCCAATGTCACGTATATATCCTCCCCAACGGACGACACTGAGGCTGGCTTCTAGGTGAGTACTATAAATGGACTGTGGTCCGAGAGCAGCGCAATATTTCTTGACAAGATCGTCCAGATGACAGAGTTTCTCCAGGCCTAGGTCAAGAAACTCATGCGCTACAACAGACTCGGTCGTTTTTGTCGGAATGGAGATACCATCGAATAGTAGGATCGCATATACGATTCTGAACGATCGGATATGCCGTGTTTTCTGTATAAGTGATCTCGCTTCAAACCAAGCATCATAAAATGCATTTGTCAGTGGGTCACATGTGGCCTGTTGTCTGATGGCATCACCCTGTGCGGTCGATGCAGACTCGGATATGGATAACCACTGCATTGAAAATGCTCGAAGCACCGCCTTCAATACTGCATCTGACTGTCTCCGCGCAGACGGTGAAAGACGGTTGCCATAAAGGTCGCTGAAATGATCCAGGAAGCGGATGGTTCCAAACACAGTCATCTGGCATCCAGCATCATTTAATGAGGGCACCTGCGGAGTCATCCCTCTCTTGCCAGGTTCTGGCTGCCCAACGGCCTGAGTCAGCACGGAGGGTGAATTATTTGACTGTGATGCTGAGACGGTTGGCTCAGATGAGATGTTATTTGGAGCAAGGGTAAGGGGTACTGGTGATTTTTTATATAAGCCCTCACAATGTCCATGTTCCAATTGGTAGCCCGGTGGCTTTGCATATAAATTGCAGCCATAATCCATGAATCTGGATGCGCAGCCCGTCACAATCGTATTATGGATATGAGCCAGGCGCTTGTCCAGGATAGTTGCATCCAATTTGGTGTTCAACAGGTATATGGGGCTGTTAGGCGAGCTGCCAACAATGTATCGAGTTTCATGTAGAAAAGGGGTTTGAAGCCCGTCAGAACAATGCAACAAGGGAGATAGCTGACTCTCACTCTGTGCCCCGAATATCGCTTCAACGTTTGAACGTGAAGGTGTATGTAAATCAGAGGACTCTCTGTTTCCCGGACCACATGTATCACTATTTTCCATAGCATCCATGTTGAGCCACGACATCATTTCTTCCTGGCTGGCCGCAGGATATTCGCCACTTGGAAAATTAATGAACTCTTCAACAGCTTGGTCTGAAACATCCAACCCATCCCATTGTGGCGATGGATTTTGCCGTCGCCTCTTATTAGAACATGACTTCGATGCGACAAACTCGAAAGTGCAAGAATGACCTAGGCGCTTGCAATTGGCGCAAGTCGCTCCATCTGTGAATGATGAGAAGAAGCACCGTCGTTTGGAGCGTCGGCATGGGTCGCAGCTAGTGTTCTGGCGACGCTGGGACTGCGAAGGTATCATCGCTTTGTGTAGATTTTGTGACTTGACAGCATAAAATTGGAATATTAGGTATTATTCAGTACAGAATTTATCAAAGCAGGACACGAGAAAAGGCCGGCAAAGAACGGATGAAGAGACGGGACGAATCGGGTCAGCCAATGATGACAGGCCCGAATGGTAACTCAGAAAAGAGTCGATGTCAACGTTTTTACTTTATTTTCTACTATGAATATGTGCCTAAGGCATAGATCTGATCTGAATAAAATACACGAATCTCTTTCCACCTCATATACTTTCTCCAGCAGCCCTGCGAATACAGCCCACAATAAAGTCCGGATTGCTCAAGAATGGCGAGTGTCCCTCCTGGCACCGCTCAACATGAAAGACGCCATCACCCTGCGCAATCATTCTTTCCTGTGCCAAGAGCGGCAGGGCATTATCGTTCTCGCAAACAATGTAGGTACTCGGAATTTCACGGTAGGCGGTATACGTCACAGGGACGGTTAAAGGGCCTGCAGGGAACGACCCCAGGAGATCCAAGGCCTCTTCCACATCAGTCGGGTCACAGCGATTGTAAAAGACGTCACGGATAGCGTCCTTGGGCAGCAATATGGCCCCATCCTATTCTCATCAGTGACCACAGACATGAAAAGTAAACCGAATAAGTGCATACCTCTGTAAATTTCATACCCCCGTGCTTTTCCCCGTATTCCTGCCGTTTCCGCTCCAGCTCCTCTTCCTCCGGTGTCCGCGGCTGCAGCTGGCCAAGGTGAGTCTGGCCTTCTGGCAACGCCATTGCACACATGTAAACCAGTCGCAGGACACCTCCTGGGAGACCCTGCTTGTTGCGCGCTTCCTTGCCCAGGCCTTTGACGGCCTCGGACATGGCGACACCGCCAAAGGAATGAGCCACCGCGACGACATCATGACCGGTATCCAGATTCGCCATGATCGCCCGACGGACAGCTTGCGCATCCTTGTCCCAGCTGGGGAGCGGAGGACTTGAGTTCACCGAAGGCAGTGGTACTCCGACTGCTTTGTATTTGCACGCGGCTAGTCGATCAATAAGACGCTTGTAGTGCTGCGGAGTGTGCCATGAGCCTGGCACGATGACAACGGCGGGTGGTTTGAACATTGTCTTGTTTTAATTGTGGATATGAACATGGGTACTCTACCACAGGCTGGCTGTTAAAGAGCTATTAAATAAGGCATCTTCCCACTGAGTCGTTGAGAATGTCCATCGGTTCCGATACTCGGTGCCGCAGGTTGACCCACATTGATTATCCCAGGGCAACGTTGAAGCTCCCACGAAAACCAACAAAGACTAAGAGCAATTAATATAAATGTCATTTTTGGCAGTGTCAATGTATGGTGTGTGGCCAAGAAAATTACTTGAAATGGTTTGCACAAGTTGTACACTGACATGGTTAGGGTATTAAGTTATCCGCAGTAGCTTGAGTACTAAGCTGTAATTCCAATAACTAGTTAGATAATATGGGTTACAAGAGCTGATACGACTCCTGTCGACTTCATGATGACGATCCCGTCTATCTGCCGCTTTGAACCGACTCAATGAGCCAGTAGACGATTGTACACGGTGCGGCTCCGAGGCTTGCTGGAATGGAGCTTTGCTGCGGCTCCGATGAAGCACCAATCTTACATCCTCCATCACTGTCTGTTTATGCACGAGCTCATATCGTGATGCGGCTGGATTTTAATATTCATTCGACTCCAAAAAAGACAAAAAAGCAGGTGATGAAACAATACGAGCAGTCCAGGAGAGTCAACGAAGCTCAGGAGAAGATTAAGCGGCTGAGAGCTCCGCTGGGGACAATGATGATTACAGACTTCGCCATTTCCTTCCCACAGCCAGGGATGAAAAGGAAAAGCCGGCTGGTGATCAAAACGGTTCAGATTCCTTCTCCAGTGCAAGCAACTCCTGTCCCTAGCTGGACTTCTGTCAGTCTGCTCCTGCCGAAACAAAGGAGGCTGCACCAATTGTGCTAGCCAAGGAAGAAGAAGCCGAGAATGATGATGCTCCCACAGTGGAAATGGAAGCTGCTTTTGAAGAAAGTATACAAGAGGAAGAAATTACACACGATGAGCCTCAGTGGCAACTGTCAACACAGTATAATGCAGCCAATGAAGATGGAAGTGAAGTCGGCGAGGAAATGAACTGTCCATGATCCTATATCGTCTATTTTCGCCTACCCTTCCTGGTTCCTTGCCGTTCCTTTTGCCGTCTCTTTCTCTATTCTGAGCCAGCGAGACGATATGGCCTTTGATGAAGGACGCAACAACGATAGGATAGAGGGACTAGCGGGCAGAGAACAACGTAATAATAACGAAAGAAAAGCAGCTGCGCGACTGAACCAGAACGACTGACTGATCATTCCATAATAGTCGATTGACTCCGTAGTGTCTCAAAAGTGCCTAGACGCAAAAGAATGGATGGCGACTGCCTCCATTGACCCCTGCAGGAAACGCTCCCACCTTGACCGCAAGAAAAAGAGTTAGATAGGCTCAGAGCATTTCCATGACTACAATGGCAGAAATCATGACCAGGCAAAGAGAAACTAGTGCAGGAAGATCTTCAGATTACATTGTGCTTTCTCCAATCACTACAAAGGGAGGTAAGCCTCTCTACACAAAGATCCACGACAGGCAATGTGATTGAACGTAACTCTCTGACTCTACTTTAAATTCTACTCCCTCATAATAATAAATTGATCCAAATCTAATATAGTTTAATGAGCCCATAATAGGATTGGCTCTTGCCAGTTTTGAATATAATTGTACCCCCGCCCAGCTCTAACATCATGCACATAATAACCTTGCCCTAATGCATTAAGACGCTAGTCCTTTCAGCTGGAGACAAACGCCAAACTTCAAAGGAAGCTTGACGCTGTAGAAAGCTGATTGATTGATGATTCGAACGAGTAGTCTTAGATGGTACGTGCTGGCCTAGCGAGCTGGCAGCCGTAGGTAGTTCCTGCCTGTTGCCGACGGATGGTGCCTACGGGTTTGTAGGCTACAGTCTCTTTGACATATATGAACCCTCTTTTCCTCAATCTTTTGCCATTTACCCTACAACTCTGTTGTTGCGTTCGTCATCCACATTCGCTTTCTATTTCGGAATTATCCCATCCAGGCCTATTCCTGTCGAAAGTAAAATGTCTACTACACAGACCACATTTAGCACCTCCCGCTCTGGTGGCTCAACTGAGCTCTGTGCCGCATCGGAAAAGATCCTTCATCTGGTAGGAGATCCTTTTGTTTCACTTTCACCAGATGGAAGAAGCCGCAGCAGCAGAGGATCCAGCTCTGATGAAGACACCCAAGCATGGGATGGCTTCGTAAATGAAGACTTCCGCGCAGGTGGCCCTTACATTTGCCCTCTTCCCGCGTTGTCATTCACCATACTCCCCGGAAACAGATTGTTCCAGCGCCTTCAGAGAGACCAGCCCGCTCTTGCTGGACACATTACATCCATCCTAAGAAGAGCCAATGTGGATGTGCATGCTGTCAGTTTTTGCGGACGCAAATGGGAGTTTGAAACTGAAGCTGGCCCTGTGACCACTGTGTTCATCCGGGCAACCAAGCATAGCCTGAATGAGGATTGGGTCACCCCAAGTCGTGATGTTCGACAGTTCCTCTTTGAGCAGGGGATCCAAAATATATCAGTCGAAATCTGTGACAGACGGGCAGTGGAACCAGACAAGATTCACCCTGTGCCCCCAGCAGACCCTGTCTTTCCAATCTGGACCCAAGTCCGTAACACTATTCTCCATAACTGCAACACACGAGGCTGGAATTCCATCGGATGCCACCGTATTGGTAAGAATGATGACAGCACCTTGAACCCCTCGACAATCCTGGTCACTGTGGATGATACCGACAAGGATTGGCGGGATACAAGGGAAATGATTGTCTCCATTCTTGATGGTTTCGCCCTTAGCAGCTTAGCAGTCAAAGTCAAAAGGGACGAAATAGTCCAGCTTGGCTCGGAATTGCTGAAACCCGCATTTCCCAGATCAGCACTTGCCGACAATGCCCAAGTCGGCCAAAGCGTCGGGCACCATGGGTATGAAGGAGGCTCTGGTACCTTTGGTGGGTGGATTGAGCTATATAACCCGGATAATGGCCGTTGGTACCTTTATGGCCTGACATGCTCTCATGTTGTTCTTCCAGAAGACGAACCCGGTATTTTCCCTTCCCCTTCAGACCCATTTCCTCAAGTTCTAAATGATACTGACCAATGGTATAAAGAATTGGCGAAATACCGCGTGCATGGTGTGATGAGAAACGACCGTGCTAATGAACACCTACGGGTAGACTCACCGAGCGCAAAGGACCTAGCTGAGCATAAGAATGAGCTCATTGATCGACTGAAATGCGCCGTGAATGAAGATTACATTGAGTATGAGAAGGTGGATAGGGACCCTACCGGATTCTTGATTCCCCCGCACAGAGCGTACCTGGAGATGCAACGAAAATACATCACTGAGCTGGAAAGGCAAGTGCAGGAAGTTGAGTCTTTTACGCATCAGAATCGCCAATACTTGGGACACGTTCAAGGTGCGACGGGCAATATGAGGCTCAAAACACGTGGAGAAGATTTGCCAATGACGTTGGACTGGGCCATCCTGGGAATACCATCTCACCGATGGGGAGACAACAACGTAAGAAATGAGAAAGGATCATCCTCACTTGTTATCTTTACACGTTGATGGACTTTTCAGCTAATTCTATGTAGGTTTTTACCTTTGGTCCGACAAGCATCATCCCAGCCGGAGACGAATTGTCGCTTAGGGCCGAGCCCTCTGTGTCTGTTGGCGCCACAGGCACGCTATTTAAATGTGGCCGGGCCACTGGGTACACAGTTGGTAGATATGGCTATTTACAGGAGGCGAGATTTGCAACTATTGTCTCTCACGGCCAAGTGGTTAAGCAGCCCACACGTGAGCATGTCATTTTAGGCTGTGGACAGCCGTTCTCACGACCAGGGGATTCTGGCGCGCTAGTCTTTAAGCCAAGTGGTGCTGTGGTGGGAATGATTGTTGGCAGCCATCAATACGACAACATAGCTTACATCACCAGTATTGAGGATTTGGTCGAAGACATCAAGGCGGCTACCGGGGCATCAGATGTGAGAATTCAGCCTAGAACCTAAGGAAAGGATAGGTAGGTAGACAGTACAATCAAACCGCGTTTGTTACCTCATATGGAACTTTAAGCCTGGCAACCTAATCCATTCGTTTTAAGTCGATCACGCCTATAACATCTACCTGTAGATGAAATTAGGAGCCATTCAATTATCCATCACTTTTGGCACTGACCTACTATGCAGTAACCTACCTTCTTTTATATTTAACGACTTGAACACATATCCACATAATTATGTAGAGTTCGAACTAGGGCACGGTTTTGGCTGATCAACCCTTATACAGCCTACCACACTGGGGACGAGGTTGCTTTGGCCACTGCCTGGTCAGTCATGTCCTTGAAGTTGGTGGTGAACTCCGCTAGGACTCCAACTAGAGCCCGCTGCTCGAAGTGACCGGCATGTATAAAATAGGACAGAGTTTCGGGGACATAGGTTATCATTGTGTGGGATCTGGAAGACCTGGCCAGGGACTCTTTATGCATCTTTCTTGAGATAAGAAACAACAGGGCGTTGGTGGAGACCTCAGCAGGCACAGCAAGGACCTTATTTGATACAGATAGGTAACCAGGGAATCAATCCCAGCCTTCGGTGCGGACGTTGCGGCTGTGTACGTTGTTATATGATCTGTTTTACTTATATCTCAGCTAGTCCAACTCGGGAATGGCGCCACTGATCTGATCTTTGGCATGGTCTTCAAAGATGGAATCTTGCCTGGGTCGCCTTGCCTACGATTGGCGCATATTCGCTGGCGAACTTACATGATAATCATCGATGTTACCAGTTCAAGCTAGAGTCCGGGCATAGGCTAAGTCTACTTAAAGTCCGGCGACTTGAGGCCGACTAGCACCGGAGTTATGCCAATGCCTAGGTATATTAAACCCTAGCAGCTCTATAGGTATCACAACAGCACCTAACAAACGAGAAAGCTTCACTGTTTACGCATAATCATGACTTCTAAGCCCGTTATCCTTGTCACCGGCGCCAACCAGGGCCTTGGCCACGAAGTTCTTAAAGCACTGGCCCGAGCGAACAAATACCACCTTATCGCCGCCGCTCGCTCGCAGTCCAAGGCCGACGAGGCCGTCAAGGTCATCGTATCCAAGACTGGCTCGGACCTTACAAACTTCACCCCCGTTGTTATCGATCTAGACAACGATGAGTCTATCTTCGCCGCTGCTGCAATCGTTAAGGACAAATTCGGCCATCTCGACGTTCTGGTGAACAATGCCGGCATTAACCGCTCTCCAAACGACAATGCCACTCTCCGCGAGAACCTCCGCACCGTGTTCGAAACGAATGTGTTTGGAGTCGCAGTCATGAATGAGACTTTCCTGCCGCTGATCCGTGCGTCGATATATCCTCAACGCCGTATTGTCACTGTCACCAGCGGCCTAGGGATGTTCGGCATCGCCCTTTCGGAAAGTTCTCCGTATAACATCTGGAATTACAAATTTCCAGTTTACCGCAGCAGTAAGTCAGCCGTCAATATGCTCGCAGCCGTCGACACTATCACGCTCCAAGACGAAAATATCCCGACTGTTCTCGTCGAGCCGGGTTACTGCCGGACGGCGTTTGGAGGATTCCGCGGCCATAAGGACCCCGATAAGGGTGGTGAAGTTATCGCGCGTGCTGCCATTGAGGGGGATAACAAAGATTTGTTTCTGAAAATTGTCGATGATGAGGGCAAGCATGCCGAGTTCGGCTGGTAATGCATCCATGGTCGTTATGGGGTCATCATCTCTCTTTATGTTGCTTTGCTTTAGACCAAATGGTCATTTCGCCTGTTTTCTTTTGAGTGTGGGCCGAATCAATTCGACGCAGGGGGGCATGCAGGCACCGAATTGTTTTCACTCGAGATGCAGCTAGCTGTGCGCTTAATGCAGAGTCTTTCAGAGGAAACCAGGAAAGCAGCGGTTATATATGTCCGATGGCTTTCCACAACCGACGGATGGACGCAACTTGGCCGGTGCCTATGGGGATAATCGAGTGATTCCTTGCAGTGTTGTGCAAGTTTCTGTATTTTCCGACGCGTCCAAAAAACTATTGCTACGGCTTATTGAATCCGTCATCGACTTTCTCCCAGAAGGGTCTTTGACTGCGAGGATGGATGATGTTAGAGCCCATTTGGATGATACTTGGTTCAAGTGGATGGGCAAATACACGGAAAGCGATCCGTTCCAGTTTCGTATAAATAATCCCGTCCTTATTTGCGAATTCGACAACGAATGTGGGATGTACCTATCGAACTCAGAGCCAGAAAGGTTTCACGTGTATACCGTGGTGAGGACACCGCACGGAAATAATTATGGAAAGAGCTACCCCGGCAATGGAAGGAGAATAACAAGCCTTGACCACAGTACGCTACTGAGGGCTGGATAAAGAGCCTTACAATGAATCAATCGATCATTTGCAAAACATGACTTTTCGTCCATATCTGACAGATAGCGCGAAATCAGCCATAAGCACCAACTACCGAGCGAAATGAATTGCCCGAAGTCTGGCTGAAATATTTTCAAGTCGTTCTGTCGGACTATAGGCGCGACTGCATACCATTAAGGCCCTTTGGGGCAGGATTATTTTCCAAAAGGAGGACCTGATACTGTACACAGCGCTTCAACAGCGGCCTACACCTATCCTCATCAATAATCCAATCTGATTTGGTCCATCCGAATACTAGCCGATACCAATATCCAGTCTGGACAGATTATCTTACCACCTATTGTATGCCGATAGCCCCAATTACTGAATGCATAATGAAGTGGATCAGGGGCGTCAGGAGTCAACGTAGTCAACCCTACAAAGGCCGTATCCGGAAGGACTAAAGATCAGCAGACAAACAAATTTCGATTAACGAAGGAGGGCACTACTTCTCTGCCAAACTGTTCGCATTCTATCTAACGAGCGCCTGCTCAACGTTTGTATAGTTACTCCTGTTCCGTGGATGGATTGTCCAGATTTGATCTTATCGTAGCACATCTTGTACACCAAACACATTGGGAATCTGGTCTCATCCAGTAATGCAGTCTATGTCCATTTATCCCTGTTCTGCTCACCATGTATCCAGTAACTCAATATTCCACGGTATTCATTCGACTTGCAAGATTGCCTTGTACTGTCTGATATGGACATGTTTCGATTGTAGTATCGACTGTAGTATTTACTGCGCCACCTCATCATCCCGAAGATCGTTGCTCTCGGGATGCTTCCGGTTGAGATCCTGCACTGCATGCCTTGGGCTGTAAATCAACAGACCTCCTACTGTATTGTACGAGTACGTATGTGCTCTTCCTGTCCAGGGGTTGTGAAAGTGACCTGGCAAGGTTGCATTCATTCGGGCCCCATTAGCTATGCCAACTCAGCCATTAAAAGTATGTAAAGTATGTACGCCGGCATATCTGTACTTGCGATAGTGTCCAAAAGGCTCATCCAAACGGTATCACCCAAGTCACCAGCCAGCGATTGCCTCTCCGCTGGGGCTAATGATGTACTTCTAACCAGGGACAGACGGTCAGAGCACGGGGTGAGCTTTCATGATCGGCCAGACGTTCTAGACAGGTATACTACTCAGCGTGTAAGCAACAGGGCGAGAAAAGATCCTATACACACGTTCCTAGATGCTCAATGAATCATGCTATCACCCTCCCTGATCCTACTTTCTCAAACCGTTCCGGCCGAAAGAAAGTGACATTTTCCCTGTGCGATGCGTGGCTCTCTGCATCGTAATGCAAAGCTTGAAGACACATAATCCGGGGGGGAAGCGTGTATATCCGGAGTGACACCAAATGATACCCAGTCATATGCGCTTAGATACGGGAATGCATGGACTTTGGCCAGGGGAAATGATGCAGCGGTCAGGCGGTACAACTCACGAATCTGCAGGGCTTTCAGCCAGCCATGTCGTCCAGGTTTATAGACGCAAGGAGATTTATTAGTAAAAGGTGATCCGGGCTGCATATAGGTGTAAAGTACCAGTGGACGTGCATCCATAGAGGTAGACCCCCGCTTGTTTCTGTGGTTTATATACCGGATGATGATGCCCTCAGACTCCAACTCCTCAACCCAAAACAAGAACCCTAACAAGCAAGAAAAATGAAGGTGGACCCTCGCGATTCTGTCCCGCAATTCCTAGCTCAGTATAAAGGCGAAACCTACGTTCGCGGCTGGGCCGAACTATGGGATCGAGGAGATTGTCTGAACTGGGACAAAGGGTTTCCAAACCCAGCATTGGAGGATACGTTGATCCAACATCGCGCTACCCTCGGTGGCCCCATAGCCACGAATATAGCAAACGGGGAGCGATATAGACAAAAGGCCCTCGTACCGGGTTGCGGAAGAGGTGTTGATGTACTCCTTCTCGCCAGCTTCGGTTACGACGCTTATGGTCTGGAATGTGGTCAATCGGCAGTTGAAGCGTGTAGAACAGAGGAAGCTCGATCAAGTGCGAACTATCCGGTAAGGAACCCGGAGGTTGGGAGGGGGGCAATCACTTTTGTGCAGGGTGACTTTTTCGAGGATGGATGGTTAGAGGAACTCAGTCTTCAACGGAACTCATTTGACTTGATATATGATCATTCGGTAGGTCAATAACGCCCTTCCCCGTATTCAATGGGACCCTACTCAACTGCTTGGTTGATAACAGTTTTTCTGCGCTCTAAACCCACGACTCCGTCCAAGGTGGGCTCAGCGACAAACTGAGCTCCTCGCTCCCTCTCCGTTTGGGCATCTCGTTTGCCTTGAATATCCCCGACACAAGGACCCGTTGGAACTGGGACCACCCTTTGCGGCTTCGTCGGAGGATTACTTGAAGTATCTTAGCCATGCGGGAGGGGAGGCACTCGACGATGTACAACGCAGTCCAAATGCACGGGGACTTCTTCGTGTGACGCACTGGCAACCTGGGCGAACGCACGCAACCGGGATTGACTCAAATGGTATTGTCCAGGATCGGATTTCTATCTGGCGGAGAAGGGGATAGGAATTGGGTTTCCTTTCTGCAAGCGTCGTATAACTTCGTAGCTAGAAACCATTATAACTCATCATATAAATCAATATAAGCAAGGATCATACACGCTCATGTGCACCAAACGGCACACTAGGCGCGACCTCTAAATGCGAATTCACCCAACTGGTCAGCCAGGCGCGTCGCCTGGGTCATATCTTTAAGTCCAGACCGACGCTCCGAGCGCCGAATCTGTCTTCCTACGACCCGGTATAGGAGACAACAATGCCTTGTAGTATTGTACCTAGCTGGACGCCATGTAAGCTACTATACAATATGCTGCCTTACTTTCACAAGATGAGAGATATCAAAGAACATATCCAAATTAATTCTTCATTCTTCTATGCCTGCTTAAGGTTCTGGGAAGCATATGCATCAATCTGCTAGACAGTGCTTTGAGACTCAAACTCCCTCACTTCCTCGAGCGCCTTGGCGACGGTTGCTACCAATTGGTCACTGTCCTCTAGCCCGACACTCATGCGAAGGATGTGCTGCGGCACCCCATACTTAGGGACCTTCTCCCGATTCCAGTAATTCGCCAACTGAACATATGGAATCACCAAAGTAAAGTTCGTTCCAAAGCTAGAGCCTTTGCAGACATCAAGAATATTATAGAAGTATTCAGCGCTGCGAGGTGAATGAAAGATAATGCTCAGAACATTCCCATAACCTCCATCTTCGCGCATCAAGCTTTTGTACTGGAGCGAAGTTGGTGCGGTGGATGGGTGATGAACTTTGGCAATGGAGGGATGAGAGCCCAGTAAGCTGACCAGAGGAAGGGTATTTTCGTTGCATCGCTTCACCCGCCAGGTCAAATCCTGGCAATTACCTTTGAGAGCCTCGGAGTCAAGGGGAAAATACATATCCTCGTAATTTGCTGACAGAGCTTCATGGATGGTCTGGCGGTATCTAGAGCTGGGGTTAATAACAAGGCTTCCTCCTGTGACATTCGAAAAGCCACTGAAAGTCTTGGTTAAGCTCGATATCATCACATCCACGTAAGGGATTGCATCAAGGTTAACAAAACCCGCAACGGTATCGTCACACGCGACGATAAAGCCGTACTTGTCTGCGAGAGTACGGATTCTGCGGAGATCAACTGAGCATAGTAGAATATTACTGGGGACCTCGCAGAAAAGGGCTTGTATCTTCGTGCCAGACCGGAGCAGATTCTCCAGATGGTCCAACTCTTCCTCTGTGCCATGCTTATATGAGAGGACTTCCCAAGGACCCCCACGAAGGACCTCGACAGTTTCTGGGTAAAGCCATCTGTTGGATATGCTGTCAGGACGCATTTTCTCAAAAGGAGTTTTAAAAAAAGGAATGAGCAAAAACTAGAGAATTATCCTTACCCGTAGGCAGCAACAGTCGATTTTGAATGCAGAGGCTCTCCGATAGTGAATATATAGCGTTCATTCCGCTGGGGTACAGAAACACGTCGTCGGGATCCACCTCCGGTTCATCTTGCCGTTCGGACGTAGCCAAGTGCGCAAGAAAAGCCTTCAATTCGTCCACGCTAGAAGCCGCAGATTGTATCCGAGTCAGAGAATGTGGCATTTGGCGGTGGTCCCTCTTTTGGGAAGCCGGAGTGCATAACTCTGGGTTTGAGGAGTCTGAATCGAGATATTGAAGTTCATTCAAACAAAATTCTGCATGTCGCGTGGATAGACCAGTGCCAGTGTCCCTCCAGAACGCCATGGCTTCTTTCCACAGTTTTGACGACATGAATACTGCGGAGAAATTAGCCCAATGAGCTGGTTTAGCCAAGCTCGACTCTGGAGGCATATAGAAGCGGATATGCTGTAACGGAGATGGATCCTCAGAATAGGCTGGTGCGGCTCCCAGGGCTGCAATGCATTTGCGAGCAGCAATTGCAGAGGCAAACACCATGCAAGAGACATTACTGTCAAAGACTTGCAGCCGACATAATACCGCCTTCGAGAGCTCCTGAATTGGCTTGTTTATATGGAATCTTCACGTCATGTCAACAACGTGAATTGTTTGTACTTAGAAACGACGCAGATGACATACCGCGGATAACTCCATTCCAAGCTATCACAAACCCATTTCTCCTTTCGAGACAGCCCGATTACAGAGTCCCACGTAGGTAGGGAAACGCTGACAGCCTTATTTGGTCATTGCTCAGCTCATATCGCCGTCACATCGTCGGCGTACTCACATGGGGTTCACCTAAAGGGTAAATGTTGCCCTTGCCCAAAGGTAGCGCCTGAGGTGCTGTGGGTGGCATCCAGCGCTGTGAGGTTTCGCCCAAGTCTCCCATGTTGGATAGCTTGCCATCAATACTTCCGAAAGGCTGAGTAGCTGGGTGGGAAAATGGGAAGAACAAATATACCCCTCGGGCCAAAATACGCCCCACGACATTGGAAAATTGAAAGGCTGTTCATATACCAGGGGTTTCCATTAGGTAAATTAAACAATAGTTCATGTCGGTCTCATCCTGCATTTCGCATATGCTCCACCATGGTGCATTGAAGTTTGCTCCTCGGGAATGGATCTGGGACGTTCCGCAGCTGATGCTACAAGGAGCATGTAGAGGCCTGCAGGATGGTGTTAGCTCGGTCCAATGGGGACGAACAAGCTGGGCGAAGCTAAGGACTTTGGTAGCATCTGACCAGCTCAACACTACAATAGGAACGTGTTCATGTTCCTTCTCTCGATTGCGTGCGAATATGGGGAAAGATGGGTGGTTTTCCCGGTTCATCCCAGATCTGCAGTGGGATGCAAAAAGCTTGAGACAGGATCCACAGCTTCTTTCTCTGATCACCCGTACGCCCCCAAAGTTCAAGTTGCAGGCTCGCAGCATCAGTAACAGTTGTACTGAGTAGTTGACATGCAGGGATGTAGCTACAGGGAGACTTATACAGGTGAGGCAAAATGTCCACCAGCTATTCCCCGAATTAGGGCGTGCACCTGATACAGAGGAAGCAAGGCAATTGTTGACTGAAGCTGGGGAGGAAGCATCGCACATTATAGAGGATAGGGCCGTCATGAGGCTGCCAGAGACTATGCCTCATCGTGCACGTGCAGCTATTGAGGTGGATGGCTGGCATACTAAGTACGCAACTAGCAGAATTCTAGGCGATGTATCAGCTCCATATGTTCTGCGGCCAGCTAGCGAAAAGTGTCCGGTGGTCCAAGACTGACTCCGCGAGATCGCGGCTGCCCCATTTTGATGACCAGAAGCAGTTCCATATGGGGAAGAACATCTAATGAGTGGGACACCTCATGAGCAGGAGATGACTTGTTAAGAATGCAATGGTAGCGAGGAATTTTGGTTCTCTGCAGACTTCGACAGCAGTCCGAACTGTCAGATGCATTGTGCAAGACTCGGATACACCATCACGCAATTCCTCTACATATCGCCACTCCAAATACCTGTACTCTGTATTACTCTGTATGAGTACTCCATAGTCAGGCCGGAGAGCTGAATAGCAGTGAGCATGATCCGGATATGGATGTTAATCCTTGGTGATCTTTCCTCACTGCAGAAGAAGGTTCATAATGCGCAATTAAAGCGGCACGAACTTACATATACGCCTATGCGAAGGGAGAAAAGAGGGGGGAAAAGCGTATGTGCCGAAGTACTCCGTAACAAGATCCTCCACAGCCGTTCGGGCTCGTAATAAGTCTCATCAGATCTCGATAATCGAACAAAAACCGAGCCGTACGGCGTCGATCTCGAGGACCAGATTACTCAGACAGCTGAGCTGAATTATGCCAAGCGCCAGCTGAAGGCTGATGAAATCACATTGCAGATCGCATTGCTACATGGCTAGAATGGCTTCAGCTGAGATGCTTCCACTTTCAGTGAGGTCATCGTCTGGAGATTCCACCTATGGTGTGGTTGGCGGAGCTCACAAACATGATGGTCAGCGGCGAGATCTCTTGATTTGGCTCACCGCATTGTCGAGCCCATGTACTACTGCTCCGTACGTACGTACTACATACTGTAGGAACATGCAGTAACACGAGTAATGCAGATTAGATGATGATTGACCATGATCCCCAGAATTTAACCAACTAAGGCATTAAGCCAGATGGGATATTAATAGCATGCTGGCTCTGCTTGGGCCAACATTGAATTCTCATCAACGCTTCTTCATTTGAAATCCAGTATTATCAGGGTTTCGTTCAACATTTCATTCGGTAAAATGTCCTTGCAGTACGATCAGATCGGAGGTCACTATAATTCCATCAAGAAATTACCGCTTGATTTAGTCCAGACCGTAACAGCACTAGCATATATTGGCAACATTGAGGGGCAAGAAGTGCTCGACCTAGCCTGCGGCGCTGGCTATTATTCCCGCAGAGCCGTTGATCAGGGAGCTCAACGAGTGGTCGGACTGGATATATCGTCAGCTATGATCGAAGCAGCGCAACGCGAGTTTCAAGGTGACGACCGCTTCGAGTTCCATGTTGCAGACTGCTGCAAACCATTGCATGTGGGCACTTTTGACATCGTCTTCGCAATGTGGTTTCTCAATTACGCTGCCACTACTGAGAAGCAATTGGCAATGTGGCAGAACATGTATGCTCACGTGAAACCGGGGGGCAGATGTATCGGTATCATCCCCAATTTCAACCGGTTTAATGAACAACCTCCTGATGGCCAGTTCGGTAGTCAGATGGAAGTGATCCAGCATGTCCGCGATGGCGTGAAGTACAAATGTTCACTGGACGTGGATCCCCCTATCTTGTTTGAGGGCTATCTGCTTCGACGAGACGTCTACGAATCTTGCGCCCAAAAAGCGGGATTCATTGACCTGCAATGGCTTGAACCAATTGACCCAAAGGATCCTCAGCTCGATTTTAGTGACCTCCCAGGCAACATGCTGTGCCAGGTCTTTGAAGCTCGACGTGCAACTTGATCATGCCATGGTGTGTGTTTGGTGTTAAGGCCTTGAGTACATGATATGTCTTCAAAGCAAATAAGATGTTTTCCGATTTTTTCAGTCTCTAGGAGACCCACAAGGATCCTTGGTCATTTTGACATGAAACTAAGTATTAGTTATTAAACAAATCCTCATTCAATGGGCTTGCAAAATACTAAATAACCTTGTGCTTGCCGTGCATACTTCCAGTTTATCATGGATTGTTCGCTGAGCCTCTACAATATCCGTGTTTTCTTTGGGCATAAGCCTCTGATATCTATCTCTGTAATCATAGCCATAGTCTCATCGCCGACAGTAAATTAGTTTACTGGTCAGCCTCAGCTATTTATAACACGAAGCCCTAGGAGCTTACAGCTGGACTGACACTCGGTTGTTGGTGCAAGAAGAATGGACAACACAAACCATAACAATCACCAACGAAGCATTACCATCAGTCGCCGATCTGACCACGCCCCATCCCAACACCCCATGGAGGCCCTCCTTCCGCCAGTCACCAGCTCACCAAATGCAGTTTATCGCCCAATTGTCCAGGATTTCGGATGTCAGAACAATATTGCCCTCCTGGGGGGGGTTGGCGTTGCGCCCAAAGATTCGATCAAATTCAAGAGTGAGAGGCGCTCCCACAATTCGCGCAGGGGTGACAGAGTGGTCCATCAAAATATCTCCAGTGAGTGAGGGCACTGCGGCAGGTCGGTTGCGAATAGGGTACCTTGAAGGAACCTCCGCCTGCGGGTTTGGTATGTATTTCAAAAATTTAATGGTGCGCTTTTTGGGATCGATTTTGAGGACCAAAACGATGCGAACTTGGCCATTAGAATTTTGTATCCACCATCCGGCGTCTGCCTTGAGACGCTGGAGGGACTCACTATAGCCGGCTTCGATAACGAGATGCGGCCAGTCGTCATCGCTCCTGCGCAGTGCTTTATTCCTGTACGTTGAATCGGCTTCCTTTTCAGAAAAGGACTGGGATGGCTGGTTGTGCCACGCCCTGTAGCTCTGAGAGCCGGTTGCTAGAAACTCATGAATTTGAAGACCCATCTTCAACACAATGTCAAGAAGCAAAGCACCAAAGTTCAGATGAACCCTCTCGTGCGCCCCGTTGGGTATCTTGACAACAAGTGTCTCAATGGGAGAGAAATAGGTAAATCGGACTTTGGGGCCATAAACATCTCGATGCTTTTTAATCGCATTGTATTTGCTGGGCTTCACATTGCCAAATGTCAGATACTGGCTTGAACCCTCCCTACGGCGAGCTTTCACCTTCTCCATGAGATCTTCAATATCAATGAACTGATCAGGAGCATTGTCCTTAACGAACGCATATTCTTTCATAATAGAAATGGTATCCATTGTAGCCACAGTCTGATCTGAGGTCTTTGGTCTAGTGGAATACTCCCATTCCGCGGAGGAAATGGTAGCCATATCGTAATAATGACCTAACCCAGTGTGTGCTGATATGAATGGTATGTTGCTTGAATAAGCCTAAGGCTCCAGCTGCATCTTCATTCCACTCTGCTGAATCAACTAAGCTTGTGTTTCTGTTGACAGTCTAATCTAGTTATATTTAGCTACTGTATAACACGCAATTGAAAGGAAGGCTTTCAAATTGGAACTTTCTACCAACAAGTCTATCAGAAACATCGACACATTAGGCTACTAGCCATCCAGAATGTGGCTTAGGTGCATAGCATCACCTCATAATGCTTCATACCCCCTGCTTATACCGCCAACCCCATATTCTTCCGGAACATTCCAACAAAGCCTATATTCGACTGTTTGGCAATGCCTGGTTAAGCTCCAACCAGTCATGGTTGGCGGCCAGCTGGATTATAAGATTGAACAGATTCTGGACCAGTGTGCTGATTAAGTTCTCGTTAAATGGTGTTGGCTGAATGAAACCTATCAATTTTCAGAGGACATGTCTGAGCTCTTTTACAAATTACAAGCCACCTGCTGAGCCTCTGGTATTCTTGCCAATGTCCTTCATCGCTCTTCAGTTTGATTCATGGTTCTCTGGGTGCTTGTTATGTGTTACAATATGGGACTATATTTGTTTTCCTGTATTGTTCTCCAATAACCCAAATACCTGACGGTGCCTTTTAACCACCTTATAAATGTAAAATGCCCTGGGTATGAACGGCCTCATCTTTCGCTAGGCTTCTTTGTGGAAATAGGCGTTTCAGAACCGCTCTCCAGGTTGCAGAGAGACGCCGCTTAATGGTGCTAATTATATCAATCAACGCAAGAACCAGACAGGTGACACTGGAATAATAGAAATCTGCTTCGGTGGGCACACTGACCCCGCTGAGTCGAGATACTGTGTCGAGGTTACCAGAAGTGAGAGGAATGCGAGGTAGGCAAGCTAACGTCTAATTACTGCTTATGGGTCGTTCAGATGCCAGAATCAGACTTCCACCAGCGACTCCCGGCTGTATTATGTTTTGCCTTCCAGTAATCTACCTTCAGCCATAATTAGTCACAGTCACTTCAGCAATAGATTCAGTACTCATGACTCCAAATCCATACCTAGCAAGCATCATGCTGATCCAATCTTTACACCTGTCTCATCCTACATATACCCTTTCAACCTGTAGCCTAGTACATACGACCATAGGGTGTGGAAAACAGGGCTTCCCGTCCGCTCAGCCGTACTTAAGCCACACGCCGGCCGGTTAGTAGTTGGGTGGGTGACCACCAGCGAATCCCAGCTGTTGTATGTTTTTGGCCTTTTTTTGCCTTCCAGTCAGTAGTCTATATTTAACCCTAGTTAGTCACAGTCACTTCACAGCAACAGATACATTTCAAATCCGTACTGATCTAGTTTTCCACAGCTATCTCATTCTTGCAAGAGATATAGTACATATAGTTCTTCAGCCTGTAAACTAGTACATACGACCACAGGGTGTGGAAAATAGGGCTTCCCGTCCGCTCAGCCGTACTCAAGCCACACGCCGGCCGGTTAGTAGTTGGGTGGGTGACCACCAGCGAATCCCGGCTGTTGTATGTTTTTGCCTTTTTTTTGGCTTCCAGTAGTCTACATTTAGCCCTAATTAGGCACAGTCACTTCACAGCAACAAATTCAGTACTCATCAAATCCATACATAGCTAGCATCATGGTGATCCATTTTTCCCTAGCTATCTCATTCTTGTAAGAGCTATAGTACATATAGCTCCTCAACATGTGGCCTAGTACATACGACCACAGTGTTAGGGCTCGGAGCCGGAGTATACGGAAAGAAACGAGGCTAGTCCTGATTAGGAATGGATAGAGCAGGGTCACATGGCCCATGATGAGTATAATTAGGGAACGATGGTCAAATCCTTAGGAGACCAGTGTTCAGTCTAGCAATACAAGCATAAGCTCGAAAGACAAAAACCGATACGCCGCCGACTACGTCGTGGGAAACATATCCCGAATGCAGAGCAAACATTCGCATGCTTCCAATGGCCCAAGACATACTCCGACTATAATGGAGTGAAAAGGCGTTTCAGGACATCACATTTGACGGACCGGAAATGTAATTTTTGCGATCTGTCCGTCCTGCACGAGATGCACTTGCGGAGGCGTGCCGAGGGTGTCCATGGCCTTCGAACATGAGCGTCAGATTCTACTTTTCCGATCTTCGAGGCCCTTGCGCCATTTCTTTGTTTCTCTATTTGGACACAATTGGCAGAGCTATGGCTGGGAACTCCGCGGGTTTAAATTCAGGGAGGGAGCATTGATAGCCGTCTGCAGAAAGGTAGCCGGGAGTCACGATGCAGGCAGTGGGCATCTCGATCTCTGGACAAAACACAGGCCAGGGGTCATGGCAAACAAAGACAATGTGGTCAGAGAGCGTGCAATAAATCAAGTGCACATATACTCAGCTCCTTTCACCGGGCAAATACAGAGTACAGTCTTGATAAACATATTCAAGCCCGTTGCTGGCAAACCGTGATAAACGGAGTAATGATACCTCCAGTGAACAGTCTCCTGGACTCAACATCGTAAGCGGCTACTGTGGTGGCCGAAAGCATTTTGCCCTCCTTATCCTCGATCACTTTTTCGACCACATACTGCCCCTGACCTTCGACTTCACCTGCCTTCTTGATCCTCAGAATAGTACTCGCCACAGCCATTTCCTCCGGGTGATCAAAAGCTCTAGCCATCCCCATCAAATCCGGGAACGCAGCGGCAATGATATTCCCCTCCGCGTCGACAGACAGATTATCCATCAAAATGCCCGGATCAACCTCACTGACCCGACGGAATTCACCATCCACCAGCTCATGAACCGAGACTTTACCAGCGCCTCCTTGCACTACGTAAAACAAACCGTCCTGGCCCCTCGTGATCCCATTCGGTATGTGGAATCCCTTCTCAGCCACGATCCGACATTCACCCGAGTCAGTACGACAGCGAGCAACGCTGCCGCCACCGGCTATGATTTCCAGTTGCCTCAGCGCCCCGGATTTCCGAGTATGATCGTTCGTGATGAGAAACCCGTTTCCATCTTCCTCGACAGCGAGATTATTTGGCGAGACGACCGCATCGCTAACAATCGTCTTCACAAGCTCCAATGTCTCGCGCGAGTGATCCAAATCGAATATCTCGATCGTTGAATTCGCTCCGACTTCATCCGCCGCTAACAACTCCCCAGTATCTCCATTTACCGGCGGGCGGTGGTTAATCATCCAGAACCGCAACACCCCATTATTAACCTCCTTAACGTCGAATCCATGAAGATCTAAATCCCCAGTATACGAATTCCCGATCTTCACCTTCCGCAACCCATACAACCCATCCGAGCCAGGATGATCGATATCCAGCACCGAGACCCAATTCGAGCCCCTCCGCGCCGACACGTTCAATTTATCACCGCCGGGAGACCAGCCCTTTCGGCCTTGAATGTCCCCGCACGCAGCGTAGAGCTTTCGTCCGGACCCGTCGAGCCAGATGTCCTCGCAGCCTGAGAGAAGAGGGTGGCTGAGTTTCTGGCATTTGTAGGCAGGGAAGTCCTCGATGGGTTGGATGACACGGTTGACGCTGAAGAGTAGGACGAGGAAGTCGTGGAGGTAGATTTTGTAGAGGATGGCGATGATGAGGATTGTTGTGGGGAGGAAGATGCGGCGGCTGGATGTGCCGTTTAGTTTTCGAGGGGGATTTGGTGGGGAGGGGGGCATTGTGGATGGTGTATAACTGTTCCGTAGTGTATGGGGACCAACAATTGTCTGAATTTTGGAGGTTAGGGGCCGCGACGGATCGTGCTTATTTCCATTGCGTGGTCGACAGGTCGGTCTATTTATCTGTCGAGGGATGGATCCGCTTTATTCCGCATGCCCTATGGTCTGACGTGGAAAGAGCGAGTCTAGCCTCGTGTTAATCTTGAGATTCATTCCCGAGCTCAGTCATCGTGGCTGCAGAAGTTGAAATGATCCTGTTACCGCATAGAGGTTTGCGACCCTCATCTCTAGTTCTTGTGGAAATCTAGTAGCAAGGTCACATACTAAATATTTCTACAGTAATCGGAAGTACAACTTCAAAGAGATGATCCAAAAAGATCAAGCGTGAATAGACAGCACGAGTTGATAATGCTGCATATTTATGCATACTGACTTATGCATGCATATCTCATTTTCGTTATGCTCATCTGCTCGGGTTCCTCTTGCGCAGCGCCAAAAAGTTCATGGAATTTTGTTTTACATAGTCGTTGCAGTGCACACAAGCTAGTGGGCTGCATACGACCTAAGCTCGTGAAAAGCCTGAATACTACTACTACTACCGCTACTACTACTACTACTACTACTACTACTACTACTACTACTACTACTACTACTATACACACCTTTACGTGGTAGCGTGTCATAACGAATATTATATAATGCTTTCCGTATGCTGTCCTCTATTGATCACCATGTGGTTGGCTTCGGCTCTTTGCTTAACTACTCCATTCGAGTTTTGCTGCTGAGAAGGGAAGCATCTCCATGCAAACTCACACGTTAGCCCAGAGTCTTGTTCAGCCATGCGAACACGGTTCTCGCCACTTCTTGCGAAGCACCAGTCTGGCAGTGATAGCCAGCGACCCCGTTGTAATGATGTAGAGTACCCTTATTGCCTAGAGCCTCCTTCACCTTCTTCGGCTGACCGGGGTAGTTGTTTTCGTACTCGGCGGCGCCCACAAACACAGGAACGTTAATCTTGTCAATGAAATCCTTCACTGCGAATTGCTTGGTTTGGGTAAAGAAATCAGAGGGTGAGTGTGTGTTGAACGCCCACATGCCATAGTCCAAGCCCCAGGCTGCGCCGGTGGAGAGTTTTCCTGATTCTCGCAGCGAGAGCAATTCATGGTCGAATTGCGTCGTGTTACCCGCCTCATAAACTTCTCGGAGACTACCAGGCAACTGCAACGCGTACCCTTCATAGACGTCCCAGACAGCGTCGATGAGGACCGCTGCGGCGAGTCGGGGCTCGAAGGCCACTGCACGGGTAGCCCCATAGCCGCCCATAGAATTTCCAAGAATTGCAATCCGGTCTTTATCCACGGCCTGTGACTTTTCAGAAAGAAGGTAGTCCACTACAGGAGTGACGACAACCTCCCAGTCTGGGATGAAACCTATGTCCTGTTCTCGGCGCACAGTGTTCTGCCCCGGGCCTTCGTAGGTAATGGCATTCCACCCTCGAGCAAGGGCGGCCGCGACATAGCTATGGTAAGAATCTTCTTGCGAACCGTCGAGGCCGTTTCCGACAATCAACGTTGGCAAGTTGGCGTCTTTGCTCTTGGAGGCGGCGTACCAAATGGCCTCAACTGTGAAGTTTCCCTTGGGAGCCGGAATGTGGACACGCTCACCAGGAATAGGCAAGGCAGCTAAGCCTTTGTCAAAGGCTGCGATCTGCTCCACCCATAGGCTATCAATGCGCGGGTCGCTCCAGTTGCTAGTGAGGAAGAATGAGGCTCGACGGAAGTATTGGGACGCTGAGAACCAGGTGTCCCTGACATTGACGGGGTCATAGGCATTGTCCGGGTTTTCGGCGTCGGCCTTGGTCTCGTTGGCAAGCGCAAGGAACACCTGGGTGAAAGAGTCCATGTCTCCAGCTTTAATGTTTTTGGCGGCGCCAAGAATAGGATTGATATCCGCACCTCCAGCAGTGGCTTGGGCGAGGGGGATAAGCAGATCAAAGTGAAATGTCGGATCCGAGCTCAGCATCAGTACGGGCTGATCGTCGCTGGTGTTGCCCACAGCAGCAGCATCGGCTAGGCGACTATGCGCCAATGCAGCCAACAGCGTGCCGATGTAGATAGAAGAAGAGACCTTCATGGCGGAAAATAAGAGACGAGGCTGGCTTTCAAGGTCCTTACAGACAGTTTTCAATTGTGAAACGAACGTGATATGATTGAATGATTCCCTACTTTCGCAACTGGTGCTTTGCCTCTACTTATACTCTAGCCCTACTCGCAAGATGTGCCTGGTAATTAATCAAGACGCAAGATTGGTGATCAGCAAGCTAAACCGAATTAAGTATACACTTTGCGACGGAGCCTGATCATTGGTCCGAGCATCACGGGACTTACCATGGACTATTGTAATACCCCGTACTAATTTGGGACATGGATTACCGAATGGTCGACGAACACCGGCTGTGCCACATCCCTTTTGACGGAGTCTGAGAAAAAGACTTAAATAGTACCGTGACGCTCATTTCAACTCGTCGCAAAATCAACCCTCTTTCTGGCATCGTAAACGTCATCATAGTTAACCGAGGACGTTCCAAAGGCTGTGTTACATGGAAGCCTGAATGCTGACATTGTCAGCGCCTTGGACTCCACTGCGAAGGCTGCCAAACGAAGTATAGCAACCTACGTAGTACATGAGGAAAGAAATATCTTCAACCCTCAACAGTCATATTAGCAATCTATTTTTACTATACTCCATATATGTAATGAGTCTGGGTGCTGATTATATTTGTAGACACAATAAGATAGACTGAGAGTGGTAATGCGATATTTAGAGAACATAATAATGTATTACTCTGTAGTGCACCATACAGAACTCTACTACAGAGCATGGAGTACGGAGTACTCTATACAACGTAACACTAAAAGCTCAGCACTAGGCTCGGCATGGAAAAACTGTCAGTACTAAGTTAGCGCCGATGGTTTACTAAGCTAGTGCTGACCATGTACCCGATCCTTTCCTCTTTCTGTACCTATCGCTAGAGATACTAGATTCTACGTTTTCCTATTAGGAATCTATCACTGCCCATCTCGTCCTCTTTTCCTTTCTTGTTTCATCGCATCAAACCTTACTTTTCATTGACTGTCATACCCATTCAGACCAGCGTACCGGTCTCTCAGTACTCGGTAACCACCACTGCTCTGTACACTCTCGAGTCTCGACCCTCTCTAGAAGCATCCAAGTCAAAGACGATTGCAGGATGGCAGCAAGCGAGGTTAGCAGGCATTAGTACTAGTTCCCCATGTTTTTAGGGAGTGGCCTAGCCACCTAACAGTGCGCTACTATATAAGGTGCCTAGGGATGTCTGGCTTGCGAGAAGCCAGATATAGCGGTCTTTTGGCCTACAGGTAGGAACAAGCCCTAGGTTGTCCCTAACACCCAGGTGCAGCTGAATAATGATGCTAATTAGTATATAAGGAAAAAGAATACGGATGACAAGGTACATGCGAATCCTGGAAGCAAGGATATCTCCCCTCCTTCGCCCTCTCAAATTCCTCTTAAGTGGCCGCTTACTCGCGCAGAGCGAATCCGCGAACTCGAACGGCTAGCACCCTTCTACGAGTCAAATGCCCCAAAAACAACATCCTCGCCGCGAGGGCTTACCCTGCCCGGTTTCCAGCGGAAGAATTTGTCCCTGCCAAGAGAGTTGCCTTTTGCAATGGCCAGATAGTCGATAGGTCTAAAATGCGTCTATCCGAGGGCCCTACCTGGCGAGAGGTATGAATATGTTACGCCGCATCGTTTATAGTGACTTATCCCCCGGGTTTTAGGGCCGTACTACAATTCTGATGACTGGACGGCCTGAAGGTATCGACGTCCCACCATTGCACCCACCCGCGGAAATCACGGGCAAACGGTCATCGACTTACTACGTAAGGGGTGCCACTGATCTCTACCAGGTTTGACTTTCCTCTTCCCTCCCCCGTCGTCTTGTGCTATATATATATATATCTTGTCGGAAATTAGTATAATAATACAATATCGATCAATGTATTTTTTTCCATGTTCTAAATAGCATCTCAGATTGTCGTAGAGACAAGGGCATCATCTGCAGTAGGTGGCAATACAAGCAGTTTCGTGACCGAAGTTTGCCACGACAGTGGTTGCCCAGATGTACTCGCAATCCCGTCGTCAGATTTGAGATCGCTCCTTACACCGGAAGGGCTTGGTTTCCTGCAATATGGCGAAGCAAATACCGCAGGTGGACACGTCCAAACAATTGATATAGAGCTGGAATTAAGGGTCCTCACACGTGACGCAAGTTTCGAGATATTGCCGTGGCATGCAGTTGAATGTTGCGCTATAGCTAGCTTGGATAAGTGTCTCTTCTCAGCCTCTCTTGAGACGATGTGCTTTGTGGGGCATCAGCCCTATTATCATGGCCTGTAATCCCTTCCTTATGTTTATCTTCTCCCTCATTCCCAACAACCTTCTGAATATGAAACACTGCAGAGGCTCACATTGATGGAGTCCTTTCTTCCATTTATCCATGCCTGATTTCCAGTCTTCTTATCTTGGGGGCCACTGCGATGGTAAAAGCTGTTACTGTTGGTGCCCTGCTAGCCATGAGAATGTATACTATTGTTAAACATGAATGGATGGTTTCCAGATACTGATTTTGGTGCTCAATAAAAGCTGGTCAGTACACCCGTCTCCTCTGCTATTCTATAATTTAATTTCATTGTCTCATCTTGTCTCATTTAGAAAACACAGCAATGACACAGCATTCGAAGCTAAATAATACCACAAATCTATAAGCGCAGGTGCAGCGTCTAACAGTCTAGGAGTGCCGGGAGCGTAACTGAGAGGTCTGCACTCCTTTCTGAGGCCAAATTCCGAATTTCCGCGGCATCTTCCAGCACACGATCAATGACTTTCGCCATTCCAGAGGCATGTAAGATTCGGGCAACCATAGAATGGACACTAAGGAAAGCACAACTGGGCAGCTCCAATGGATCCCCATGGTGATTAAATGTGACAAGACGCGTGCCAAGAAACGGGTCACTAACTCTGAGAAGTTGGGGTATTAGGTTACAATCTTGTATCTCCTGTCATCATCCTATTTTTGTGAGTAGATAATTGTCCATATGAGTTTAGACTGGCACCTACAGTGGGTTCAAGAGCAAGCTCTAGCGCACTGAACTCACCATTGAGCAGGGTACTTAAGGTCATAACCTGCATTGACCTGCTTCTGCTCGGGCTTGATTGCACTCTTCAAACTTGGGAGAAGCGCGAACAGTGTGGTCCAGGTATTGGACTTTTTTGTTGGTCTGAAATATTGCATTAGAAAGTTGAAAGGCTAACAAGTAGATACTAACCTCCTTATCATTACTTGAGGACCTCAGGGCAAATGGCATCATGTTTGTGATATGTGCGGTCAGCGTATTCTCACGAATATCTTCATCAGGGACTGTTAGGAGATAATCAACGGCTTCCTTTGTACAGCTCCCAGTCAGGACACAGCGATAACCGTCTCTTTCAAGACACAGGGCTTTCATATGTCGCAGCCTGCTCTCCACCATCTCGGAGGTCATGTCATCGCTTTGCATCCCACACGCCTTCACTGTTGAAGTCAATGCTAGCTCAGCTATAAGTATTAAGGAAGACCAACTGGGTGCTAGTATCGCCTTAACTAGATGATCGCCTAATTTGTAAAGCTCATTTTGATGATTTTTTCAAAGTATGCACCGGAAAAGGGGCTCCTATCAGGTGGTAAATCTTTAATGAAGCTTCCAAGGATCGATTTAGTCAAATCTTTCGCATCATACAGAGTGTACATTGCGATTCTGTCACGAGCAGCCAGGATGCCAACACATAGCTTCTCAATGGAGAGTTCCTCATCTTGGTCCATCTTGCGACGATGCTGATCTATCATGGGAGGGCAAAAAGGGCAGACGAGAGACAGCTCGAGGCACACAGTAGAAGTTCATGAGACATGGGCCATAGTGCAAGCAGCTCAATCGTAGAATGTCATTATATCGGAACAGATCCGGTAGACTAGCAAACTCGCTTACCTGACATGATACTACGACCTCAAATATATATAATGGACAACATCTGGTCTTCTATTGATATTCTCTTCGCTATGCGTCTTACTACCTGATGTGACTACGAAGGGGCATAGTCGATGAGATATTTATTTAAACCGTGGGTTGTCCGTAGTAGCTGTAGAATTCAGATATACGGAGTATTACTCTGTAACCCGGTGGGAGCTCTATACGGGGTTTAGAATCCATCGATCACATGCGTTATACAGGGTACGGCGATTCTTTAGTGCTCACATCACTCTTCACCGAGTTAAATTCCATATCTTCAACTCCAGAGTCTTTCTCGAGACTACCGACAAGTAGGCGAAGGTATTGGCAACACTGCCGGCGCAGTGTAGCGTAAGGCCGCCAAGGCGTACAAGGCAGATTGGCATCTGAGATTAGTTACGATCGGCGTCTGAGATAAGCGCCGAAGTGACAGCCAGCATACGCTGCACAAGCATAGAATTAATTAGTTACCAAAAAGGAAGAAAATAACTTCGCGTGGGAGATTAAAGTGAAATGAGCCTCATTGAAGGATCATTGAAGGATTTGGCATAAGTGCGCGCGCGTACCTTGAGATATCTTGCTGATCCCGTCGCTCTTATATTTTTAGCAGAATAGGGGGTGTGCTGGTCTATTTTCTGCCTTGCGATTCTTTTTAGTTGATCTGGTCTAGCAAGGGTGTCACAGTAGGCATGTGTACACTGGTTATTGTATGACAATGATCCATGTGGTGTGCAGATATTGAGGTGACAGCAGGGCAACTAAGTTTTATTCGAATCGTTGCTATTTGTGGTCCAGAACAAATACCAAGTATTCAGCCCCCAAATAGGCTTACGCGCAGATAAATATAGGATGAATGCGATCGTGCGTGGCTGAACTAAGATCTGCATACCCTTAGCCAAGTCTGTTTTTCTCCACTAAACTCTTAGGGTTGAGGCGCCAAACCGTAGGTTAATCCTCTGAACTGCCACTTCGAGGTAAACCTATCGTAAGCATACGAGGCGCAATAGAGAGTTTGGGATCGTGTCTACAGAAAGAAACGGTGAACATAATTGTGCTGGATTCTATATTAGGCGCTGCTAGGTGAGCATCTCCGGCGTCAGGTATAAAAGAGCTCTGAGACCCTGAACTACGAGACATCTTTTTCTAAACATTCTCCATACAATCATAACAACCTCACCATGATTTTGACTCTCGCTGGTACCCTTCTTTTCTCTGTGCTAGTCCAAGCAGGACAGCACAATGTCTCCATCCCCAAAACTGCACCCAAGGATGCGCAGACCGTGCCGGCCGATTTCTTTGGGTTTGGCTTTGAGTCGGGCCTTGTACCGCATTATAACAACAACTTCTCGGAAAATGTGGTAAACTCCATTGCCTCTCGCATGAGCAAGCCACTGGTGATTCGCATCGGTGGCACCAGCGGCGACAACATCTACTTTGACCGAAACCAGAAGAATGGCACCTACTGTGATTCCGGTCCAGAATGCAAGAAGAACAGCCTGGACACCTTCCACATTGGACCCGACTACTTTGACACATTCAAGCGGCTCAAGAAGGCCTCGATGAGTGTGCAGGCTCCCTTAGGTCAAAAGCTGGACATGGAAAACTCCGTGGCCTTTATCCATCAAGCCTATAAGGCTCTTGGAAAGGACCGTTTGGCGGCTATTGCGCTTGGAAACGAGCCAAACTGGTATACGGATGTAGAGACCTACGTGAAGAATGCTCTGGACATTGAGAGTCACATTGTCAAGAACCTTTCGCTGAAGGGTGATGATTCGCACATCTTCCAGGTGGGAGAAATTGCCAGCGAGGCTGTGGCATCTGATAAATTTAATATGTGAGTTATTTCGCAGTCTTTGGGACAAACTTCAAATATTAACACAATGGAACAGCGCAGAGGTCATCAAGCAAGGTATCAACAAGAATGGTCAGAGCAAGACTGCTGCAGAGCATTTCTACCAGTCCAATGACAAATTCCACGATAAGAGCAAGTACACTCCCGAGCTGCTCCAAGGTATGTGAAGTCCCCGAAAACCACTATCACAAGTCCAAACCTAACACCCAACAGAGGAACTCATGAACCACACTGCCATTGTCAACCGCCTGAAGCCCTACGCAAGCGACGTTAGCGAAGTCGGATCCCTCCCCCTCATCATCTCCGAAATCGGGTCCGCTCTGGGCAACAGCCCGGTTAGCTGGGGAGGAGGATTTGGCGCCGCAATGTGGGCAGTCGACATCCATCTCGCCGCGATGTCGCGCGGCATCAAGCAGATCTGCAACACCCAAGAGCCCACCACCACCCATGGCTTCTGGATCCCTGACAACTCTGGCACCCACACAACTGGACCAGCTGTGCAAGGCATCTTCCCTGCAGCTGCATTCATCACTGAATTCGTGGGCAAGGGCGACTTGCTGGGTAAGGTCGTGGAGCTCCCAGCATCTAAATCCCAATTCAGCGCGTACGCTATGTACAATTTGAAGTCCAACAAGCCGCAGCGTATTGCCCTCGTGAACCTTAACGAGTGGAACAAGGACTCCAAGACTAAGCGTGGCACGAGTCAGGTGACTATCGACGTGGGCAATGAGGTCAAATTGGCTGAGGGCCGGTACATGAGCTCGGGGAGTGGATCGCTTGCGCGTGGGTTCGACCTGGGAGGCCAAGATGAGGTCGTTACCTTTGCTGGTGAGCAGTGGAGCTACAAGGCGAACCAGGGCAAGGGCAGTTATACGAATGGCAAGGAGCAGACGACGAAGTTCACTGTCAAAGGTGGTAAGGTGACTGTTCCTGTTCAGGACACTGAGGCTGTTGTGATCAACCTCAGTTAACTGGATTTCACTGCCACTGGGGACCTCTTACGGGGTGAACATAATGTACGATTTGACGACTTAAAGGTTTTGCAAGGTGTTATTTGGTATTTTTTGGATTTTGGGTAATAGCATGGGACGATATAGAATTTGAGGTAATACAGGAGTTTGGTCTAAAGCCCAGCATCTTCCAGGAAGTAAAGCAAGATTATAGACATTTACTTACACTTTAATGTGAAGATATACCTATGGAGCCCAGTCTGTACGAACTCCAAATTAGGATTGACAACGAGTGGTACTTAGCAGAGTTCATTCAATGCACTGATCAATGTCGACTGGTCCCAGTGTATTAGCGTGATATCCGTAGAGACAATAACAGGCACCTGACAAGGACAGCCCTCAATCACGCCTGTATAGTAGTATCATCCGAATCTGCTCACATGAACTCAAGCCCCTGTTTGATATATGGGATAGTGCCATACAAACTGGTACCTTGTGTATGCCTTGGGGATAGGGGTTCACTGGCTCTGTACCTACCTGTGACTAAGCCTGCCTTCCATTATAGTCCATAAGGACAACAAACTGACGATCACCTTCTCCATCTGCTCTCAACCTTGTCAGCTCTCAGGAGTCAAGTCCTGATCACTTCTTCAGCCCCAGTTCACCCTGACCTATGCAGTGCAAAAGGTAAGTAACAGAAGTATTCTTAACAATTGATGGGCTTCAGTACATGCTAGCATCCTGATTTATAAAGTCGGATAGACAAGCTTTTCTACCATCCGGCTACGCCAATTCCACTTCTTGACCTGCAGTCTCTCTCAACATAGCATTCTACACGACTAGCACTCGAACACATCGTCTCATCAGACAAAAGAAGTCCCAATCCCCCTCGCAGAGAGTGCCTTACATGGCTGCCCATGAGCTATTAAGAATGGAAATATGTCAGGATGACTTCACTGAACATGCAGTGAACGAGAAAAAAATATTTCTGGGAGGCAGAAAAAGCACAAATGCTTGAAATTGCATAAAATGCTCCCCGAATATTCATTGGCTGGGCAGAAAGGTATGAACTCTGACTTTCAGGGCTTGTTAGGGACAAGGTCAGAACTACACGCCTTGCCAAAACTGGTAAAGCTGGAGTTCAAGGGGTTCACGACAACTGCGACATTGGGAAAGTCGCCTGCAACCGTAGGTGTAAGCAACAATTTTACATGGATGAGGAATCCTCTCAAATATGACAGGAAGGCCATGTTTAATGAAGTGATTGCGCATCTTGGAACCTCTCCTGTCTTGTTATATCCCCCCAATATTCTGTCGAGAGGGACGACCGAGATAGCGACAGACCTCAATACCTGGGGAAAGTAGGCCTATTATTTTTCCATAAGCTCTGCCCCCAGCGATAAAACGTTATCTACTGTTGATGGATACACTTATATATAATTGTTTTTCTACCTACCTGTACCATACTCCGCCCAGCCAGGTAAACCCTCAGGACCTGTCCCTTGTACACATGTCATGGAACATGTCAGACATTCAGTAACCAGCAGTGACGAAGGGCATCATCAGCTCTATCAGTTTGAGGCATCTGATGGTGGCACACACACGGTCATGTTCCCGAAATACCACCCATGTTCAGGGTTGGACCACATAAAAGAAGTGTCTGTACCAGCATTTCCCGATTTGCTGTTTATCCCTTGGATATATTCCACCATAGATGGGGTAAGTTGCTCTCCCCCTTTTTGATTGATCCAGTATTCAGGAGAAGGCTGGCTCCAGTCGCGTAAGAGAGAAATCGGGACTTGTGGTATCTTGTCTGAAGCATGAGTGGCTCGGTAAATGCTGTTTGGTGTTTTCTGGTTGGTGATGAAGTCGGCAAGCCTGTAATTTCCCACTCTGGGGCCTCCGAACGTCCACTGATAATTTTACCTCAGTCAGCTAGCTTGCATATTTTGTCTCGTTGGACCCTACTTACAATGTCCAAAGTGAAACCTGCTCTCCGGAGAACAGTTCCTGCCACGGTCGCAACGGCTGCGCCCAGACTGTGTCCCACTATGTTCAAGTCATAGCTTGGATACAATTCAGTGACTTTCTGAAGTTGAGGGGTGACTTGGTCTGCCACGTCGGTCCAGTATTTCCAGAACCCTCCATGTACTCTGCATCCGGTGCAAACATTATCGATCGGGGCAAAAGCGATGTTGATATCTGTTATACGGTCATCGCCAGATACTGTTTTACGGAAGGCCAGGATGATCTGTTTCTGCGTGTGGTCCAGCGCAATATAGCCTGTTGGGCCATTACTGCGGAAAGTATGGGTGACGACAGTGTCTTCGGCTTCCACAAGACCGCATGCGCCAAAATCACAGGTCAGTTTCTGTCCAGTGGCATTGATATTTTGTTCACAAGCGGCTACGGAAGCGAATTGGGAGAACAGAGTAAAACGATCCAACAGATTGGACGAGATCTCTGAAGTCACTGGTCAGATTTTGCCCAGTTGTTGTAATACAGAGACGGACTCACCCCGGCGCGCTAACTGAACAGGTGATGCAATGGCAGCCACGCTCAGTGAAAGGACCGTCGTCCAAAGGCCTATCATTGGCCCAAGCATGGTAGACGAAACGATTGATTACTACGTTAAGAGAGATGGGAATGGGCACAGACGCCTTCGTCTTTTATATCGAATAGTCCATTGGTGACCATCCATCCCCAGAGAGATCCCCTGGCGAGAGACCATAGCAAGGGGCATGCCACGCCTGTTTCAGTGAGCCTACATCCTCAGGCGCGGCATGCATCGTCTGCATTCAGGCAAGTAAGACAAGGCGTTGCCAGGGAAACTATTAGTTGGATGTTCACCCTGTCTGGACACCAAGATCTAATTGTAGGTTTAAGGAAGCTCAATGGCCCAGGCAGACTGAGGTATATTAAGGAGCCTCTAATCCGGAAGCCAAGATCACTTTTCAGCCGAGTAGAAGCAAAGCACGGCCCGACGGCCATGTGGGAGACCCCGAATTCTATCTCGATCCAGTAGGAAAGCGCGAATGAATGGACCAAAACCAATAATGGGTTCGCATGTATTGGCTATTCTACTTTCCTTGTGACTTGGCTCACCTCCTCAGCCAATCAGTCAGGGACTATAGTTTTCCTGCAATGTTTCCTTATTTTATTTTGTACGGTGCTCTATATATTCGGAATTATATTGCATTTGGGCCTAGCTCATGTGAGGGGTTGACCACTATCGAACCCCGTCAGTGTTTTGCCTGCCAAAAGAGCACAGTGAGGGGCTGTATTCATTAGATTTATGATTCTATCATGCTCATGGCCCACTTTTGCAGGAAGAACCCGGGAATAACACGGCTGGCATGGAGATTGCTGAAAATGATTTTCATTTACCTGGGACGATTTCGTCCTGCGTGGGCTGTAGGCTCTGGAGACACTAAGTGCCGAGGAAGACTTGGATATCCCCAAATTGCGCGTGCTAGGCCTCATACCCAACCATATTGAGGCTCTTCGAGTCATCAATGAACATGTTTAGTGTTAGCCGCGGCTTTCTAGGTCTTCTGCCTCACTTCTTCTCCTCGACCTTGCCATTGGCTCCATCCATCCCTTCTGACTCATGGGAGCTTTTCTTCGTCAATCAGCTCCTCATTGTTGGTGCAGTGGGCGATAGAGGCAAGCGGGTGGTCTGAGTCTCCCGGAAAGCAGTCGTCGCATCTGGGAAGCTAGGCCCCAAATTGAGCTCTGCTCACAACCAAGAGGAGCAGTCGCCCAAGCATAGCATTAGGCTAGAAAGGTCTTGTTTTGGGGGGTGTAGTATAATAGAATGCTTGATTGGTTGATGTCATGGGAAGGAAGCTAAAATATAAGAAGGAAGACCTAACTAGTAAGCGGCAGGTGGTAACTTGGACTCCTTGGCTGACATCTAGCTCCATGGCACGTTGAATCTCATCGTAAGTGGTCCATTGGCTATCCCGGGGGTGAAGTGCATAAACTGATCGAGGTGAATACATCGGGATACTGACATGTTTGATAGCACCGGTGTTTATCAATGGACTAGGCTAGAGGTCAAATTTGCTCTCATTATGAGTTGCTTGGAGGCTTTAGATCTTAATATTGACCGTGCAGCTGCATTACAATTAAATAGGTCCTTTTCTAGTCCACTTCAAAAACCTAAAAGGCTCCATTACCAGCTAGCCAAGTCCCCTGCACTTGCCTGCCCATCACACCAGACTCCTGCCACATGTCGGGAAAGAGACTGAACAACTGGCTTACGCCACAGCGTATAGCTAGAACTACTTTCTAAGGCTGTATTTTGTATATTAAAAATTCATAGCTTAGCTTAGCATGTCCCGATACCCCACGGGAGGTCATAGGAGCGCGGGCGAAGCCTGCGCTCCGCCGGACGTTAATAAATACTACTACTACTACTTCAAAACCCTATTATAGAGCGCTATTGGAAAGACGCTTCATTGTTTTAAGCCACCTACAGGCTGATTAGTAGTTGCGTGGGTGATCACGGTGAATCTCAGCTGTTGTCGTTTTGAGTCTAAGCTGGAAGAAACCAGCCTCACAGCATAAAAAATCCGGCGAGAAGTCTTTCTTCGAAGTCAAGAACATTCAATCCTACAATCCGTTTCTGCCTGAATCTGCATGGCCACAGCTTTTGGGACGCATTCTTCGCCTCGCTTCCGCTTTCTCCCGAATGAGTCCCTTTCTGGAGCAGTGTGTTCGAAGGTGCACTAGCAGCCTTTTCCCTGACTCATAGCCCAGATCGCGCATTCAAATAGATATGTTTTTTTATCGCTCCATGTATGTTTGTTTATCTTTGCAGTTTTGCTCGGCTTCCAAGATGGTTGGCCGAAGCTGGCTGTGACTGAACGTCTCGGTCGGACGATTGTTGTCTTGGCGTTTCTGGTCGTTATCTATACTTCTTACTATAAACAGTGTCGATCTCGTATGTTATCTAGTCTTATCAAAAGTTATCTGCTCAGTTATTTTAGGGACGGGACGCAGGGCTGACAGGTGGGAAATATTGATGGTATAGCAACTGCGACCCTAGAAAGGATAGAGATAAGATAGGATAAAGGTTGGTTGATTGCTAGATACTCTGACTACTGCTATAGATAAAAGGGTAGGCACGTGGGTGGCAGATGGTAATTCGTTGTGGAATTTATAATTCTTTCATATCATCTTAACTCCTGTGAAATTTCTGGGGCTGAAGCCAGAAACTCCCTAGAAAATGCTCTTAGACGCTACATCAGATGCGGAATAAACAGTCAAGGAAAATCTGCAGATGATGGATCGAGCCACGGTTCTGACCACAGGTCCATTATCCCCGTGTCGGATGCATAAAGGGAAGAGAGATCCAGAGGCATCTCAAGTGGAAGCAAATCGGTCCCAAGTACCAAAGAAGGCTGCCCACCAAAAACGGAATCATATTGGAGTGCCTAAGAAGAGGGATGTTATTGACGCTGTTTCACTGGAGGCTGGGTTTAGAGATTCTCATACCATTGATTTCATTTCCTGGGTCTGCGGCGTCGAGTCGCATGTGACTCGTTGGCTCTCATGTTGCGATAATGATTGCAAAATCCTGTGAAGCGCATTTAGAATGCTGTGTAGTTTAAGGGGATATCTGCCACATACCGTGGAGTCTCCGATGGATCGCTGGAAACAACTCTATTCAGTATAACCCGTGTATTCAGGCCGGAGTTTGTGTCGGAGCCGCAGACTAGAAGATTGGAAAGCTCCTCGAACAACCGCAGAAACGGGGCAACAGTGGGCAGTACCCGTGTGTATACGGATAATGCACTCAAACAAGCACTCATGGCTTGGTGGGCACGCCTGTGAGTCAAAGCCGTCGGCTCTATTGCTAAGCACTGTAGCAATGTGATGCCACAATAGAAGCAATGGTACACCGTGATTCTGTCTGGTGGTATTTGAGGGTTCAAACTCAGTACCTTTGCACACTGGAGAGAAGTTAGCATAAAGTCTCCTAGAAAATGAGTTAGTAGTACACTTACTTGGCATGCATCGGCCGCGAACTCAACACACAAATGTATCAAATCAGAATCAATTTCATTTCCCATCAATATAGGACGGATTAGTAAGAGAACAGCCTGTAGGTATGTTGCTTGTACTCGGTCCGGGTTTTGTTGAGGCAAGGGCTTTGAATCTTGTTTCCGAGGTGCTTGCTGTCTCCATTGGTCTAGCTCGGCGAGAATGCTTTCAACATCGCTCAATGAGGGGGTCCGGGCATGCGGTCCCGTGAAATGTGTCCTGAAGCTTTGTCAACTCTATGCATAACGATAATGCGTGCGGCAGGCTTACAGGATCTTCGACCTGATACGGTATACTTGCAAATGGTGTAAAGCAGCGGTCATCTGGTCCAAAAATTAACGAGGTCCTTGTCGGGTTTGTATCGAAAGAATTACCGTCGTGGTTCTTCCTTCTTCACGACCGGGGGCCCCAGCCGCCTGTTTCAATTGAAGCTCTCGAATCTTCTGTTCGTCCTTACAGTTGTCGTCGATGTCAATAGGCGTCTCCAATATTGTTAGCAGTAATCGGCATGACCGGGAAAGTTCAGCACGAACCTCGACATCGATGTCTGAGTCGCTAATTCCAAACGGAAGCTTGGACATTATGGAGAAAGATCTACAGATTCAACGTTATCAGGAGTCCTTGGAATGTAGGGATCGTGGTCCGAACCGATCAAAGCAATATGCACACCAAAAGAATCGTTTCCGAAGTTCGATGGTGTACGGGTCTAGATTTGGTGGCTCTGAGGAGCTCGTATATTTACGGTGATATCTGAGTTTGATGCACAACCGCAAAGCAAGCCCAACGAGATGCCTGGCGTTCAATGAACAAATGGAAACATCAAATATAAGCATATGGTATGGGGACGAACCAGATTGGAGTTTCCGTTGGGGCTCGGAAGTAGTATTGTACCAAACAGAGAAGAGCCTGCACGGTTGTCATGTCCTGTAGAGCCATGACAGCCGGAAGGTAAAGGCGAGCGCGAGCAAAATATTCCTATAGGATTGATTTAGCTGCAGTTTCTCTCTCTCTTAGGACGACCAGGCCGTTGAACGTTACCTCTGTTGAATTCTCTGGTTCTGGGACCAAGCGGGCTCCAATGGCGTAAACTATCCAAATAAAAAAGGCCCCTGCCAGAATGTGAGTTCAATGTTGGCTATCTCTAAATCTCAAGGTCTCCGTTACCTATTTGTGAACTGACTGGACCTTCAGTAGAAATGTAGGCGATTGCATCCCGATGTCGGTGCCACTCCCGCACCTGAGCCCAGTCGGTGATGCAGTAACGAGCTTGGGTATAGAAATAAACCGTACCCAGTAGTTTCCGGGCTCGATCACTGGACGGAAGGGAAGGGAGTGCTTCTGGTCCCATATCAGGAACAAATGCACGACCATGGACCATGTCAAGAATAGTGGCATCAGATATTGGTGTTTGTAGCTCATTTGCAATCCTTAAACCTGCCCCTTGTGAGGCCCGGTTGGATACAGTTTTCCTAGTATGCTGGCTGGCTTCCGCTTTGTTCTGGGGCGAATCGCCTCTTCTAGAATGCTGTTCATCTTGACAGGACCCGTCGAGACGGTCGCCATCTGATTGACCTAAGCGCGTTAGGGCAGGCACCTCCCTCTCATGAACCAGAGGTTCAGAACACGATGTATCAGGGGTGAGGCCTGACTGGGAATCGTGTGCTCGTAACTGCCTTTCTAGGGTCTGTATTCGCGCTTCTAGGGTCGCAACATATCTGTACAACACACTTAACAGTGGCCTAGCTAGACGCATTGGGGAGGGAAATTACGCGTGGCCCCGTAGAACACCATCCGGGGGGATATCAACGAGACACTCTGCATGCAGCGTGCGTCAGTCAGCTATACCTCTAATAGACGCAGATCCGGGGATGCTTTTTTTTTTATACCGGCAGCAGCTCTGGAACAAGCAACGCATTTACTATTCATATATTAGTGGGTTAATTCTACTCCTGAATTGGTCGATCACTACTTACCTATGGCTCTTCTCACTGTTATAATAGCATTTGATCTTTCTCCGTTTGCAGCGTTGACCTTGATCGAGCACGTTAATTGAAGTCGTTTAGGCTCTTGGATGCTTGTGGATACGCACAGGCATTAGTGCTTCGCCGGTGGATACCACCAGCACTTCCTTTCCGGGCTGGACTTGGCCGCTCAACAGAGATCGGTCGCTCCATTTTGTCTTGGAATTATGCGGCGGTCTAGAGGGGAGTGTAAGAAATACCGGCATTTCAAAGCTGCACCAGCGCAGATTCTTTTTATTGAAAAGTCCGATTGTCCACATTAGCGGCCGGTGGAACCTGCCTGGTCCGGCAAGAGATAATACTAGCCGGACGATACCGCGGGCATGCGAGATACGAGATACACGGCAGAGCTGAGATAGGCTCTTTGTTCGTCCCCCGCCCTAACCGAATACGACGTTCTCCGTTGTCATGATAACGTTTCGATTCAGGTTGTCCAGATTGCGCACAGCCAATCGAAGAAGAGGATTACTCGAATCACGGAATTGCCGCTACCCCGCCTTGTGGGCGTCAAAGAACCAACAAAGAACCAACAAATGCTGGGAGACGGAGAATATACGCGAGATATGCAGGATCAAGTTTCGGCGGTCTTTGACACTTCGCACACCGATATTACGAGAGGAGCTTCCCCGCAAAATGCTTTCGTTTAATCTCCGTGGGCACGTGTTACCAGCAACTTTATAGTTTATAAAAAGCCCCGGCATCGAAGGTGTGGGTGGGCCCTAAGTCGCTTGGCCACGCCCCTCCGATGTACCCCGTATTCCGGGGTAAGGACTTTTCATTCAATCAAAGCGGACGGAGTAAAGCGAACGGCAAGATGAATGACTCGAGAGTGGATATCAATCAACCCATCCCGTCCTAAAGCCCACCACCGCACAGCGAGACTGGCTGGCTCGTTGCTCCAAAGAGCGGAGACTTGTCCGACACTTGCTACGAGGTCATTACAGGTACAGAGAGCAGTTCAAAGTTGTACATGGCTTAGAAACGGTCGTAATTCATAATAGTTATCAGGAAACGTAAAACGTAAGGCTAGTCGTAAGGTTAGTTGCTCTGCAACTACTCAGACACGGCCTCAATGGGCTTCTTCTGAATGGATGTGGTCGGAAACAAGTCTCCTTTGTTATGGTCCCTAATGTTCCGAGTTAGCCACGATCTTGAGTCAAAAAAAGGTTGATAGTCATCATACGATTTATAGCTTAGGTCTTCCTGTCCCTCCAAGACGGTCTGGGCTTGTTGTCGGCGCGTGGGGCGATTGCCAAAGACTCTCCATGGTCCATTGAAAATGCCATCGATTTCTTCCACCGAGAGCCCTGCGATCTCCGGAACCAGGAGGTAAATGTATAGAAGAGCTGCGAAGCACCAAGCGGCGAAGAAGACAAATGCGCCCCAGTCATTGGATCGCTCTAAAAGGGACGGCAAGGCAAATGCCATGGCATAGTGGAATAGCCAGTGGAAAGTCTGGGACATCGCAGCGCCAAACGATCGGATTCGGTTTGGCCACAACTCCCCGCCAAAGACGTATGGGAGCGTGAGGAGACCTGTGCAGGGAATGTCAATTGTGATGTGATTCATAGGCGTGCGGATCTCCGGGGGAACTTACCGATGGTATATCCAAAGGAGTGGATGAATATTGCTGCAAGCGCTGCCTCGCCTGCAGAGCGAGGGACGGGACCACTGTGTTGGAACTTGATATATACCGCAAGATATACGTCGGAAAGCATTTGAATACTTATGCCGGAGAACAGCGAGTTTCGGCGTCCCAAAGCATCGATGAAGAAAAAGGATGCAAATAGGCTGAAGAAAAACTTTGACAGCGTGTACATGCCATTGAGGAATAGATTTCGACTGGAGTTTCCGGCCGTGCCAACGATCTCCAGAATCGGAATAAAGTAATTGGTGATGGAGTTTCCTCCGGAAAGTTGTGGAAATATGTATAAGATGACGACTTGCTGTACACGGCGTAGATTGGACGGCACTGTAAAGGTCTCTTTGGCGATGCTGACGATCTGAGATGGAGAACGGTCATGGATTTCAGCAGCCTGGATTTCTGACTGGAGGGAATTTTTGACACTTCGGATTTCGTCTTGCATCCGGGGATGGTCGATTGGTAACCCTCGGAGTTTGATAAGTGTTTCCGCGGCCTTCTGATCTTGGTTGGTCAGAAGCAGCCACCGCGGTGATTCACAGAGGAAGAAACTCGCGACAACCCATAGAAACATGAACACGCAAGGAGCGAACATCACGGTCTGATACTGGAGTCGACTTGGGGCAATGTGCAGTTGTGCTCCGTAGACGCAAAAGGTCGAAACCATCAGGGCGATGCCCATGGAGACGGAGAACCATGCTCCAAGGAGCCCACGAATCTCGGCCGGGGCTAATTCCGCGATGGACACGGGGCCGATGACACTCAAGGCCCCAATTCCCAGGCCACCGATGATTCGAGATGCGTACAGCCCCGATGTATTGGGGGTAGCAATGGCAATAATCTGCCCAATGGTCCAAATAGAGGTGTAGAGACGGAAGGACCAAAGACGTCCGATCCGATCATTCAAGAAGAATGATAGGGCGGCTCCGACTGCGTCGCCCAGGTACACAAGAGAGACAAAATTCCTGGTCGAACCGGCACCAGCGGAAGAGCTGATGCCGAACTGTTGCTCGAATCCCGGGAGGGAAGGTAACGTGGACGCGGAGCCCTGATCCCAGGCTATCGGCCATCGTTAATGAGAGTGTACTTTTGCAATTCGAAGCTGAAAACTTGACTTACTCAAAGGGATCGCAGTGGTCGCGTACAACACGCACGACATAAGCAAGCTGGGACTAAGAATAACCTGGCGCGGAGCAGCTTTGATTTTTCTGCTATATTCCGCTAGCATACTCCTCTGGAGAAAGTCCTTGAAACCCATTTTCAAAGTACATACACAGGGGCAGGTATGACGGCCCCAGCTCAAATGACACCGTCCATGCTTCTTTATAACCTGACCTTATCAGCCGAGGCGGGAGTACCGTGATGCTCCCCTACGTAAGCGACATAGTTGCGGTCTATATCTCAAACTTTCTCTGTCCGATACGATACGCTCCGGGTGGGCGGACGGAAGAGCCGCTCCTGTTTCGGCAATTCCGTTGCATCTCCGGAAATTTAAAAGGACACGCAAAAGGCGATAGGACGAACAGCATGCTCCCTTCTTCCTTGCATTAGCATTTGGGGTAAAGAAACTATCTTCCAGATCTTCTCTCAGAACAGCAAGATGTCCAGTCCTGAATCCCGTGTGATCATCGTCGGCGGCGGTGTGTTCGGGTTGAGCACCGCACTTTGGCTCGCCCGTGGTGGCTACAAGAACGTCACGATATTCGACCGCTGCAACTTCGACCAGAACTATTACAACCCCTCAAACGGCTGCGATGGCGCGTCTGCCGATATCAACAAGATCTTTCGAGCGACCTACGGGACGCAGCAACAGTATGTACATGAAGGTTCCTCCCGATGAATAAACATTAACCGTGCATTCCAGTTCGCAAGACCTTGCTTTGGAAGCGAGGGATATCTGGCTTGAGTGGAACCGAGCCATTAAAGAAAGCCGTCCATCGGACCTCCCGCAGCCATTGACGCCTGAAGATGAGCTGCTCATTCTCTGCGGTGTCTATCATCTGGCCGACGGTCCGGACTTGGCAGCACGCTATGTGGATAGCTTGGACACCATGGCGAAGACAGCGCCTAGCTATCGCGATCTGCAATTCATCAAGGTACGCGTCGGCCAAAATCCTCCCGAAAATTATCCATATTGCTTGTTTTTAACATGGGTTATAGAATAGTGATAGTGAAGAAGAACGTGCCAAGGCCTTAGGCCCAGATTGGGCCAAGAAATACCACCTTTTTGACAAGTTCAAGAATGGCGCCACTAACGGGTTTCTTGATGCGGGCTCCGGGATCACTCTAGCGGATAAGGTGGGACTAACGGGATTACTTTCTGAACATGGGCTGACTTGTCTGATACAGGCCTGTGTATGGGCTCGACATCTGTGCGAACAAGCCGGAGTCAAATTCGTTCTGGGACGGCCTCAGGGTGAAATTGAGAATTTGATCATCGAGGGATCTGGCTCTAGCAAGCGTGTGAAAGGAATCCGAACGCGCGATGGGTTGAGCCACTCAGCTGATCTCGTCGTTGTCGCTTGTGAGTGCAAAACCTCTCAAGGATTCCTGAGCATCATTCTAATAGTAAATCTCAGGCGGTCCTTGGACATCAGCCATGGTTCCAGAATCCCATCGTTCCGTGGAAGCCACAATGGGAACCGTTATGTTTATCGATGTCCCAAGCCATAGGAAAGACCTGCGAGAAAAGTTCCACCCGAAGAATTTCCCCAACTGGCGGTTTTGGAAGGATGACAGCGAAGGGTAAGGATTGTCTCTCACAGAATTGCGGCTTCCAACTAATCACCACAATTAGGATATACGAAGGAGGTGGCTTTCCTATTACCCGGGAAGGTAGACTAAAGTTCGGATTTCGCGCTCGAAAGGTATTTCTAGATTCATTCTTTTTTTTTAGAGGATACAGATTAACCGTCTGCAACAGTTTACTAATTTTCAAAATCATCCGACACAAAAAAATATGTACGTTGCTTGACCAGTGTACCCAGTCAAGTGTTTGACAGAACGCCTTTTAGCCATGATTCTGACTATTTTTTAGGCGCATCTCAACCCCTCGAACCAAATACAGTTCAGAACCGATCAATACTGTACCCCTGGATGCCCTCGAACTCATGAAGGGCGTTATCGGTGAAGTGTTTCCTGAGTTAGCTGAGATCGGTTTTACGGACAGCCGGGTTGGTTCACCCAGTTCCTCAGATGCAGGATGTCTTGGCTGACATACACTCCAGTTGTGTTGGTATACAGACAGTGTCGACAACGAAGTAAGTACCTCGTGGCAGCATATCAGCGCACATCATCCAATGCTAACTCATTACAGTTCGTGATCGACTATGTACCTGGGTACTCTGACTCGCTTTTTATCTGCACTGGTGGCTCGTAAGTACTGAGTATGCGCTATATGAGCTGTAACCTAACTTCATCGCTATAGTGGTCATGGCTTTAAATTCCTTCCAGTCCTCGGAAAGGTTGGTTCTATCTCATCCCCAGCGAATAAAGGAATAAGCTAACTTCGATTTTCCTGCAGTATGTCAAAAATCAGTTGGAACGAGTCCCGAACCGATTCACGCCTATTTGGAAGTGGCGTACCGTTCAGGAGGGCAAACCAGCCAACGGCCTCGAGGAAGGGGAAAATGGTCCTCGTGAGATGTCAAAATTGACCTTGGCGAAACGTAAGTACTCGAATCAGCCGCTTCTCTTTGGGCATTTGATTAACAAAACGACACAGCCGAAGACTTCCAGTTTGCGGACACGAAGGTCAAGGCGCGCCTATAATCCGCCCACACTATGAGCTGGCATCAAGGCCACGGCTTCGAATATTCAGCACACCTGACTCGTGAATTAGATTTATTCATTAGACTCTCTTCTATTTGCTTACACCTGATGGAACGGCCCGTTTGTTTAAGTGATTTTATTTATATGCATATCTGCTCCTCTCGCATCGACTAGTCATGAGTTATCAGAATGATCAACAGCGTTTGTTTCTAATTGCATTGCAGTTCTATCGCTACTTGAATGTTCCATCGTAGTGCGCATTCTAGGAGGTTACCCACTGTATCAGGAGCAAGGTTCTGGGACACTTCGTAGGCTTAGTATGTACGACGGGACAATCGAACAGGGACAGTGGGTTGTCCAGGAGGTGCTCGGGCTGCTCAATAGTGTTTAGGATACTCAGTTAGGGTGTAGAATATCACGTGTTTTGATACGGTTGACAACCTTGTGCCAAGTTGAGCATGGCTATTGTCTATGGTAGGCTAGATAATTCACAATGAGGTTGTATAATCAGCCTTGTCATTAAGGAGAGTATTGTGCCTATATTGCTCGTTTGATTAAAGATCTCCGTCTACATTATATGAGCATAATCTACGCATCAACCTGGAACTTCATCTTGATAGCAACCAACTCCCTTGGAATCTTACATATTCATCCCAAGATCTAAATTAACTCAGAACCACAATCGACAATGGATCTATACAAACATCTACTCTCTTCAAACTCGCAACCACGCGACTACCTCTCCTCCTTTCCTCCTCTTCACGGCGCGAACCGCATCATCCTTGGTGGCCATCAACCTCGAAAAACATTTCGATATTCTAGCCCCAGAGAACGCATCCAATCCCATAAAATCTGTATCCTGGACGAATTTATCCCATCATAGTCGCACGCCGTTCGCTGTTTCCCCCGATGAGAGGTCGGCTCACTTGGCGTAACTTGATGTTAGCAAGACGGGCTTTCATGTGCAGGGGCTTGATCCGGGCACGTTCAAGACAATTGGAGCTTCTGTTGCTGTCAAAGGTGGTAAAGCGGGTGGGTATCCTTGATACTGTTTTATCGTAAGAAGAATCCTGGTTAATAATAAAAACAGTCGGCGGTCTGGTAGCCCACACTGACGGCTTTGCCCTCTTAACAAACGAGGAAATGCCCTCTGTGACACCCAACGCCGCCTAGTGAAGCTCTAGTTCTCGTCCTGTATCAGTATAGCAACTCTGGCAAACAGAAGTGGAAAGCCTGACTGGGCGGTCCAGAGGGCCACGCAAGGGAAAGCCATCCTGCATCCGTCGACATGAATGGCGATTTGGTGTATTCTGAGAAGGCCAGCTACTACGGGTATTACATTAGAATCTGCCGACAAAGCACCGTACGCGAACATCTACGCTGGGGACCAGGACGCCATCTTGGTCAATACGAAAACACAGGGGATGTCGACTAAAGACGCCAAGGTCTCGAATGAGAACACCACAATGGAGCATCCGGGGAATCCATGAACGGAATTTCCGGAAGTTATAGTGGATCGGCGAGGTCCGCAGACTCGAAGAGGCACGCCTTCTCGTAGATGGCGCGAGGGACGGTGGATTTGGGTGAGAATGTCTGATGGGCGATGGGTATACAAACGCACAAAAATGGACAACAATCAGAATATCGCCATTACATTATCTGAGGATAGATAGATCAAAGTCAGGACGCAGGCGAACTTGCAAGTTGGTGCGAAGAGTGGCGATAGCCAAGTGATCTGGCTCACACAGGAAAACGGTAATGACAGCTCTAACGCACATGTGGAGACCTTTGGCGAGAAGCAGACTCTTGTCATTTGGGAAGATTTTTCGGTTTCAATTTGCTAGAGTATTGCCATGGGATGCAGAGAATCATTCGCCGGGACGTGTCACTCAAGAGCACTGATGTCTGTGTCGGGTGACATGGTGGCTATGAGCGATGGAAGGTTCTGTTGGCCCTATGTGCATATAGGCTGTGATTTGTCTTCGCCGGTCTATGGCTCTACTTCTATTTCTAAAAAGATGAGCTTTGCATGTATGGGTCTTGGGTCTGGGTCAGACACGACATACAAGTAGACAACTACATCTTCGTCGTGAACGAAGACCAGCATGACTACAGCACATTCTAGATCTAAGACATCGGCAGTGTCATCTCCCTTGGAAGGTACGTCCGATGTTTCCGTCTGCGTGATGGAATTGATTGTCATAGGGTTCTGATATATAGACAGCCTAATGCCTTGAGACCGTAATAAGCTAGTTTGCACGCGCACACGGTGTACCAAAGTGATGATGTATATCATTTTAATCAACTGCAAACATATGCATTTGCAAGTCACTACATTATCATCTTATAAAATACATTCCACATCGTTCGGTAGCACAACGTAGTCCCACTCAGACGTTTGTCTATCGCCCCCCCTTCATGTTACACAAAATCAGACCTTCGTAATGTGCAACGCCCGGGTGGTCTAGTGGTATGATTCTCGCTTAGGGTTATAACCCAAGCATGTCTGCGAGAGGTCCCGCGTTCGATCCGCGGCTCGGGCCGTTTATCCTGGGATATCGGTTGGTAGGCGGCGGCCATTACCGAGGACAAGGCAAATAAGAGGCCGGGGTGTTGTGAGTGCTTTTATACTACAGAGTATTTCACAGTTTCAGTTTAAGTATGCAAGTCAGCAATCAATATCATGAGTCGTTACCGCCGGCCGGCAGTGGAAGATCTTCAGATGACATTCTTCTTTGTTTTTTTATGGTGGATCAGAGATTCACGTTACCAACAAATCGTTCCTGAGCTTCTCCATGAAATGTACACGTCCTGGACGATTTGGATGTCGCCCAAACGCCCGCAGCATCTTTTCCACGGGCCCATCCATGCGAATAGGATACGGGATGGGGACTATAGCTGTGACGCAAAACAGACCGTCCGCATCCGAATGCAAGACACCACGTCCATCGGGCCTCGTCCGGTTCGGATTCTGTACACCATAGGATCCTTTTGAACCGCCTTCCCATAAATCAATCTTAACACCAGATACCGTATTTCCCCGTGTCTCTCTGACAGACCCCATGACCAAAAACCTCGTCCCCTTTGGGGGCCCTTGATGCAATACTGACCCATGCTGGGCCCCCTATGCACCATGTATATGGAATGGTCCAAGGACGCCCCCTTGGCAGCTGATGCCATGCGCGGATTGTTAATTGCATCAGCGAGCATGATCAGCCCCAATGTGTCGGATAGTAGAATCATCTCGGGTCGCAGGTCATCGCTGATCCTGTCCAGTTTGCGTCAGGAAGGTCGCGTCGGCATGCCGTTTCTCTGCGGACAAACGGGTCTCACGGATGAAACCATGCAGGTGTGCAACGGTGCGGTTGACACGGTACCGGACTTGCGGGCCAGTGCATTGCGAGTTGACTAGGTGGACGTCGTCGGTGATGTTATCAGAGGCGACGTCTTCGAGCCAGGGAAATGCGGGGTTCATTTTGATTTAAAGGGCTTCGATGGATGAAGAGCAGTTGAACAAGGATCAAGGGGTAAGTCCGATCGATTAGCATGAATATGAATGCTATTGTGGACCCCATGTGGAGGGAAAACCCACATGGTTGCCCAATGTGGAGAAGTTGAAGTTGTACAGCTCCGTTTGTTCTGCCTGCGGATGCATACAGTCTGTCTACGGTTCGGTTGCAGTTTGTTTTCAGAAGCCACCAGAATGTCTCAGTGGGAGACATAATAGGGCGCATTCCCTCATTTATTCATGTATTTTGTATGAAGGGTAGGCTTACCCATACGTCTATACTCCTCCTATATATCTGATATTTCACTATATGTCTGGCATCATTAAAAGACAGCGTTTCTGGTGTGTATTCATGAAGCTATTCACTGCTTGATATGCACTGACGCTATAATCAGTCACTTACCTACCGTCTTTGCATCCAACCATGAACCGAGCATCTAGCAATGCCAGACCATACCTTGGTTTAAACTAAACTCTGGGATTACAAGGTGGCTTTGGTCATTTTTGTAACCTACCTGGTTTTCCCACGCATGGGCAAGCCTATCGTCCTTGCAGCTCTTGCCTGCAACCTCTGCCATTACAAACGCTATGAAGAGAAATACCGGCTAGGCATCATCCATCTCAACAGTACTGTGTCTTCTAAAACCTTTCATCGTGCACTCGAGCGCTCAATGGCGGCTCAGGATCTTGGACATAAACGTGGGCATGAAGGGAATACTTCCTCTTGGCACAAGGCAACGTGGACGGGATTGAGCAAAGAAACACCACGCCAAAGAATATAAGCGGAATAAACACAATAGCCAGACTTGACCATGCTGGCTATTGTTCAGCAGGCATACTCATTGATCCCCATTGTTGTCGAATGTACGTGACAAGGTCCCTTCTTTCTATTGCACTCTTAGCAAATAATCCTGTTAACCTGGTTTTTCATTTTAGGGACCTGGCGAAGAACTCCGCGATCAAATAGCGATGACGGGAAGCGCTCCGAGAAGATAAAGCAAAAGTTCGTATATCATATCATTTCGTTGCATTAAACAATGCTAATGCTAATAGTGTGCTACAAGGTGTATTAACTAATTCAGATCTCTTCAACAAGGTTGCGCATGTGTATCCCTTTTCATTCCGCGGAACAGGAAGCCACATCATGATTACAACCCCTCCTTCTAGGGCTAGGCCCGATTTCCACCATATCACCTTGTTGGAATACGCAGCCAGCATTAAGGAATCACCGTACAGGATTACAAGGTGGCCATGGTCATTTTGATAACCTGCTTGGTTGTTCCACAAATATCCTGTGCCTTGTGCTTCATAATGGATCCAGGATCAGTTGCTTGCAATGAATTGGACATATGAGCAAGTACTCACTGATATTCACTGACAGAATGAGTTCATATTCATCATCACGAGCATCAGTTCTGTCCTAGACTTCATGAGTGTCGAGGTTCACTCTGCTTTGAAACTACTCATTTATCAACCAAAACAGAATCTGCAATAACAAAGACCAGCAGTTGATGAAATGACTGTCACCCGAGCTCCTGAATCAGGCCATGGAGAAGTTTGTATAAGTCACTCAAGTGTTATCTGTCCAAGATTGAGGATGGTTTAGGTTTCACCTACTTAAGTAATGGATTGTTGGATGGTGATACAGCACCTTGTCAGAAGTCAGTCCTTCAGCGGACGTTTCTTCCATAACCAACATCATGACTGACACGATCCAGGTACTTGAACACTGGTATTTCTGAGCCTAATATGCCCTCTTTATCTTCTCTTCATCCTCTCTCAACTATCTTCCCATCCTTACCAAAATTTGGCCGGCTGCAAATTCATTGCGTCAGGTGAACGACATTGATTCGGCATTTATTTATTGGTACTAGTGATTATCGTCCCTTCAGCTGGAGCTATATTGCTGACAAATGCATTGAAGGCATCGATGTTCTCAGAGATCATATGACGGATATTGCCCAAAGCTATGATAGCTAGATACCAGTAACCGACTTCTTTGGGCTACATCCTATAGACACAGTCGGTCTACATGGACTATGGCTGCTTGGACAGCTCCTAATACTTTCAATAGCTCCACAACTCCAGTTAGTACCATATAAATTATTACTATTATTACCAGTACTATCCTGCTAACAGAGCTAAAGAGAACTCCTCCCTCGCTACACCTATCCTCAGGCTCATTGATCGCAAAAGCAAATTCTTATGACAATCGCTTTTTTCTGAAGACATCATATGGCGGGCTGAAATGGTCCAATTATCCCTCATGGCAGCGCGCACATCATCACCGGGGTAGGCTATTACAGCTTAAAGTGGACTACCCTCCTTACCAGAAAGGATCCTGGGGTTTCTAGTATTTCAACTAAGATATAATGATCCATCAGTCATAGCATCTACTAAAGTGTATGAGCGACTTCTAGCTTATTTCTGTTTAAATCACTGTTGTTTCGCCGGATTATCAGTCAAAGTCCAATTTTGTCCTTTGATAAATGAAGAACCACAGACATTCGGAAGAATGGGACAATCACTTCGCGTCATCATCGACACCGTGTTGTTGATAGCCTCCTCGAAATAGCACCCACCAGCCAAAGCCACATTGGAAGAGCATCGGCAGGATCAAGAGACGACAAATGAAATTCTGTATAAGCGGAACGCGACTGCCATGGCGAGACAAGCCAAGGAGTACGCCGGAGAACTTGGAGTGACAGACGTCGCTAATTTTGAATGGGATTCTATATTTGTTTCGGTTTTCAGGGTATAGCTATATAGACATTTTGGTTTTAACCTAAGTAGCAATATCAGAACGACTCCTTGCTGTTAATAGCGAAGCTTAGCAGTACTAGCTGACATATAACAATCATATAGCTGCATCAAGGTGTTAGTCACTGTATCTAAATCATGCTTCCGCATGTGGCCCAGGATAATATCATACAATTGTTTAGAGGATCGGATCGCAGTCATTGCTGCTCAGCAGATTCGATTGCATCAGGCACTCCCGTTGTGTAACCACACACCAGATGCCTGTAACTATATATGTTATACAATCTTATCATACTGGATCTGTATTTGTGCATATGCTGTATGACACTTAAGATTGTCTACCAACCACGATATAACATGGCACGACAGCAACCCCTCATATCTCTGACAGCAACCTGGTTAAGCATGCTTCCCCCTAGCCCAAGGCATCCGAAAGACCGGCACCCTGAAGAAGCTATTCGAATCATTCGCCAGCCCCGCAAGACAAACATACCATGCCTGAAACGCAGCCAGCAGGGCGAATAACCCCCCGGCCTTGATAACGGGCTGATTGGGCTCCGCGCTGCCGTTGCGGTGAATGTAGCCAATGCCTAAGAGTAGGAAAGCGATGTCGACAGCGACGAAGATGCCGCAGAAGACGAAGGTGGACCTTAGTGTGCAGAGGATGAGGAGGAATGTGAAGATGAACCAGCCCTGTTGCATGTCAGAGGGATGTTTTTGACAGAGGGGAGGACAGGAGAGAAATACCATTAGGAATAAACCTAGAGAGTCGTAGAACATAGCCGCAGAGCCTTTATCTGCCTCCTCAAGGGTTGACATGATCGAGAAACCGCCAGGCGTGAAAGCAATAGCCAGGGAAATCCAAAAGCCGCCGTACGACGAAAGCGCCGTTGCACCAAAGGTGTTACCCGCGGCCATTTCCCTAGACCATCAATATCAGCATCAGTACCTATACCTGTCTACAATACAGTCTCGATGGCAGACATACCACATCCCGGCACACAATTGCACTAAACCCCCATATCCATATGCCACACCCACGACCATATTCGGCTGCGTGATATTCCTCGCCCCCATGTTGATACACCCCAGCACAAAGGTAGTCAGCGCGAAGCCAGCCAGTCCCAGAGGCGCAGGGTTACCGATCGTCTCTTTCTCGATGGGACCGGGCCTGTGCAGACCCGGCTGGAGTTCAGAGGCCAGAGGGGGGAGTTGAGATTGGGTTGTCTGGACGAGGGCTAGGGGGCCGAAGTGGCCGTTGACATTGCTATTCGCGCCATTGCCATTGACGCTGGCATTGTCTTGGGTGGTGTTGTCACGGGCTTTGTCGATAACGTCGGTCATTGTCGCTGTCGTATCAGTCTGGTCTCCAGGTTCTTCTTTCCTGGCTTGGGGGGAGCTGGTTAAATACCCTGCCCAGAGCTGGAGCTCGTTCAGGTCCGGGGCCCGGGGTTACCCCAGGCAGGGGTCGCAAGCGGGGGATCGCCAGACCATCAGACCATCAGAGTCGCAGTGCTCGAGCTAAAGGCGAGCGAGAATGCAAGAGCATCGTGCGGGGATATTGGACGGGATATACTTGTTGGAGTGAGATATCCCTGGAATGGAGATGGAGTAACGGGGGAGGAGTGTCATTGGCGGGGTGAACGGAAGCTGGAAAGTTGGAAAGTTGGAATATGGAGTAGGAATTGGAGTAGACTATATTCTGCAGGTTCATGAACCTGGTTTAGTACTCTCCGGTAGTTTACTCTGTATTGTGTGTCGGAAGAGATCTACGGGATAGGATGGATTCTACGATAGGATACGAGATAGGATAATAATGAGGACAGAATACGGAGGTGATTCAACTCCATATGTACAATACAGATCGAGATTCATGCTCAGTAGTACATGATTAAAGATTCTCCCATGACCCTCATCACCGAATAATCCTAGCTAAACGGCAATGGCGTGTTGAGTTGTGTGGTGGTTTGATGTCAAGTTTAGACGTACTTGCACATCATGGCAACCATCAGGTCGAACAGACCCATGGCTTCGACGAAGGCAAAACCCAGAATGGCGTATGTGAAGAGCTGACCACGCAGGGCCGGGTTGCGAGAGACACTCAGAAGGAGAGAAGCGAAGACGAGACCGATACCGATACCGGCACCACCGAGACCAATGGCGGCGGAACCCATACCAACGTTCTGAGAGACGGCAACCATGGCGTCGGCAATCTCGGAGGAGTACTGACGGCGCGACTGGTAGTTGGCGAAGACCTGGCGGGCGTTGGCCTGGAGGAGCGAAGAGGGTTGCTGGCGCTTCATGGTCTGGAAAGGAGCGGCGGAGCGCTGGGGACGGAAGGCAGCGCGGGAAGCGTCAGTGAAGGTACGCTTGGGGGCGGCAGCGCGCATGGTAGGGCGAGCCATGGCGGAGGCCAGACGGGAGGAGAAGACACGAGTGGAGGCCATTGTGATGGTAGGAGAGAAAGAAGAGAAGAAAAGAAGTGTTGTGAGTGGTGGTGTGGTGGTAGTGGTGGTGGGAGAGAGGAAAAGAAGAGAGAGAGAAGAAGAAAGAGGGAGGAAGAGTTTTGAGGGCGGACCGCCGGGCCCTCGGAGCGTGTGTGGCCCCTTGACCGCGTCGGGACGTATTACTCGGTTATGTCAGGGTTGGACATTTCAATGCAGTGCAATTTATATGGATGAATATGTGTTGATACAGCGCATGTCTACATTGGTATATATAGCTAATGTCCCGTGTCTATCTCTATATTCATACATATTTCATACTCTGTTGAGATAATCCGTAGAGAGAGATAGAATAGAGACAGAGAGCGTATTTGCATTACCGTACAGGTGGGCCCTGGGTGGCCCGGTAACCCAGTGTCCGGTATCTGTCCAGGACTCAGTAGCTAGCTGGCAGATAGTGAAATACTCGTATGTACTTTGGGATACAGGCATGTACTTTAATATCCATATTGTAGTCGGCTGCTATGAGGTATATTAAAGTATGTCCTCGTATACCATAGTATACTGGCATCCTGGTATACAAGTACAGATAACTCGGTTAGCAGGCATTTGTCCCGGTGGATCCCGAAGGGCGGACTGACGCAATACAGGAATATATAAAATACCGCAATGGAATTGCAAATATACGCATTTCATGTTCAAGTGCATCCATTCAATGGGTGCCATTGTCGGTGGTGGCTGGCATACTGGCTGGCATAATTGTTGAGGTAAGGTCTAGGTGGGATTGGCATTCGACAGGGTTGCGACTGGGATGCTACTAGGATGTGCAGAGCCTCAAGCACGACTGCAACGAGGGTACGAGAGGAGAAGGTACGAGGGTTCTGTCTATCCCATGAAGCCAGAAAGACTTCATGAGAGTACTCTTGAACAGACTGCAATATTTGCATGTTTGTATTTGCGATACATTACATACAATGCCACATAACACATCACACACAACAAACACCCCAGGAGATACCATGGTCTATTAGAGTACCGAGTATATAGTCATCATGACTCTCACTTTCTGCCTTCTAATTTTCTCTATTCTGTCGGTTTTCTCAATTCTGTCTTCTTTATTCCTGCCTGCGTTCCTGTACTACCTCCTCTACTATCTACCGGGACCTCACTCCGGTTTTCGGTCCGCTACCCACCGATGCCGTCATCGGTACAGAACACCAACAGCGATACAGAGAGCTGGGCACACGGGAGCCAGCCATGATATAAGGATAACGGCTAGCACTCTACCCTGCGAGTGGCCGTTGATAATACTTTGAACTCCGTACACACTTAGATCACTGCTATGCCAGTGTCAGTCCAGTGCAGTCCAGTCTAGTGCGAGATCAGGCACAGTCAGCTCCGAAGTACAACCCCGCGACCCGTCCCGTCAATGTCCGGACTTGCAAGCCTAGTAGTACGTTTGCCTGCTCATGCTATTCCGTACGTCTAAAATAATATGATGAAACCACAAACTACATATTGAACAACCAGTGTACCCTCAATGCCGCGTTCACGACTAGCTTTCCACAGCCGGTACCGTACCGCCACGTACAGCCAGTACTTTAGAACATCTGCAAGGAGAGACCACAGTTAAAACACAAGTAAAACGGGCCATTCCGAACAGGGCAAGCCGGTTGCCCGTGCACTGTCTGAGCTCCTGCCAAGCTATGCCCATACAGTAGGCGGTGGAGAATGGCAGTATCGGTCACGTGCAGAGTCCGGTACACGTACGGAACATTCTGTTTAATGTGTGTAGAAAGTAGTGAATACTCCGTTGAGCTGATCACCAGAAGCTGAGCAGCATGGTCGAAAGTTGCTCTCAAGTAGTAGATCGTAATGACCGAATCTTGACCTTACACCCTCAGCCAGCAAATCACAGTTTAATACGGGAATCTGACTGACGTTGTTTCTCAGTCATCCGGCTATTATACGGGCGGCCTTGGTCTACTCTGTACTATTGCGAACGGATTCGCGGCGAGTTGTACAGTATAGTCTTGACCGTGCCAAGTGGGATGGGTGGATGCTTTCGTGGATCCGTTTAGGGCCCCATCCGCAATGTGGAGCTCACAGATGCGTGAGCGCATTTGAGAATCGAGTTCTTTACATTCTCCAGCGTGCCCATGGTTGTTGAATATAGCCAAATCTACTCCAGAGTACTCCGTAAAAATGGTGGGCTATATTGTATAAGGGTCAAGCGTGGCTGAGCGGTCAGTCGGTTTCAGACCTTTTGCGTACTGCTGCATAAGTTCATAACCCTGCCCTATGACCCCCGGGATTCTATTCCCGACTACAGCATGGTGGCCTGAGATATGTGGCCCAAAGGGTCCATAACCCTAACAGGGATCTTTCTCACAGTATTATAGCCAGTCATCCTGATAGACAGGTTGAGGGGCACAGATAACAGATCTACAGTACTCTGTAGTTTTACGCGGAGACTTTCAAACCTTCTATCACTTAAGCTTTAGGTACTCTGTCTTTTAGACTGAAGAAGAAAGGTATTGCATAATTTTGAGGCTAAGTGATGGCAGCGACTTATAATTCTCATTTCTTGGGGAAACAGATAATCATGACCTTGAAAGTTTTCTGGATACGGCGATGGAGGGGACCTTGCCCATATCTAGCCCTGGGTGTAACTAGAACGAGCCGGACACGGGAGCACTATCGAGCTTGAAGTATCCCGGCTGGAGAGTCTGATAAACCTCTTTCGGGTCATACTCGTTCGCAATCTTCTTCAGAAGAGCCTTGTTGGCACCGCCATAGCCAGCAATGGGAGCCTGGAGCATGCTGGCGTAGTTCATGTAGATATACTCGTTGTAGACGCCCAAGCCCTTGGCGCTTGCAATGACCTTCTCCCAGAAACTGTTGATGAACTTGTAGATAGTGCCATCATCAGACTCGTTGATCCACCAGCAGGAAATGTGCATAAGATGGATGGGGCCATTGGAAGCATCGAGTCCGAGAGCATTACCGCCGTGCTTCTTCATACTCTTCAGCATTGGCTCGGTTATTCCCTGGTAGATGATCACGGGCTCGACACCGCTGACATTGGCCACCTGCGGAATCATCGAATAGAAGAGGTTCACGACCCAGTTGGCAAATTCCTCATCTAGGTGCACAGTGATTGGCCAATACACCTCACGAAAGCCAAACGGGTTATCGGTCTCGATGTATTTGACATACTCAACTAGGGTCTTGGCGCTCGTTGTGTCGGCGACTGCCGGGATGCTTCTGTACTGCTTGAAGATCTTTGGATCGGCGAAATCTTTCGTGTACGTCAACTTAGCCGAGGCAAGGTTGGTCCCATTGTTCTGAAGGAAGGCGACATATTGCTGCGCATGGCCGTCCACGGAGGCATTGTTGATGACATTGACAAAGGCGTTGATAACCTCCTTGAACTGAGCCTGGAGGAAAGTTCTGGCACCCCCCCCCGCATCTCCGGGCAGGGGATGGTGTAGAGGTTATACTTGGTGACAAGACCAAAGTTGTTGCCACCACCACGGAGAGCCCAATAGAGGTCAGGGTAGGAAGTTTCGCTTGCGGTGACGATCAGACCACTGGCAGTAACGACCTATAGTCTGTGAGTAACAGCTTGCTCGAGAATTCGAACGCCAATAGAATGCTACCTCGAAACTTTCCACATTATCACAAGCCCACCCATATAAGTTTGAGTGGTAGGAGATTCCACCTCCTAAAACGAAGCCTCCAACTCCGATACTAGAGACACGACCTCCGACGGTAGCCAACCCATAGGGCTCGAGTGCGGAATAGACTGATAGCCAGGTGTTTCCTGGCCCAATGGAAGCAACCGACTTATTCTTTTTGAGTGAGACCTCATTCATGTCCTTGAACCAAATGCTGATTCCGCCCGGACTGCTGGAGGCACCCGTAAAGGCAGCGTGGCCACCGCTCCTGGCAGCAAACTCGCAGCCGGTAAAACGGGAGAGTAGAACCGCAGTACTGACCTCCGTATTTACGGTAGGTCGGAAGACGCAATGGGGCTGGACCTCTTCTTGCTGCACAGACCAAAATGAGCCAGTGAAGTTATTGTACTCGGCAGTATCTTGAGCTGAGACCTTTTTGGAGCCGAAAAGGAAGCTCAGACTTGCGCACTGGAGAAACTGAGATTAGAGTTGATCAAAATCCAGCCAGCCGGAAAGCTCCTTCAATCGACGCCAATTCCTCACTTACTGCAGCCGAACAAGCATTTTCGGTCGACTGCGACTGGGCCCTAGAGAATGACTGCAATGCTGGAATCTTCGACACATCCACACCCAGGCCCTCCAATGCGCTGGCCACATTGAAATTATCCGATTCAACCACACTAGCATGGGCCAGGGTTACCCCGCTGGTCACGGATAAGCCTCGAAGGAGGGTCCAAGGATGCATGATTCAGAAGCTCTATGACCAGGAAGCAGACAGTCAACGAGTGTGAAGCGCAGGTAACGACAAAAAGCCAAACAGAGTGGAAATGAATTGATCTCTTTTACCTTCCTGATGGTGAACAGGATCTACTCACCTTGGATCCGATGAGGTTCGCGGACATGTATTATAGGGCTGTCTATTATTTGCTCTTGCTTCCGTACTCTGTAGACGTGAGAGTCTCTACAGAGTAAGCGAAGTGGCGATCGCATAAGCCAGCCGCACGGTCACTGACCATTCTATGAACGTCCATGCTTACTTGGGTACCGTTGACCATGGCTCTGATGATGATGATGATGACCCTGGGTTTTTGTTCCGATGTATGCCTTTACGGCCTTGGTGACTTTTGCCTCATCCATGGTGATATCGTTGCACGTATCATAATCTATCAACCATAAACTCACAGCGCGCTTGCGAAAATCATATCGTAGTTAGTTACATGCTCAAATGTGCTGGTTCCCGGGCTAGTTTCTCAATTTCTTGAAGGGGAACGGGGCATCGGACTGCGTTTCTGTGCACATATCGGGCACCAGTCTGCTGGCACTCAGGGTTGATAGGTCCCAGAAAGTCCATCCCCATCATATGCATAGGCTCAAACTGCTGTGATCTCAAGTGAGGGCCGCGCGGTGGCCTCCTGGCGGACATCTGACAAACATCGCATGTTGAACACCAATATTTGGCGTCCTTCGCTCTAGTTGGCCAATAGAACCGCCCGATCATAAAGTCGACCAATGCAGACACTCCACTGGCCATTATTCTCCAAGTACATCAATCGACCCGTTTCCACTAGTGGTGTGCTTTCAAGCACAAACTCAACGTCCATGGCGTTTATACCTGTGCCAATGTAAAGTTGCCAATGCATCTGCCATGCTTTCCGCATAATTGTTAGCATCGAAGCCCAGGTGTTGCATTTGGTCAGCATGGAGTCAGAATTTTCGCAACGAGAAAAATCTGCTGCCACCAGGCCGATTTGTACCATATCTGCGAGACCCAAGGTAAAGACGGACAAGACAATATTTGCAAGCCCTTTGCTCCTTTGCTGTTTCGACAAGCTGTGGGTTGCAGAAAACCTCAATGAGGGCATTCCTAACTGGCTCTGGCATAGGAAAGATCCATTCCATACAAACAGCCTCACGTGGAACTCTAGGGAAGGTAGGGGTGTCGGGGAAGAGAGAAAGGTTTGCTTTCTAGAATTCAGAACTTTTGTTGGCATATCAGGCCATTCTTGGGATTTCTACTCCACCATGGAAGATTCCAAGGTTATCAAGGCTGGTTTGGAACGCAAGTTCATTCTATAGTCGTTCCAGAGCTTACTTGTTCTCTCGATCATCAAAATCTTGAACGCCCATGGGGTTCCCTCCTGCCCGAATACCCTCCCGACTGATCCCGTACCAATTTCTCGGAGTGCTGTCTGGCTCCCTGTAGCTTGTTGCTGAAACTTTGCAAACGATGACGCGGTTCATATTGCAGATCTCGTGGATAGGAGACGCTTCAAGACATCTTTGGGATTTTCTTGGTCCTCTGCTTGAAGCTGCTTCTCCAATTTGAGATTCTACACAATCTCCTCCTCGAGGGATTGGCGGACCGGAAATTTGTCATCTGCCATGGCGTTTATATGAGAGTAAAAGAGAATATTGACAGTGCAAAGAGGCTGGAACTGTGGAAAGAATTGACGCTGTGGAAGCCTGTCAAAGGTTTAGGATCCTATTTCTATACAGTATTCATAATCAGCCTTATGCTTCCTTTCACATAGGATTGCTTTCACATAGTAGCAACATTGTTGTGCTGTACCTCATGCTTTCCTTCAGTGTTAGGGACAACCTAGGGCTTGTACCTACCAGTAGGCCAAAAGACCGCTATATCTGGCTTCTCACAAGCCAGACATCCCTAGGCAATATAGTAGCGCACTGTTAGGCCGCACCCTAACATTCAGGTACTGCAACAACTCTTGCTTCAACATGCTTATAAAGGCCAGAAGAGTAAAAGTGGATGACAGGCATGAAATGGGAAAACAAATTGGAGGGGAGAAAAATCTTTAAAAAACCTGTGATTGTGTACGTGTTGTGATTTGTAGATAATGAAGATAGAAGATAGCAGCGAATGCTGGATAGATGGACAATTGCTTGATTGACTGACTGAAGAAGAAGATTGCAGAGATCTGGCTACATATAAGAAGTCTTTACGGACAAAGGGTCACGTGCTCCCCTATCGACCCTATGGCGCCAACCTCTGGGCCAATATGATTCAAATCAAGTTCCCCGGGAGATCTGGAGTCTACGCTTTCCAGGTCCGCCAAGGCTTTCCGAATTGAGCAAGTACTGGATTGAACGCATTACCTATCTAAGTCCGTCCTCTTTCGACTAAATCGATAAACAATTTCGGAAGCCCAACTAGAGTATCCAGTCTCAGATCTCCACATATCTCATCACTGGTTTGGAGATATTGTTTTCGAAATTCCTCCCACAACAGCTTGTCCTCTGGACGAGGATAAATTGGATCATTGATCCAGTATGCCTTCACAGCCTGCTCCACACCATCTTCGTCCATTGACATACCGCTGCATAGATCAAAGTCAAGCATCCACATGATATGCTCACCAAGCACATTTGATATATTGTTGAAATTCTGTTGTTCCCCATCCGGGGGAGCCAACACAAATTCAATATCATTTCCATCCACCTTGCCAATCCAGTGCAGTGTGGCCAATGCCTCCGCCATGATGCGGGCATAGAGGCTCATATCCTGCTGAGACACGCCTATCTCTTCCATTTGATCTAAATGTAATGGAAAATTTCTCAGAGAGAACCCTTTGAATTTCGACTGCCATCCTGGTGTCTGTCGTATCCGTCTCCTCCCCAGGTACAACCTGATTAAGCAAGCACGGTTTTTAGCACTTCTGCTATCTTCAGATTTGATCTCGGGTGGACAATATTTCTCTATCAGCAGTTCCCTTGTTGATCTTGGGAATGGCGGAATACGTTGAGATTGAAGTGTGTTGCAAGGCTTATACTTTATTGGGAATCTCCGTAAGTTCTCTGTCCACCAGTCCTGATCGCTTGGTCGGATGAGGCGATAGCACTTAGGGATGGCTATCTGGGGTGGTCTTTTCGGTTGATCGGGCTGGTTGTCGAATTCTTGCATACCCTTGATTTTGTTCAGACAGCTCATGCTGTTAAGCACACGTTGATGCACGGTAAAGTCATTCTGCAAAGATCGACTAGGCCCACCATCTTCTCTTTTGGATGCTGGGCCACTTCCCAATGATGACGCCCAAACACTTCCACAAGCGCCAGATCCAATGCAATGTAATTCAGGGTTGTGTTGTTCTTCCATTCTGTGATATAGTCTTGGACTATTTGTCTTAAAGATTGAGTGTTTGATCTTGTGTGAATGTATGTGTTGAATGAACGCAACAATTTGCCAGTCCACTTAAAGGTAGGAATTAATTGAAAAGGCTGCCTGTTTTAGGCTACATCATGTACCATGTGACTAAGAATCATATCAGGCAAACCACACCTTCGTGGCCTGATTACTCATGGTCATGGATGATGAGGGTTATGTACAGCGGGCCATAGCGGCCAAATTGAAATAACAAAAATTTGAATCCTTTTAGACAGCAGAATACTTAGACAAAATTTTAGATATTTAGCACACCGCAGGAAGCGATTGGCGGGTGTTAGCGCTCAAGGCCGATAGGGCTGGTCAAGCGCAGCGCTGGCGAGTAGCTAGGGAGTAGGTATCGAATCGATATTTCACTAGTTGGTAAATAGTACGATAGTAGCTATAATGAGGAATAAAACGAATCGCTTGATTATTCTCTTTATGTTGCTCGACCCCCTTTCATGTCTATTACCCTGCGTTAATCTATGCATTGTCATTAGGTAGGCCTGCATATCGTATGTAGTATAGCGCCCGAAGCCGCTGACGTTGGTGACTGTAGAATATTAGACTGAACACTGACATATTATCCGCATATAAATCACACGCCGAACGGCTAGTATTTGGGTGGGTGACCACCAGCGAATCCCAGCTGTTGTATGTCTTTTCTCTCTTCATTTCCTCTCTAACAGGAAGAGCAATAATTGTATGATTTGGGTACTTGTGGGCCTTAACAGAAACGAAAGTGCTATCTTCAGCTAAATGAGGCACAACACTTGCAAGATGAATTAAATTACTGCACCTTGTTGCTGTATACTAGTAGTAGTAGTAGTAGCATGACGTATACATTCTGCTCCCATCACTTCAACGGTCATGTTGCCCGGACCAAGGCTTCACGGCAGCAAGCAAGTCAAGATGAACCTGCGCATCACCACTCCTATTCAAAGCTTCCTGAAAAATGTCCGGACCAAGCCGTTGACAGAAAAGGAGGATACTAGCCCAGGCAAGATCAGCATAGCTGAGTGTATCGCCAAGGAAATATGGACCATTCTGCTCCTTTAACAGCACAGTAACTTCGCGGATTACAGGCTCAACTTCATTCCATGCCCTCTCCCCTCCGCGCTCTTTCTCAAAGCGATCCAATGGCATGCCAATAACCTTCTCGCGAGTTGCATACCAATACTCAAGACTTGCATCGTTGAGAATTCGCTTCGGGAGCAAAGGAATGAAGATAGGGAAAAAAGCGGCCATATAGCGCGGCCAAAGGGCCTCAATTTTGGTCAGGTAGCCGGAATCTAAGTGCAGCGGAGGTTGGGGATGCTGCTGCTCGATATAATCGGCGATTTTCCGCGAGTCCATCATATAAGTACCATCGGGGCAAACGATAGCCGGAATGGAATAATACGGGGGGCCTTTAGGATTAGGCGAAGCACTGCTCCAGGGTCAGGCAAACTTTTGAAAATCCTTTCAGCAAAAGGAAGGCATGTTGAGGCTGACTGGTTCTCCAAATTCGGCTTGATATCTGGATATTCGACCTATATATACGCATATATGAGCGACACTTCCACGCGATTATCTCTGCAGAACTTCACTTACCCATTTCGTCCGAAACTCAAGCCCCTTGAAGTTGAAAAGCAACCTGGCTAGAGTGAGAGGTTAGATCAACTTCTGATGGATGGGGTGGGGGAAAGAGGGGCACTTTACTCTTCCAGGGATTCGGCGACCATGTCAAGCATGGTGGTTTGCTAGCCAAGTCAAAAAGTAGATATTCGTTGGAGGCCATATTGGATCTCGATGTTGGAATTTCTTGCAGAGGCAATTTGAATCCAAAACATAGATCAAGGTAGCAAGCACAGTTGGTCGTAAATATAAGCTCGGGGACTCCGGAATTCCTACCGGATTTGGAGCCTAACCCCGCAGGCACGCAAACCTTACAATGATGGGCCTTTCTGTTCCCAAAAAAATCATATAAAGCGCCTGCTTCTTCCCGACAAGTAGAATCTTCGTTGCACGATCATGTACATCAAATGAATCTTCTCATCATTGAAACATACTGTCAAAACAAATCATGCGACTCAACTTCATCAAAAGTCCCAGTATGGGGATCTTGGGCCGCCTCCTCGCCCTAATCGCCCTCCTCGTCAGCCAGCCCACCCACCACCTTCTCAACCCTCAACTCCCTCAAAGTCTGAACCCTCAACATAATTGAAACATCAACCCAACATATCCACAACCTTGGGATGCAATTCACCGGCCGTGTGTGACATGGTCGGCACCGAAGGACCTGACAAAACCGACTACCCCAATGACTCTTGAGATTGAAAAAGCCTGCAACCCCGAAGCAGGCAACGCATTCATCGCACAGGGCCATATGGTGGGTTATAACCACTTTGGGGAGTAGCTAACCACGCTTGTATGCGACGTTGTAAAGTAGGAAGATTTTTCTCTTGGAAGTGTCTAGCATTTTGATATAGATTCACTGGGAGCTGTTACAACTGTTGCAGCTGAGACCTGAGGAACTGGTTACACAGTGGTCCGGACAGCTAGGTTCAAATTGAACAAACGAGCTTTTTGAACCCCCCTCCCCCCGGGGGCCTATGTTGTTGTTGATGAGTTACTCCTTGATGCCAGGTGAATGTCACCAGTGTAGCTCCATCCCACAATTTCTGGCGCTGTCTGGTAAACACGGATGTCCATATTCTGGAACCATACACTCTGCAGGGCCTGTATGTTCTTGACTTGCGAGTAATCATTGTTGTAAGATTTTTTGATGTGCCATAAAATTGCACTGTCATTCAGCTGTCGCACTGGAACCAGGTTGGTAAATACCCCGTGCCAAATAAATCCACCCTTTCTTTGCATCGGGGTATGGATAGTGAAAGCTGAAGAATTCTATACTTCTATTGTATCTCCTTATCCAATGATTCGGCCTTAACACCCTGCATAACGATATAGACAAACAACCCCAATATGACAAATGATATCCTACAAGCAATTAAGGCAAATTGAGTACAAGCCCTGTCGCACCAAAACCCTTTCATTGTCTAGATAGAAATGCAAAAATATTACCTTGATCGATGGCAAATTCTTTGATTAGTGGTGTAGATATAAATGTTTTCTCTCTTCTAGATAGGCCAGTCCCCTAGAACAAAACTTTGCGAGAAGCATTGATACCACTTAAATCCCATCTTTCTGGGGCAGTCCGGTCCATCCATATTGACCAATCTCCCCAGAACGCGGGCCTCATAATCTGCGCATACTCTAATCTGGATACCAGCCCGCATACTCCCAGTCTATAATCCCTGTGATATTACCGTTCTCGTCCGTCATGATGTTTCGAGGCGCAATATCCCCATGTGTGAACACAGCACGGTCAGATTTCGGCAGCATGTTGGGTAATTCGTGTTCGTACCGACTACCCCCGCAATGGAGGTAGCGCTCGTAGATGCGAGCCCGTAGGTCTGAATCGCTGGTTAGTGGTCGGGGTGGTGATTGCAGATCTTCTAGTAAGGGGTCTTTTGAGGGGGAGCCGTCTGCAGCGCATTGGAATATACCCTCGTATTGAGATGGGATGGACCGGATTTCGGAGACGAGATCCCAGGTTTGACGACAAATAGATTCTTTGCTTTTCTCGTCCATATTATCCCATGTCCTTTCTAATGGACACCCCTGGATAAGGGACATCTCAATAAACCCATGGTACTCAGAGCTGAAATGCGTCTCCCACACTACGGGTACAGGCACGGAGGTATATTTAGAGATAAGTCTCATAGCTTCAGCCTCAGCAGGCCGTACCCCATGCCCAGATTTTCTCACAATCGAGAAATCATACTCAAGTATCATCCTGGCCATCGGTTTGGCAAGCACAGTAACGACCTCCTCGTCAGGGGTGTCGGTGGCCTGGGCCTGTCCAGATTACGAGCGATGAAAAGAAGCAAGAAACAGAAGAAATTGATGATTAGCTAGATGATGTCTTGTAGAATACAGGAATAGAAGGATGGGAGGTAAACCCAGTGCTCATGTGGATCTGGCCACATGACAGGGTCCCCCCCCTCAGGGAGGCAGAGTTGCTGTCTTAAAATAATAGTATACAGAACATAATGTAGAAGACACATGATAAAGAAAATGATTTAGTACAATCTGGGAGAAAGGAGGAGAGGATCTCAATGTCATGCTTGCTGGGAGTGTTGCCTGGCT
>PQMF01000009.1:0-225549 GCA_003004485.1 Aspergillaceae sp. MA 6039 | reverse complement strand
TCTCTTTGATCTTGCTCAACCTTGCCTCTCGGCTTCCGCCCAATGCATTAAGATGGCCCCAGTTGACCTCAATTGTGTTATTGCAGAAACCCTGCGTGTTGCCAACTTCAAATGCAGCCACAGAGATCACATCATCTTCTCCCCCTGTTAGGGGCAACCTAGGGCTTGTTCCTATCAGTAGGCCAAAAGACCACTATATCTGGCTTCTCGCAAGCCAGACATCCCTAGGCACCTTATATAGTAGCGCACTGTTAGGCTCCCTAACACATTGGCAGCATCTGAAAGTAGGAAGTGGTTGGGGTTTGCGTTCGCACCAAATATTTCGTGACCATGCTGCGAAAGCGAAATATTGACACTCGTTTACCACAAGGATAGACGGCTGTGTTTGGTCTGGGGCCGTAAGAGATAATTCTGTCGTACTCATGCCAAGGATTGCTGTCAAAGTAGCTCATCATATCATCAGAAAAGCCCGTCCAATTTCCTCCAAGTCCTATGGACCGCTGTTCATGCAAAGCATGACTGTTGATTCTGTCGCTGGCGACTCGGAGGTCTGGAGTCTCACGTGCTGGAGCTTGCTTCATATTGACCAACTAAAAGGCAACATATTATTGTCTCCGCTGAGTTTTAGTCTCCTCAGTTTGGCCATCACCAGAAGGGTGATACGCTGTGGTAGTGTGGAGGAGTACACAGCAGCGTTGTGGGTTGCTGCACCACCCGGCCCTGCATGTCATGTGGGAATCCCACGTGCCCTGGGATGATCATATCTATCCCCGCCGTAGATAGACATAGTTAGACACATACAACTATCAAGAGACTGCTTCTATTTGCTTGCTTCCCCTACATGCCATCCATCCTTATAACCCTGTGACACAGCACGACAGTGGTGGCAATGTGCGCCTCTTGTAGATATGCCGGCTGTATATCCTGTCGCTCGACCAGATTTATATAATGTGTCTCCGGCGGCAACTGATAGATAGGACTTAGTAGTAAGTGCCAATCCTGTTGACACCGAAATCACTTTGGATGGGCCAAAGGTAAACATCTACATAAGGTGAGTTTGAATTGGATCAAGTGTTTTAAGAATTGAGGCATAGGTTGGCTCGTTATCATTCATACCTTGTTATCACCCCATCTGTGGAATGGTATGTTCAGAATCGCCTAGTCTAGAATGATTGGCAGACCTTGCCTGCGGGCTGAATGCTTCATATTGCCAGACGCACACTTCACCTATCCCTATAGCAATAGGTGATGGAGATGAAGCAAAGAATGCTTGAATAGATAGGTTGGTTGCTAGCAGTAGATGGTGAGGAAAGAGAGAAGGTAGTGAAAGATGTCTAGCTACACAAAGAGACATTTTATACCCCGCCAATTGATCACGTGCTCACCTAGTGACTTACCTACGGGTCGACTGTCCCAGGGCTTGCCGGCTCTCATTTCCGGTCTTTGGCCCTCAAGCTTTGCGGCGTACGCTTATAGTCCTTCTCAAGGCGGGTAATTTCTTTCAAATGGAGTCAGATATCATCACCTCTGCATCCGATACGCGGCATCTAGGCCATGGCCATTGAAGTTTCTTTCTATGCCACTCTTCCGTCCGAAACCCAAGTGCTGCAAGGTTCCGTGAAGCTCTTATACTTCTGCTTTGTCGTGCTTACGGCAATGCTTACTGGACTTCCTGGATGGCAATCTTGCCTTATATCCTGGAAAGCCTCCATGAAAGTGATATTTTCTCTTAACGAGGACTGCCTGGGAGAAGTGTATAGACAATTCTGGCCCGCGATGAAACAGAGAGGTTCGTCGAGGGTGAATTTACTTTTGGATAAACTCTGCAGTGACTTGATGAAGAGGCAGCTCCTCACAATCAGATAAACCTTCGGGGCAAAAGTATTGTTCTGGTTGAGCGTTTCACATCTACAGAGTATGCACAAGTCCCCATAGAAGAGCACTAAGACGGAAAGGAAAAGCCTTCAACCTATCTTGAAAATCCTGTTTGTACGCCGGATGTGAAGTTGTCGCTATTAGGGCTTTTTAAGTGGGTCTGCCGTAGGCTGGCTATTCCTGCATACTTATCTAAACTCAAATCAACGAGTGCCCTGATTGCTATAATAGGGGGGAATGGTGTGCATGTGAATAGGCTCCTGACAACTACTTGTAAAAGTTCAGAAAGTGGAAAGTACGAATATACAGTAATAGTCAATTATGTATGCTAATGTTTAATTTAGCAGGCCATGGCCGGTACAGCAGCCACAGCTCTCCCGGGGATACCATCAAGCAGCTGGTATCCAAAGTTTGTACCTCCGCCATCTGAATCACGACAATCCAGCCGTGTACCGGGAGAAGACAACGTGTTGAATTTTGCTCCTAGAAACGCCAAAACTTCCCTTCCCATAGTGGTATCATGTTGAATTCATCTTCGCCAAACCCATCTCTTGCAAATAACCATGCTGAATAAATGCAACAGAAATCCAAACAACAAAAACCAACGCGAGGCTTTTTATATGTCTATAATCGTGCTTTGAGTTGTTGAAAACAAAGCGTACAAAGTACATCATCACATTCGTGAAATGGCCAAAAAAAAGAGAGAATATTAGTTCATCACGTGGCCAGACTTTTTGCCTGGTCACGCTTAGAACTGGAGAGCCTTGGGCTTCTCCCAGCTGAAGTCCTGGTTGGTGAAGTGACCGTTCCTGGCGGTCGCGTTGTAGATGGGCTTGGCAAGGTCAAGGGCCTTGACAATCACACCAGGGCGCAGGTCGAAGTTGTTCCGGATAATCTGGACCAACTCGTCGGAGGACTTGTCAGAGGTGCCGTAGGTCTCGACGAAGATAGAAAGAGGGTCGGCGACACCAATGGCGTAGGAGAGCTGGACAAGGGCCCGGCGAGCCAACTTTGCGCTGACAAGAGACTTTGCGATCCAACGGGCCACGTAGGCGGCGGAACGGTCAACCTTGGAATAGTCCTTGCCAGAGAAGGCACCACCACCGTGAGCACCCCAGCCACCGTAGGTGTCGACGATGATCTTACGGCCGGTCAGACCGGCGTCACCCTGAGGGCCGCCGATGACGAAGCGGCCGGAGGGCTGCAAGTGGTAGACAGTGCGATCGTCGAGGAGCTCGTTGGGGATGACCTTCTTAATGACCTTCTCCTTGAGGCCAGTACGGATATCCTCAGTTGAGATATCGTCGGTGTGCTGGGTGGAGATGACAACGGTGTCCACACGCAGGGGCTTGACAGCACCGTTGTCGTGGGCATACTCAACGGTGACCTGGGTCTTGGTGTCAGGGAGAACCCAGGGGAGAGAGCCGTCGAGGCGGCCAGCCTTCAAAGCATTGTTGAGCTTGTGAGACAGCAGGATGGTCAAGGGCAGGAGTTCAGGGGTCTCATCGGTAGCATAACCGAACATGATACCCTGGTCACCGGCACCGAGCTTCTCGAGAGCCTCCTCATAGTGGAGACCCTGAGCGATATCGGCGGACTGCTGCTCAATGGCAACGAGGACATTGCAGGTTTTGTAGTCAAAGCCCTTCTCGGAGGAATCGTATCCAATGTCCTTAATGGCGCCACGGATAATCTTCTGGTAGTCCAGTCTAGCCTTGGTGGTAATCTCACCGAAGACCATAATCATACCTAAAATCATTGTCAGACCATGCAAGACGAATTTCAAAAGAAGCACAAAAATGCCCGAATGCAACCGCGACGCAGCAATTGACTTACCAGTCTTGGTAGCAGTTTCACAGGCAACCTGCAAAAGTCACACAAGTTAATACACCTGGTTGAAATCGAAGTGAAATTCCAGCCTTGTCAGCAATGAAGCGTACCTTGGAGAGAGGGTCTTCTGCCAGACAGGCGTCAAGAATGGCATCAGAGACCTGGTCCCTAGATAAATCGTCAGTTCAGATCTTCGCGAGGATCGTACAAGAGGATGAGACGAAAGCATGCACTTACGCGATCTTATCCGGGTGACCCTCGCCGACGGACTCGGACGTGAAGAGGAAGGTGCCGGGCTTCTGGTTGGAGAGGCTACCCATTGTGAAGGACAGAGATTGGATTTCGAGGGGAATAAAGGTCGGTGTAGAAAGATGAATGAAGCAATTCAAATGAAACAGTCAGGAGTAAGAGAGAAGAGAAAAAAAAGGAGTCAACGTGAGAAGAGGAAGAAGAGAAGAAAAGGAAGAGGGAAGAGGAAGAGAGGGGAGGGGAACCCGGGAGAACAGCCGGACCGAGCGAGCGATGGCGCGATTGGCGGTGGGCGGCGGCAGAAAAGTGGGCGGCGGCATTTGACATGCCGAGAATTATACAGGGATAAAAAGAGAATGATAACTGACGAGGAAAAGAGAAAAGAAGGAAAGAAAGATGTCGAAATTCGGCACCCTTGTCATGGGCCCCGCAGGCGCAGGCAAAACCACCTTCTGCAGCTCCATCATTCAACACCTCCAAACCACGCGCCGCAGCTGCTTCTACGTCAACCTCGACCCAGCCGCCGAGAGTTTCGCCTACGAGCCAGACCTAGACATCCGCGAACTAGTCACGCTGGAAGACGTGATGGAGGAGCTACAGCTAGGCCCCAATGGCGGACTGATCTACTGCTTCGAGTTCCTCCTGCAGAACCTGGATTTTCTCTCCGAGGCGCTGGATCCGCTGAGCGAGGAGTATCTGATTATCTTCGACATGCCGGGGCAGATCGAGCTGTATACGCATGTGCCGCTGTTACCGTCGCTAGTGCAGTTTCTGTCGCGCCAGGGTCCGTTAAATATCAGTCTGTGCGCGACGTATCTGCTCGAGAGTACGTTTGTGGTGGATAAGGCCAAGTTCTTCGCGGGGACACTGAGTGCCATGTCGGCCATGTTGATGCTTGAGATGCCGCATTTGAATATTCTGAGTAAGATGGACCAGGTGCGGGATATGGTCTCGCGGAAGGATTTGAAGCGTTTCACCAATGTCGATGTGCAGTTGTTGCAGGATGATGAACCGGACGGGGAAGAAGAAGCATCAACAGATCCGACGTCTAAGAACGCGCTGATGAGCGGCGGGTCGTTCCAACAGTTGAACCGGGCCGTCGCGCAGTTGATCGATGACTTCAGCATGGTCTCGTTTCTACGGCTCGACGTGCAGGATGAGGATAGTGTGGCTGCGGTGTTGAGCCATATCGACGATGCGATTCAATTCCATGAGGCGCAGGAACCGAGGGAACCAAAGGATGAGCAGGATGTTGATCTGGAGGACGATTGACGTGTTGACCTTATCGACTTCATTATAATACTGTCACTCGTCATCACTACGGGCAGATCCACGCGTCCAGTCAGACATGCACAGTCTGCAGCTACATACAATACAGGCATGCTCCGGCAGAGCATGCCAGGGTGCTGCGCAACAGTGCGCGCACAGTGCAAGCCCAGAAACAGGACCATATCATATCTGCACCTTGTACCATGTCATGTACTTTGTACTGCGTACCAAGATGCCATTCGCTCAGCGATACCAATTCATAATCATGCAATCCGTAATCCAATTCTAAATGCCCCGTCCAAGAAGAGAAGAAAGAAAAAGCAATCAAATCAGGTAAACCTCTCCCTCCCTCTCCCCTCCCCAACCCCCCTCTGAAAGTCTTCCACCAACCCCATAACCCAACCCGCAACCCACCCGACTTCGCGCCCAGCCCTCTCAACCCCCACCGTATAAACATACCACCCGACACCAAGGATAACGCCCCAAAACACCAGTCGCACGGCAAGCGACACCCAGAACATCACCATGCGCCGCGTATAGTCGAGGATTTTCAGCGAGACGAGCAGGATCACGGCAAGGAGGAGGATGGAGAGAAGGTCGGGCATGGCGGTGGTTGAGGAGAGGTTGGTGGTTGCCACGAGGAGGGTGGAAAGTGGTTGAATGAGATATGGCTCGAGGTAGGTGGTTCGTAGGGTCGTGAGGTGCGTTGCCAGGGGGGTGCTGGTTAGTTGGTGGACGGTTGGGTGGGTGGTTAGAGGGAGCAGGTATTCTGTTGTGGTCAGTTGAATGTCTTGGTTCTGTTGAGATGAAGGATACGTACCCGGTAGGATGTCCATGTCGAATCCAATAGAGTAGGAGTAGTTAATATATAATCTTCTGTACAGTTCTGTTATATGGAGTACTCGTATTGTACTCCGGAATAGAGAGCATCAGGACACAAGACAAAAGACGAGATGCAAAACAAACAAACCGGAGCGGAAGAACTCCCCATCCGGCAGGATTATCACGGGTTATACACAGGTACAGATAGAGTACATCACCATGGTTTCACCGCTTTCAAAAAGCCCAAAAGAAGAGAGTAATAAAGAAGAAAGACCCGTGGATATCCAGTTGGGCTATGCAATCAATCATTAAAAAGGCAAGAAACCAAGCAGACCACCACCGCCTCGATATAATCCAAACGCCGTGAAACCCCCATCATGGTATATATATATAACTATAACTATACAAGAATTGCAAGATATTATAAGATAAATTACTGACTCAGGAGAGTCTTGAATAGCTCGCGTTCAGCCAGAATCTCAGCCTGGAGTTTCCGGGTTTTACGTAGTGCTTCGTCTCTGGTTTGCATTAGTATACACTCTATCACGGACTAGAAGGAGAGAGACACATACCTGTCGGATTGCAATTCGCCCACATCAATCTGGGCACGGTTCATTCGGCCCACTACTTCCTCCATTTCCAGGTCCGCATTGCGCAACATGCGCTCCAACTCGCGGACGCGCTTGGCCAACGTCTCCGACTGAATGGCCTCGATCAACGGCACACCGTCACCGCTGGTGGTCTTGTCGAGACGAGGGGAGCGATCGCCAAAGAATGGTGACTGCGGTGGTCGCGGGGAGAGAGCCATGGGGCTGCGGGCTCCATTCTCCATGCGCTGGAGTTGGCCATTGTGGTTGTCCTGCAACTGACGGATCTCGTCTTCATGCTTGGACATTTCATCTTCGGACTGCTGCTGTGCCACCACGAGCAAGTCCTCCAACGACTTGAGCTGCGACTGCAGCTCGTTAATCCGAGTAGCCGACAGCTGCTGCTCCTTCTCGCCCTTGCCGATGGCCTCAGCCAGACGCTGACGCAGGGAGCTGTTGTTCTCCAGCTGGTGTCGCACATGGGTTATCAGTGCTTCCGTGCGGCTGAGCGACGCTGTCAGGTCGCCGCTTGCCTCCACCGGAGACTGTGCCACACTAGCCTCAGCGTGTTTCCGGTCAGCCTGGAGCTGCTTGTAGGCGGACTCAAGCGATGAGGAAGTCGTCAGGACTTCAGCAAATCCGTCGCGGCCCTCTGCCATAGCTCCGGAGTGCTCTGGGAGAGAGATATCGTGCTCTTGCAACAGCACGCGCAAGGATGCAGTCTCCTGCTCCGCGCGATCCAGGTCCATCTTGAGGCCAGAGAGACCCTTCTCACACTGCCATTTCTGGTCCAAGGCGTCCTCAGCCCGTTGCCGGAGGTGGTTGACCTCTTCGCGCAGGTTGCGGACGTCTCGCTCGTAGCCCAGTCTGCGTGGCGAGTCCACTTGCTGGGCATGTGTGAGCTTGAGCTGCATGATCCGGGTATGCTTCTCGAACTCGCGGGCCTCATGAGCTTGACGCTTGAGCAAGCTTCGCAACGACTGATGAAGCGCATCGCGCTGTGCCTCGACATCATTCATGCGGTCCGCCAGCGACTCACGGGTGTCCTTGGCCCCGTTTCCACCGTACATCGAAACCGGGCGGGAGGATTTACCCCGGGCCGAGTTCGAACGCGACAGCCCCAGGCCCGAGGCCCTTGGCGAGTGCTCCGTCTCTTCCACAATCGATGCGAACCGACTGCCCTGGAGCTGAGCCAAAGAGGCATTCTCGATCTTTAATGCCTCGATCTCGCCCATTAACCGTTCCATTTCGGACGGGTTCGAAGTCGAGGGGGGTTTGTAGGTACCCCCTGAGACCTGGGGGAGGACATCGTCACGAAGATGATCGCGGTCATTGCGAAGCTGTTCAAACTCTACTCGCATAGCAGTTAAGAGATCTTCGAAGTTATCTTTGGTTTCTCGCTCCTCTGCAAGCCTTCGTTCCAGTTCACGATTTCTCGAGGACAAATCGGAGAGTTCGACTCTTTCACGCCGGAGCTGACTCTTTTGTCAATAACACTGGTTCATCGAACAGTGACAAAAAAAAAAAAAAAAAGGACTCACCTGAGCAACCTGGGTTTCTAATATTTGAATATGCGATTCAGTCGCTAATCGCTTCGACCTTTCCTCTTGCCATTTATTGGAGAGTTCGACTTTGAGCTGGGCACGCTCTTGCTCCGCAGTCCGGCGGATTTTCTCCAGGTCTTCCGGACGAGCTGAGTCTTGGGGATAGCGGAGGTTAGAGCTGGTACCCGAATCCGAGAAATAGTCACTGGTGCGCCGATTGGTGTTGTCCATGGGCATTTCTGACTGCAGTCGCTCGACCAAATCCTCGAGTTCCATCTCCCGGCGAATGGAGCCAGCCAACTCGGAGCTGATTTCTCGCAATTCATTTTCGAGGTCGGCGAGCTTGGTATCGAGGAGTGAAGCACTACTTTGGGACCCATTCCGGACGGGTTTGCTAGTGGCATCGAAGGGAATAGTGGTGGAGGGGGTAATGGCGTAGGACCCGCTGGGGAGAGAAGGCGGCATCGGGGAAGCAAGCGGGGAGCGGCCGCCCTCGGAGATCTCAGTACTGGAGGATTCGGCGCCAGGGGAGGTGACGGGGGCTTTCCAGCCGAAAAAGGAACTGATTTTATTCCCGGGAGTCTTTGGTTGTTGTTTCGATTCGAAAGAGCTGGCAGAAGCTTTTCGAGTACCGGAGTCGATACGGAGCGGCGGGGGGCGGTTGGGGGGAGGGTGCAGCGCCATCGCAGTGGGGAGGCGCCTATGAGTGGCAGGAGGGGAAGGGAGGACGGGGATAAAGGGTTCGCTGACGAGCCGGCTATGCAGGGGATTATCATTCGAGAATTGCGATCCGTAACCCACGTCGTCCTCGGTGGTAGATGCGGCGGAGGAAGAGGTATCTAAGCGGAGAGGAGCGGAGGGACCAGGCTGGGGAAATCTGGGGGGGACGCCGACCAGCAGCGGTTAGATCTAATTCAACCTTGGAAGAGGAGAGAATGGAAGAAGAAAAGAATGGAAGAAGAAAAGAATGGAAGAAGAAAAGAATGGAAGAACTTTATACATAGAGAGGGATGTGGGGGAAGAGGAGAGGAGGTATAAAGGGCAGAGCAACACAAAGCAGCGAAAGAAAGAAGAACGAACCGATCCGGGTCCCGTGGTCCTGAAAGAAAGGCTTCATCGACCAACGAGGAAGAAGAAGACGCAAAGGAGATCGGGGATAGAGGAGGTAGGACAGCAATTGGCCGGTCGTCCGGTGGCAGTTGAGGTTGTTCGGGCGTTTCGCCTGGAGTGGGCGTTAAAGCAGGAGGAGAGAGCCCGGGCCGGCGAGGCAGAGTCAGAGGGGAAGCAGCATTATTCGCCGGTAAAGGTTTTCTGCGCACCGGGGGGGTTGACGAGGACTGAGAAGAAGGAAGAGAAGGAGGATTGGGAGGAGGAGGAGAGGAGGAAGAGAGAGAGTCAGGAGGTAGCAGAGACGGCTCAGGACCGCAGCCCGGAGTAGCCATTGGAGAGCATATACGGAGTACGAGCGAAAAGCAAGAGAGCAATGATAGACGGGTAGGACCAGACTAGTTCGGGGGGGGAGGGGGAAATAGTTAGGGAGATGCAGATCCAGTGACAAGCTTGAGAAAGACAAAGTTGTGGGAGAGAAGTTGAAGTTCGAAATTCAAAGTTAGAGTTAGTCCGAATCAGTGAGGAACCGGCGGCAAAAGGACAGACTCAGACATTATGCATGTATTACTATACGCTCACTCTCAGTCTCACTCACCCTCACCCTCACCCTCGCCCTCGCCCTCTCTCTCACCCATGCATTGTACACTGTTGCCTCTGATATTCTCTTCCAACTGCCCTCCATCCTTTTCTCTACGGCATTCCTCTTATTCTGGCCAGAGGCTCCTGCTTCCGTGGTTGTACGCCGATCGATCCACTTTTCAGGGGTACCCTTATCGCAGTCCGGAGAGCTTCAATAACTCGGACGCCCAGAGCACGTTATTATTATAGCAATGTACGAAGTATTCAGGGGAGAAGCCCAGAGCCCAGAGTCGAGTCCATAGTACGCTATCCTGCACCGAGTACAGACTCCGGATTGATTCTGAACTCGGGCCATTCTCTGGAGCACACATAAACACCCTACTCCGTACAGAGTACATATTCCTCTCCAAATCACGGCAACCTCCTACGAATTCTGTCGGATTCCGTCGAATCATGTCTCTCCTCTGCCTCTCTTGGCCTCCCGCACACGCAGCCCGGATCTTCACGCCTTGCCATATCTTTCCCGTTCTGGTCTAGTTGGCTTATAAACCCAGGTGGCTCGCTCTTCAGGAGCGGTCCCTGCGCGAATCGGCGCTGCAACTAATTGATTGGTGCACGAGATAGATTGATAACTTGCAGTACTCTGGAGGGCAGAGAGCAGGGCAGTTGTGTTGGAGTATTAGTGTCAGAGTACTCCGGAGTAGGTGGAATATACCGTAGTCCGTATTCCGAGCCCTAAATACGTCGAGAGGCCTTACTCGGTCCAGGCAGAAGTACTCTGTTACCCGTTCAAGCGGCAGGTCAAACACTCCAGGCCAACCACGCCAAAAGAAAGATCAGGCAAAACGATCAGTAAAACAATGCAAGGGACGTATCTGACTGGCTGTAAGGTCTCCCTCCCTGCGTTAATCGGGGTACTACTATACATACACCCTATATACGTAGGACTGACTTTGTATGTTACTCTAGAATACATACAGTGACATATTCAATCTTAAAGACAAGTACACAAGTACGTGTCATGGCAGTAACCATCCCGCAATAAGCAAATCCAGCCTTGTTACTCTCTAGTACATGCAAGTCAGAATTCCACAGGTCAAGGATACCTGGTCGGCTTTATTTAGAACAATGACTCTAGCCGCGCGTTACATGCAGATACCCTGCCCTGTCCCTGTTTGTTCCTGTTTCCTGGTTGCTGGAAAGAGCAAGAATAGAATAGACAGTATCGTCTAATTGGTTACCAGGATTTGGTGAGTATGCATTGCATTGATCTTTAAGACTGCCGCGCGCTACGATCTAGTTGCAAGACAAAGGGCAGGATATCTCAGTTATACCAGAATATAGAACCATTGTTCAAAAATCATAAACTCCAGCCGAACCAACGCACGCGCTTGATAAGAACGTAACAATAAAAAGAAAAAGGAAAATCTCCGTTCAATAGGGAATGAAATCAAACCTCATTCGATCTGGCAATCAGTTAGTTAACCCAGGTAAAACAAGACAGAAGGGAAGATACTACATACCCAAATAATGACACCAATCCTCTTCCTCATCCAACTGATCCGCCCAATACTGCTCCAGGAACTTCAACGACTGCAACACATTCGGCACCCGGATTGTATCATGCAACAAGGACAGTAGTCCCCGGACGCGCTCGCGCTCCTCCCCATGCGCCTCGCACCCAGCAATGAACAGCGGCGTCGTCAGCATCACCCACGGACTGAGGCCCGCCGAGGGCCCGATTTGCGCCGTGCATTCGAGGATACGCCTCACCGACGCTTGCACGGCGGGCGAGGTTGTTGGCGTCTTGCGCAGCCGGCGATGAATCTGGATGAGCGCGCTGTGTTGGAAGGCTTCGTTGCAGAGGATGAATTCGCGGATGGATTCGGTTGAGAGCCCTTCGACTACACCCGGGTAGAAGGCCGGGATGGAGCTGTCATTGCGGGCCATGAGTTGGCGGACGGAGGTTTCGAGCGTGGTTGCTTCGTCTTCTTTTTGTTCGTCCCCGCTCGTGAGTTGCTGTCGTCGCCACGCAGCTGCCCCAATGCCGCGGAAGATCGCTGATAAGTGCACCGTGAAACCCCAATAATCATCCAGATAATCCGGCGACGAATTCTCTTGCGGGATGGTATCAGAACCACCGGTTTGGTCCACGACGCCCCCAATCGGCGGTCCATTCCCTGTTAACGCGGTAAGAGACACAATTGACCGAAACCACCGATCCAGGTACCAGCGGAACCCATCCGCTCCACTCCCCTGGCCCTGACTCTTGCCCACTGTCTCCATCAACACCTTCGCGCCCTCGACGTGGGCCCGCCACGAGTTCGGATGAACAGCCCCCGAATGGATCTCCGCCAAACACAGCGTACGAGCCGTAGCCAGCAGCGCATCCGAGCCCCTAGTACTAGGATCCTGCAGTTCCTTCCTGAAATGTTCCAGACTGAGCGCCATGAACCGCGCAATGTCCGGGGCCGACTTGACGCTCTCCGATCGGTTGTTCACCGCTTGCAGGTGGATCGCGGAAAGCGCCGTCGTGGCATGCAGTAAAGATGGGGTTTGGAGGGCCATGGGGATAAGCATTTTGCAGATGTCGTTTTGCATCCCGGAATGGCATGCGGTAATTTGCGATGCGTCGTGGATGAAATGGTGCAGGAGGGCTTGTTGTTCGGAGGATAGGGATGAGAAGGGGTCGACTGGTCGGGTTAGAGACAGCTTCGACGGCGAGTTGAGCGAAACGGTGCCATTGCTGCTGCTGGTGCTGCTGGCGCTGCGATGGCGGTGGTGGTCATGGTGATTAGGGGACGAAGACGAAGTCGTATAGATAAACTCCCCGGGCGAGTACTCTACGATCCCAAGCCCCAACCCATCAGCAAACAAGCAGCAATCACTATAGACCAAAAGAGACTTACCAAACCTCTGCATCCCATCCCCTACACATGCCCCGAACCTCGACCTCGAGAAAGCCCGTCCTCCCCATTGCAGCTGCATTGCATATCCACACTGCGCGCCGGCGGCCCGGCATCGACCGCACACCGGTCTCTGCTCGTCACATTTTTGCCGTCGCGCTTTACATCTTTTGCAGCCTGTAAACGATCGAGACATGAGTGTTCGTCCCCGTGTTCCCGGTTCCTGGCGGTCTTCTCTTATCGGAGGATGACGGGATATATATTCTGGACAGCGGGGGTTTTCGTGCGGAGGACTCAATTAGCGGATCTAATTAATTCGCTAGATAGACCGACGCATGCATACTCTGTATACTCCAAAGTAATAAAGTGGAACGAAGGATTCTGCAAATCGATAGAATTGTTGAAGAAAGTTCAACTCGGTCTGGTGGCGCGTCCAAAGAGAGTTTGGTGGCGGGACTCGCTGAGGGTCCGCGAAGCTTCAATGCTTCCATGGCCCAGATATGTTAATTATGGTGGGATGTACGTACACCAAAAAGATAGAATAATAATGCAAGTACATAAAACGATATTAGACAATACGCTGGAACACGGTCAAATGCAGCCAAGTATAATATTGATCTTGAACACATAAAGGGACGGAAAATTAGCTGTCAAACGTATACCGGAGCCATTCCCCAACAGCTCGTAGACTCTCCCATCGCACCGATTCATCCTTGTCGGCCATTAATGCCATGACTCGGGTCTTCAGTCCCAGCTTTTCTAGCTGAGTACGTCGTTCGGGCAACACCTTGACCAGTTGGCCCACGTCGTTGCACCCAATCGCCAGCACTTGCTTGTCACTGTCCCACTCCTTGGACAGGATTTCTGCCAGCTTCTTGGGATACGTCCCGTTGCCTTCCTCCAGGATCCGACGGGCGTTCTCTTGCCAGAACGTAGGGTTGCGATGCGGTGGCGACCAGCGAAGGTGGCCCGATTGCACCTCGGCGGCGTACTGGTCGAAGGTCGTTTGCGTTTTTGTGTACTCGTCGAGCATGTCGGTCAGGGTCTTCAGATCCTCCAGGAGATCCTCATCGGTCAAGTGGCGGCCAGAGAGATTGGACAACAGGGCGGGTAAGCGGACAAACACCGCGACGGGCAGAAGGGTGGTGCGGTTGGACGAGAAGAGGTTGTGGAGGGTAGCCAGAAGCAGTCGAGTCGTTTTCTCTTTGGGTGAGAGTCGCAGCAGTTGCGCGTACAGTTGAATAATCTCATAGTCACTTGGTGCAGGCTGTCAGCATGGAACGTGTACCCTCCTTGGGGGACCAGCAACATACGCTTGAAGATCATCGCCAACCAAACCTGCTTCAAAGCTCAGCTGCCACAGCACTAGCAGCACACGATACAGCAATTGGATCCCGACACCACCGGCGAGACCGGGCTCAATCGTCCGGACGCTACCGCCATTCTGGGTACTAGATCCGCTGTCCTTCGCACCCGCAGCCGCACGTAGGATTTCAATCAGCGGATCCACCGTCTCCTTTCTCTGCTCCCAAAACAATTGCCTTGCCCTGGCCGTCCGGAGCAGTGTCGAGAGCTCCTGAACTCCAATGTCTTGTAGCCCGCTATCTTGATTCCGGGTGAGCGTGGATAGATACGCGTAGAGCTGGGGAAGCGCCTCCTCATCCCGGGAAGCAGGTTTCGACGATGAGACCAGGCTCGTAGACACTAGATTGGACAGAAAAGTCGATGTGAGCAAGGGTATTGGGTCTTCAGCGTTGGTCGAATGCCGGAGCAGAGGTAGGAACGGCTTGTAGGGATCAGGGTGTGCAATCAGCGCAGATGCAAGCGACGGAGCATCTAAATAGCTCAGGCTCTTTAGCTATCCATTTCGTCCAAACATTGCAAATGGGCGACATACCGTTCATCAAGTCCACCGCTAGTACCAGGATATACTGTACGATATCGGTCCTCCTGGAAGCTGAATCCAACAAACTCTTGCTCTCAGAATCCCCAGCCAGCAAACTGACATAGCCCTGGAGGTTTCCATCAATCGTCTGCCGTCGTTGCTCCTTGCGCACCTTATCGACAGCCTTGATCTTCTTCAGGTGGTCCTCGGTGATGTTGCCAGCCCGAACGGCGCCTTCCCATGGGATCGGACGGGCTCGAATATTGTTCTGCAGGGAACTGAGATAGGTGGGCGGTTCCGGCGACATGATCGATATATAATTTCGTGAGCCAGACAGAAGCAATTGGGGGAGGTCGTTTATGGAGGTAGTACTAATAGCTACCTGGGATTATGATGGAACGTTGCCCGGCGCGAAGTCCCCACGCCAAGAGAACTGCCCGGAAACGCGCAAGCAGACAGACAGAGGCTCTTAAGGTGGGATTGGGGGCTTTTTACTTTCTTCCCTACTTTCTATTCTCCACTTTTGAATGCTATGGTTGTCTAGAGGACTGTCCTTCATGTTGTCTCTTGTTTGCTCTTGATTACTGTGGATGCTCGTGTTGTTTCATACCCTCTATAAGCGATCTGTCTCGTCCCGCCCGCTGACGACATCAATCCGATTTCTGCCTCTATGAGAAGTGAAATAAACGTGTTGCCTTTTTGTTGACCAACCAAATAGCCAGGGAAGAAAGGGGAAGGACAGGAAAGAAAGGGAAGGAGAGAAAGAGATTAATTCGTCACACCATGGCGCAAAATCCACAAGGCTCCAAGCAGAAATGGAAAGTTGGCTCGTTCCTGCAGCAAGCCGTGGCCGGGGTCGAATCCAAATTGGATCTTATCCTGGCGGAGGAGGAACAACAGCAACAGCAACAGCAACAGCAGATGCAGTCGAGGAATGCTGCTGCGAAAGCGAAGCAAGTAGAAAGTCCGGGAGGTATGGGGTAGTTCTGGTACCTAGTCGAGCTATATTGCATGGCTAACATTGAGTTCTTTCCTTAGCTTCCCGCAGCTCGTCAAATGCGCGCAAAAATGACCGTCTCCAGGAACGCCTGGCCCAAGCTGTGGTGAGGTCGAATACGCCCGGGGCTCGGACGTCGCACTCGTCCGCCAGTGCAGCCTCGTCGCCAGCTGCTAGTCCTCGACCGAGTACCGATGTTCGCCCCAGTTTGGACAATGATTCCGGTCGCGAATCCCCCGCGGTAGACATAGAAGAGCGCGTCAAGGGTCCTGCCCAGCCAGGCGAAATCACTTTGATGGAGCCGGAAGCGACTAGAACTAGCGACGATTTCGGTTTCTTACCACTGGATTCAGAAGATCTTTCAGTTCTGCCTACAGACGACACTACGACTATGAGTACTGTGGAGGGTTCTACGGACGTCCGGCCCGACATCGACAAGTCTGCCAAGTCAGACAGCGATGAAACCCAAAGTTCAGTATTGAAGCAAATTACACAAAATACTGCGACGGGCTTGTCCGAACATTTGGAAGAGAGTTTAGAAACCCCTGATGCTACGATCGCACAGCTACAGGCTGAGCACAAAACAGCTGAGTCTTATTGGCAGGAAGAGATGCATGGCTATATCGAACGAATAGATGCATTACAATCAAAGCTCAAATACCTGGCGAGAGACGCTGCAGAGTCAGCCAAAAAGGCAGCCGTATCTGCTGAACCAGGAAGCGTGGAGAAACAACTTCGAGAGAAAGACGAGAAAATCGCGTTACTGCTTGATGAAGGGCAAAAGCTTTCAAAGTCGGAAATGGAGCATAGGACTGCGATCAAGAAGCTCCGGCAGCAGCTTGTTGACAACTCAAAAAGCCAGACGGAAGCCAAGAAGAAGACCAACAAGCTGGAAAGGGACTTGGCTAACGCGGAGGCCAGAGCCCAGCGTGCTGAGGCCGCTGAGAAGAGGGCCAACGACTCATTATTATCTCATGCAAAGGTCTCGAGAGATATGGAGGCAGTCACATCCGAGCGTAATGCATTAAACGAAACGATCCAGGAAATGAAATCACAACTTGTTCGAGCAGTTGCCCGCGCAGAAGCCGCCGAATTCAAGGCCCAGTCAGATGCTTTGGAGCAGGAGAAACGGCAGGCAGCCCAACTGGAAGAGGAATTGTCAAGTGCCAAGACGGAACGTGAAATTAACGAAGAGAAGCTGAATCGAGAGATAAATGATCTTAAGGAAAAGGTCGAGCAAGAGAAGGGAAGGGCTAGGATGCTCGAGGCTGAGTTGAAAGGCGAGCAGTCGGTTCTAGAAAGCAAGATGGAAAGCCTTCGCTCCAAGGCCGAAGAGGCATCGTCGGGGGCTGCAGGGGAGTCCCAGGCCAAGTTATTACGGCAGATCGAAACATTGCAGACCCAGTATTCCGTGGCAAGTGAAAACTGGCAAACACTCGAAGGTTCACTTCTGTCCCGATTGGCGAATCTAGAGAAAGAGCGGGACGACGTCTCGCAGCGAGAAGGGGAGATGCGGCGAAAAATTCGCGAAGTGGTAAGAATGATCGTTTCCCGTTCATATATGGGGGACAAGGAGCTAATCTCTTATCTGAACAGAATCTTAAAGCAAAGAAAGCAGAAGAAGAACTCGAAAATGCCAAAGAAACAGAGCAAGACCTCGAAAGCAAGCTTGAAGGACGCATGCAAGATCTGCAAAAGACGGAGCATCGACTCCAGAGAACTGTCGACGACATGTCTGCGACTCAGAAGGATCTCATCGAGCAAAAGAAAGCGTGCGAGGCCACCTGGGCCCAGAAACTGGATGACGAACGCGCAAGATGGCGCGAACAGATCGTCCCCCCAGCACCTCCTTTCGCCAACTTCCAATCCCGAAACGGATCTCCCGGCGCATACAGTCGCAAACCAATGAATCTCGAACCTACCTTAGGGTCTCTACCTGACTCGCAACCCACCAGCCGCCGCTCCTCGACAATGCCCTTTGCATCGCCGGACATAGGCACACCCCCTCGACAGAACTCGTTCCCAAACTCGACCCAGGGCGGCGTCGGAGGTATAAGCGGTATCCTCTCCCCACAAACCGCCAGTAACCTATCCAACCCGCCTCTCGCAGAAACCCCCGCTATTCAGTTCGAGGCAGATGAGTTAAGTGGCCTTGGCACGGCATCTGCATACGGAGCCGGACACACGAACCAATCTCGCGGAATCAATGACATAATCTCGGAATCGACCGTGGGTGCCGGTCCATCCGTACAGTTAGTGGAACGCATGAGTGCCGCTGTGCGTCGCCTGGAGAGCGAGCGGGCGGCGTCGAAGGACGAACTTGCCCGGATCACTTTGCAGCGTGACGAGGCGCGGGAGCAAGTGGTCGATTTAATGCGCGAGGCCGATCAGAAGAAAACGTCCGACGCTCGTGTACAGGAGTTGGAAACACATATCGAAGGGTTGGATCAGCGATATCAGACTACGCTTGAGATGCTGGGGGAGAAGAGTGAGCAGGTGGAGGAGCTCCAGGCTGATATCGCTGATCTGAAGAAAATTTATCGGGAGTTGGTGGATAGTACGATGAAGTAAAGGGCTTGGTTTCATCTTTTTTGTCAATTTTAGCTTATTTCACTTATATAGCTTTTTTTCCCGGGGCTTCCCTCCGGATCCACGATGCCATGTGTTAATGTGCATATTAGAGATATATCTTTCATGAATCAAATGTTATCATAATTGTGACGAGGGTCTGAGGCCCTGGGTATCGAAATAGTTCTTTTCTGCCATTCTGAGCTTCGAGCCAAGCTGTTCAAGCCTAAGGAAGCTCAATGCCCTCCCTCTCAGCTGTCTGCAAAATATACTGTCGCACCTTTTATATACCGTCAGCCTCATGCAATCCAAAGCCACGAACCAAGCAAGGAACATACCTTAGTATCCGGAACCAGGTCAATCGCCAACAACCCACTCGAATCCCTCTTATCAGCCTCTGCTCCGGCTTTGAGCAGGAATATAGCTGCATCCCCATGTCCCTCGGCGACAGCATGATGCAGCGCAGTTAAACCGTCCATGTCTGACGCGTTGACGGGGCTTTTCCCTTCCTCGAGGAGTGTCTTCATGATGGGGACGGAGCCGACGGCTGCGGCGCGGTGGAGGGCGAGTTGGCCGCGTTTGTCTTTTACCCTGGCGCTGCATTTGTGGGCGATTAGGGTGCGGACGGTTGAGATGTTGATTTTCGAGGTTGCAAAGTGAAGTGCGTTCTGGTGGCTTGTCAGATGGCATCAAAATAGAAGCAGTGGACCAGTTGGAATTTGCGAAGACGTACCTGGCCGGATACACTCTTGACGTTCACATCAGCGTTCTTTCGTAGTAACAGGTCGATGATAGTGTCTCCTTCGGCGTCTTTCAAACTAGCCGCTATCATAAGTGGCGTCCAGCCCGATCCATCCTATTCAGACCATGAATATCGGCCTGCAATAATGCGCTGAATGCCAAAGAGACGACTCACCTCGACGTCAGGGTCGAAGTCCTTCTGGGAAACTAATAGCTCCACGATTGGAAAATGATTATACGCCACAGCCCAGTGGATAGGAAGGCGCTCATCGTCATCTTTCCTCACGGCGAGCTTTGGATTGGCCTAAACATCTGCTGTCAGTCTCTGTATATGATCGTTATGCCCGCTAGCGACGCCCAGGAGCAGCTCGGTCTCATACACTTAAGAGGGACTCCACCGTCTGAACTGCGCTCAGTTAGCATGGACGATTTTATGAATTCAGAAAGCTAGCGTACTGTTGCCCTCCCGGCACGCTTCGTGGATAGCAAACTTATTCTCGCGATTTTCGGACATGATGCTGTACGTAGTATAGATTAGGTGCTGGTGATAAGAGAGCTTCCGTGGAGGTGATCAGAGGGGAAGCTGTCGACACCTTACGTGTATGTATTGATGCCTGACTGCCTTAGGTGTCGCAGTCGGCATCTCCACGCCTTCAAAAAGACTTGTCGACCTCCAACGCGCCGGTTCCCGTCCACGATCGTCTATCACGTTTGTTTCTAACAATTGTCGCGTTTTCTCGTCCGCTATTCGAATAATCTAGAGTGCTTGGGTTTTTATTAGATATACCATATTTATTGATGCGGGTTTGAGCTGCGTGCGACACGCCTTTTGCTGCGTCTGGTGATCGAATAACGGCTAAAACTTAACACTCAAACTCGATACAAAATCCCCCAAACCTACGAATATGGATGTCGTTCCTTCGAATTCATCCGCGGATGAAGCCGTTCGCAGATCCGCGAAGAGGACCGCTGACCTTTTCGGCTCCGACTACCACATGGTTACCCCTTCAGTAGCAGACGGATCGATCGGCCTCTCATACAGACGAAAAGCAGAATACAACGATGTCAAGGAATTGCCACCGGTATTAGCAGAAAAACAGGCAAAGGCCACTGCTGCAGGACGTCCGAAGCGCCCCAAGATGCAGCCACCAGGTCAAAAAGCAGCCGCGGACGGCAGCGGCGCCTCGATGTCGCTTGTGAAGAAAGCTCCTGGCCCGACTGCCGGTGGTGTGGGTGGTGAAGATCTACCGAAGAGCCTGATCCAGAGACCGTCAGCGACGAAACAGCAACCACCGGAGTGGCACGCGCCATGGAAGCTGATGAAAGTGATATCGGGACATTTAGGATGGGTGCGCAGTTTGGCTGTGGAACCGAATAACGAGTGGTTTGCTAGTGGTGCTGGTGACCGGACAATTAAGATCTGGAATCTTGCGACAGGAACCCTGCGCTTGACGCTTACGGGACATATCTCGACCGTAAGAGGGTTGGCCGTGTCTCCTCGACACCCGTATTTGTTTTCCTGTGGTGAGGACAAGATGGTGAAGTGCTGGGACTTGGAAACGAATAAGGTCATTCGACACTACCACGGCCATCTGAGCGGCGTGTACACACTCGCCCTGCATCCGCATCTCGACCTTCTGGTCACAGGTGGTCGCGATGGTGTTGCGCGAGTCTGGGACATGCGGACAAGGAGCAACGTCCACGTTCTGACGGGTCACAAGGGCACCGTCTCTGACGTCAAATGCCAGGAAGCCGATCCTCAGATTATTTCGGGCTCTCTGGACTCAACTGTCAGAATGTGGGATCTTGCCGCGGGCAAGTCTATGGGTGTCCTAACGCATCACAAGAAGGGCGTTCGAAGTCTGGCTACTCACCCAACTGAGTTCACCTTCGCTAGTGCCAGCACTGGTAGCATCAAGCAATGGAAATGTCCAGAAGGCGACTTCATGCAGAACTTTGATGGCCAAAACGCTGTCATCAACTCCCTTTCTGTCAACGAGGATAACGTCCTCTTCTCTGGCGGAGACAACGGCTCTATGTCGTTCTGGGACTGGAAGACCGGGCACCGCTTCCAGTCTATCGACACCATGGCCCAACCTGGCTCCCTGGATGCGGAAGCCGGTATCATGGCATCTACATTCGATCGGACGGGTCTGCGTCTGTTCACCGGCGAGGCGGATAAGACCATTAAGGTCTGGAAGCCCGATGAGGAGGCGACCCCTGAGACTCATCCGGTTACTTGGGCGCCTACTCTAGGTCGGCAGAGGTACTAGGCTTTCGTGTGTTGACTGTCGGATGGTTGCCGTCTGTTAGAATCAATGGAAGAAGGTCCTCTGGACTGATGAGACTTGGGTAACTTCAGGATCCCGTAGAAGAGTATGCGTAACACGCAAAGCAGGAGAAGAATTGAACAAACCTGTGTACCCTCCTCACCAGCACGCAGACATGAATAGGTTTTCTGGGGTTCATTTCATGGGGATACAAAAGGGCCATGTCTATTCTGGAAAAGCATTGGGGATCCATCAGCTCACAATCATATTGTGAGCATATAGTCCCTATTATTAATGGATATCTGCGCCTATTAAAGGGTAATAACTGTTATCTATAATTGATGCAGGATGGTGCTCAAGGACATGCTAGTAGTGAGACTACTAGAGAACTACTGCAGTGCAATATATTCCCTTTGAACACGACAATGTCTATCGTGGAGAGTGGTCTACTCTCAAACGTTCGATCTTAATAGACAGCAAGGACGAGAAGCCGAGTTAAGGGGAAGATTGCGTCGAAAGAGAAAATGAACTAGGTTTTACAGTACTTGATAGCACCATCAAGGTCGCTGTATCTGCCACACATGGTTTTCCCAGTGCATTTGGAGATTCAGCCTTGGAACCATAGCCGCAAGTTCCCAGAGGTCCACAGCAACTAGAGATATTGGTCAACTTTATGACAACAGAAGAAACTATGTAGCTCCAGGGATGGCATTAATTAATTGATTTGGCGAACACAGCAGATGAATTGCACATCTTACAGCCCATTAGCTTCTCTGCACCCATACTATTCGCCCCAGTCTCGTAGTACGTCGCCGTCAGCTTCCCCAATTCCGATTCGTGTTATTTCTATTGCACGCCTCAACATTCCCGAGCTGCTGTCTAGCTGTGATGATCATCGCGCCGGCGAGACAATTGTCGAAGCACAAACTGAATCCGCTGCCACAATGGCATTCGCTGTCTGCTGCGTTATGGACATTCCTGGCGGGGTCAGGCAATGCTGAGCTGCCACCCCGTATTTAGACACAAAACTGATCTGCAAAGAGTAGATGACTACCATAGCTAACATATATACATAGATGTGTATATATAAATATAAAGGCTATAGATATTGTTACATCCAGAAGAAGCAGTATTCTCCATAGCGTGTTTGTTACGGTGTAGCCCGCAGGGTTCGGAACCAGCATTGTAACATACAAAGGGCCTAAGTAGCAAACAATAATAATGATGGTAAAAGGAATATGGTATCTCCATATATTCCAAGACTGATTGCTAGTTGTCTGAAGAAACCCACAATCTCCCTATTCATCAGTATACTAGACATGTGATTATCTGAAGGGTCTAACCCCTTTGGAGTAGTATACATCTGATGGCCTGAGGTATTCAGCCCGGAGGGTTTGCAACCCTAAAAAATGTTATATAATAGTGTAAAACAGCAGGCAGAAGGAGTCATTGCTTAGCATAGTTGACCCTTTTCCCAGTCGATTTTGGTGTATGTAAGTGTCGGGTATTGGTTGATGCACTACACGGAGTTCAGCGTTTCGTTATTTTTCTGACGATATTTATTGGAATAAGTCTTCTTAATATGGGCTCAGAAAAGATACGGCATTTAATCAGGTTTATAGAAAATGTTTGATATACAACTCGTAAGGGCAGCCTGTAGCAATCAGGAAACCATGCCAGAACAGGAGTAATCCTGCATTCTACCCTTGAATTAGTCGTGAAAAATAATAGCAAAAGGCCTTCTCATTGGTAAAGAGTGGTGAAGGTTGTTCAGTATGGCAGTTATCTGTTGCGGACGGCTCCTTCATTATTCACTTCTTGCTTTTCTCCTCATCTCCTTCTCTACGGTATAAATACCATCGTCTCGTTTACTTGTAGTCATATTTACCGGTCGTACACTGTGGGTTGCTTCCTAAAGCTAACTTCAACAAGTATGGCTGTCCTTACTGTTCTGGGTCTTGAAGCAAAATGATCCAAAAGCTATACAGCCAGTGGTCTACCTACTTCGACCCTGAACGCCGCATCTTCCGAAATAAGACCGTCATGGCCGGATAAATCGGGGCTCCGAAGAAAGAAGTCCGACAAGGGTAGATAGGCCGCGTTCAGAGACATGAGACCGTACATTCTCTTGCCGTTACGGCGTCTATGATCTACGGGACGCAACCATGGAAGCACCTTCCTAATTAAAGGAAGCCGCAAATGTCGTGTTTACAATCCAAGCCATGCACCCCGCATGACGTCTACTTACTACTGACATACCAGTCACCTGACATGACATTGCCCTATTCATGACTACTGATTTCCAAATTCTTTTTCGGCTGCTGAGCATCAATGCGTTTCTCATAGTGTCAAGTACAGTAGGGGAATTACCTGTGAGAGCACTCACAGTGAAGCCCTAGATACCTAAGGCACTGCCGACTGGGTCCTCTGTTTTTCGCGTTTGTATGGGGAAGTGTACAAGCGTCTAACTGGATAGAGGTAAAATGAGAAAGGCAAGTGATAGACTAGAGCTAGAAGTTATTATTTATCTGACCCTTGGATGTTCAGGTCCATGAAGCGAGCGAAGGATCATCTGAGGGATGGCCAATGTGGTCAGAGACTGAAAATTCTAACAGGAGGGGCGTGCCTATTTCAGTAATAACCCATATCACCATATCATGTGATCGGTACCTTGTACGTTGTAAACATAAAAGCTTTTACATAATCTAGATTGTACGTAGTACTACATTTTCTACAGTGCATACCTCTATTACTCACCCGGGGGCCCGGGAAGGGAAGCAACCTGGCATATCCCTGCCCCGTGCAGGTCCATAATGAATGGCCATTCGTCTTAGGTGACAACGTGCAGGCTGGCTGCAAACCCTGCTCTCCTTCGCTTGCGTGTTTCTCCCAGGTTGGTCTCAGTCCTGTAAGCGATACCTACCTACATTCAGTTTCTTGCTTACTCTTGTGGGACTGCCTATTCAAGGACATCTAATATGGACTCCAGGAGGCTGAAGCCTCCAGGAAGCCGTGTAAGGGGCCGACGTCCGGATGGTAATGACCTAGGGCCCAGCCTCGTACAGAATAATAGCACGAAAATGGAATCACATGGCCGGAGATGCCCGTTGGTAGGCATCGATAATGGCTCCGCGGGTATAGAAGGTGGTCCTCTCTCGAACCGGGGAAATCATCCTCGTGGAACGCGAGCCGGCAGACGGGCAACACCGCGTCGTGGCCATAGCACTCAGCATGGGAGGGAAGGGAGGGAAGGGAATCGGGTTTCAAGGTTAGGAAAGATATGAAGGAAGTGAGATTAGATCTGACGGCTAACCTCTTGCTCGTATCGCCAGGGACATACCGCAGTCTCCCCTATCGTTCAGCAACGGATCTACGACGCCGGAAACCGTCAAATTATCACCAGGTCAAGTGAAAGACATTCTTGAGAAGACTCTTTCAGTTGTAGCTTGCTCCGTGTCTTCGGGAGTTACCGCTACTGCCGACTGGGGCACTGAGACTGGTCTCGCAAGAGTCCAAGAAATAGTCGAAACGGACTTCGCCCTATCTTATAGCGTTACACGGCTAATGTTTGACCCTCATTGTATCCTCTTCCTTCGTCTAATCTCTTTTATTTCACATGAAGACATACAAAACTCGCCCGCCCTCGAAAAGCCTGCGGGGACTATCTACAATGTCATCTATGGACCGGATGGGAATAGGGGAATTGGATTCTTTCGCAGGGTGCTGGATTGTTTGACACGTCTACAGGCCGAGGCGGCAGATGCTGGCCCAAATGACGAAACGCAGTGCCAAGTGTTGCTTCATATAACAGAGGCGATACTCAGCATCTTGGTACGAGTCCAAGAAGCTACCTTCAAGTCAGAATTAAAGGACGTCGTCGAAGATCTCCGAAGCTGTTTCCTTCTCAACGATGGGGATCATTGCCTGACAAATCCTATTATACGCCTTGCCAGGGAGAACCTGTTTAAAATTCGAGACGTATTCGTCACGGGAGACGCCATTACTGCCAATGAACAGAAGTCACGCAGGTGTACATCAAAAGCGCAGCAGTGCCAATCTGCAGCTGCGACTGACTTTCCCGGGGAGTTATCGGAGACTGGTCCCCGCCATGATAATGACCATGCGACCATTCCTGATATCAGGATCTTACCAACACTATCTGAGATTCTGTATATCCGGCGACTTGACTTCCTCCCCACTAGGGACACCCTGCACTCTCCGGACGGGCACCATGAGAAAGGTATCCGCCGCCTTCTCGATACTCACTTTCGTCTTCTCCGGGAGGATACATCGGGCGTACTGCGGGACTCTCTCCGCGTTATCCTTGATCACTGGGAGACAATTGTTAAGGGCACTAGGTGGCAAGATAAAAGGAAATTATTGCGCACCCACTGTCCCACTCCTGTTCGAGTCTACTACGACGCCCAGATCAAGAGGGTCAAACCAGACCGGATTAAAGGGATGGAGGTCGAGGTAGAATTCAACCAGGTCCCTAGAGCAAAGAGCATGAATGCCTGGAAACGGAAACAACTCTGGCGCCAGTCCCGTGGGCTAAACGAAGGCGGAGCATTGTTGGCACTCATTGATGCGGAGGTCAAGGAGGACATGACCGTGATCTTTCTCCAGGTCTCCAAGAGGAACATTGAACCTGCAACAGATGAGAATCCTCCGAATGGTGTTTTTGACCTGGTGAGCGACGCAAAAAGAGCCATGATCACACTCCGCCTCACTACTCCACCGGCCAGGGATGACTTGGATGGCATCATCCATCTGGTAAATAACCAGCTCTCCTCTTCACGCCGATCTCTCATACTTGTGGAGTTTCCAGCATTGTTGTATAATTCATTTGAGGGGATTCTGCGGTGTCTGCAGACTCTGTACAAAGACCCTCGACACATCCCATTGACTAAATGGATAGCTCCCCAAGACAGGTACCCGCGGGAATATACTACGACGTATGGGTACAGGGCTTTCGCTGTCGACTCACCGGCTTATCTCGAAAATGTGACATTAGATCTTTCATCTATTCCCGTTTCTCCCGAGATAAATGAACAGCACAATGAAGCCACTCCACTTACGTTCTCGGCCAGCAGGGACTTTAAAGTCATGTGTGAGCAACTATCCGAAAGGACAACCCTTGATATGGGTCAGGCGCGAGCGATGATTTTAGCATTCAAAAATCACCTCGCCCTTATTCAAGGCCCCCCGGGAACGGGCAAATCATACGTAGGTATTCAGATCGCGAAGTGCCTCCTGGCCAACCGGACCGCGTTACAACTGGGACCAGTCTTGTGTGTGTAAGTCTTTGCCTTGACTATTTCCATCCTTCCCAGATGAAGGGGCCTGCAGCTGATTCAAATATAGTTGTTACACAAACCACGCACTTGATCAATTTTTAGAAGGGCTTTATGAGTCAGGAATTTCGAGAATCGTCCGCATTGGGTCTCGTAGCGCCTCGCCGTTGCTAGACTCACGCTCACTTGACAATTATAAAAGGCACAACAAAATCCCTCGTATCCCGTTGCACGGGAGACGGATTAGGGAGTCACAGACGCAGTTGGATGCCCTGGCTATTAAAATCGGCGATATTTGTAAGAAGGTCGAAAGTGGAACATTTGAGATTGTAGGAGCTTTCTTGAGAAAAATATCCTGCAAGCAGGAGAAAGAAATTACTGAGGGAGTAATGAACGGGGATGGGGAACCTTTGGCTACCTGGGCTCGTGAGAGTGGTCCGGGTGACCTCAGTGGAAACACGGGCAAGCGCTCCATTGAGCAGCTGCTTTCTGTATATGCATGGACGCTAACGAATGAAGAGCGCAAGCGTCTGCTCGAATACTGGCATGAGTCTGCCATAGATGAACTCTCAAAAGAGCTCCAGAGCCTGATGCAGCAGCACTCTTCAAAGAAGCGAGAGCTCACTGCCCTCTTTCACGAAGCAGACGCCCAGGTATTTGATCAAGTGGACGTTGTTGGGATCACCACCACTGGGCTGGCAAACAATGCCGATCTTTTGCGTCACCTTCATGCGAAGGTACTGATTTGCGAAGAGGCCGGAGAAGTGCTCGAATCGCACATCCTCACGACATTTTTGCCTTCCATTCAACATGCAATTCTGATCGGAGATCATTTACAGTTGCGCCCAAAGATCTCAAACCAAAGGCTTTCTGTTGAGTGCGACCTCGATGGGCCTAAGTACAACCTTGACAAATCTCTATTTGAGCGGCTGGCGAACTTGCATCCTCCAGATTCCCATACTTCGACCGGAGATGGTGAACTAGTCGATTCCCTGTGGCGCAGCTTGATCACCAACGAAGGATGCATCCTTCGATTGCTTCTCTTATCCGTGAGACCCTGTACCCCGACTTACGTGACCATTCCAGAACTCTCTCATACGATGGGATCTCCGGCCTTGAACGCAGGTTATTCTGGCTTGATCACCGCAATACGGAGGACGCAGATGATCCAGAGGACCCGATGCGAAGCAAGACAAACACGTGGGAGGCAGAAATGGTAATCTCGGTAGTGAAACATCTGTGTAAGCAGGAATGTTATAGGCCTGGCGAAGTTGCCATCCTGACGCCATACATCGGGCAGCTGAGATTATTGAGGGACAAATTGGAGGGTATCGTCGACCTAGTCATTGGAGGGCAAGATCAGGTCGACCTAGGTGAATCTGAAGCAGAGATCGATGCGGGTGGCAGTAATAACCACAACCGACGAAAGGTTGGGAAAGGGAAATTGTCAGACCAAGTGAAGATCGCTACTGTGGACAACTTTCAAGTCGGTTTGCCCCTACCTACAAGACGTCAATAACATTACGATACTCACCGTTTCTGCATTTTTAGGGCGATGAGGCAACCGTCGTTATAGCCTCCCTCGTGCGAAGCAATAAAAATCGAAACTGTGGCTTCCTAAAAACTTCAAACAGAATCAATGTTCTGCTAAGGCATGTATATGGAACCTGTGCTTCCCCTTACATTCCTTGATAACCCTTCTAACTCTTATATGGTTTTCGCCTTATAGTCGTGCGAAACATGGCATGTATATTATTGGGAATGCCGACACAGCATCATGCGTTCCAATGTGGTCGTCGGTCCTTAGGATGTAAGAAGACGGCGGTAATATCGGGCCTAAGCTGGAGCTTGAATGCTCTCGGCACCTTCAAAAAAGGATTTATGTCTCTTCCCCTGAGGAATTCCTAACACAAGCCCCGGAAGGCGGGTGCTCCGAGAGATGCGAGCAGAGGTTGGCCTGTGGTCACACCTGTACGTTCAAATGCCACTCCAACAGGCGGCATGACGCGGTCAGGTGCATGAAACCGTGTATGAGAATGAAGAAGTGTGGACACTCGTGCCCAAAGAGATGCCATGAAAAGTGCGGCGAATGCCACGAAAAAGTCTCAAGCACTCTTCCATGCGGACATACAGCCGAGATCGAATGCGGAGCTAGAGCCAACATTACTTCGGTGAAATGCATGCAGGTCGTGGCGAAGAAGATGCGTGGATGTGGTCATGATATCCAAGTCAAATGCCATGAAGATACTTCAAATATGAGATGCTCTCAATCTTGTCAATAACTACTGGACTGTGGACACACCTGCAAGAGACAATGCTGGAAGTGTTGGAAATCTGCAGACGAGAACGTTCAACCTCAGCATGGCCCGTGTACTGCCGTGTGTGGCAGGCTCTTCAGCATCTGCCCTCACAGTTGTACTCAGCCATGCCACCCATCAACCCCCTGTCCTCCTTGCGAGCAGCCCTGCGAGATCCGCTGTAAGCACAGCAAATGTTCTAATAAATGCAGTGATCCGTGTGCTCCTTGCTCCGAAAATTGTGAGTGGAGTTGCACCCATCGCCAAAATCACATTTGCAACCTGCCATGCGCAGTTCCGTGCGCTATAATCCCCTGTCACGAGCGCTGTGAGAAGACGATGAATTGCGGGCACCGATGTCCGAGTATTTGCGGAGAGAAATGCCCTGATCGGAAGTTCTGCCAGTTATGCGGCGAGACTGCTGTGCTTGAACGGAGGGTCGACCTAATAACGTTTGAAAAATACGGAGAAATCAATGTCGACGAAGACCCGGTGGTTTTCCTTTCCTGTGGCCACTTCTATACAATATCCAGCCTTGATGGAATCATGAACATCAAGGAATACTATAATGTCGATCCTCTGACTGACACTATCATTAGCCCTAAACTGGCGCGGCGTGTAATGAGCGGCGACACCAAAATCCACGGATGTCCAGAATGCCGCATGCCACTTCGAGATATCCACCGCTACAATCGGATTCTGAAGAAGGCATTACTTGACGAATCGACCAAGCGATTTATTGTTAAGGCAAACCTGACGTATAAAGGGCTTGTTGGCGCAGTTCAAAAAAGGGAGATAGAGCTGGAAAATGAGATAGCAGAGTTCCTACACAACTGCTCAACAAGAGTGGAACAGACTGTAAGCTCCAGTCATGCCATATTCCCCATAAAGAGGTACCACAAAAAGCAGATACTCCAAAGGAGCATCGACGAATTTACCAGGTCCATGGTCGCTGCGGAGCAACCCTACGGGAGGGTCAATGATTTGCTCGCGTCTGCAGTTTCTCGGGAGCACACTATAAATGACAATGTTTTCGAGGCGGATGAATCCAAAATCCAAATTGGGTTTCAAATCCGTGGGCAGTGTCTTCAGCTTAGGCTCACATGGGCCTTCTTATGGAATTACGCTCAGATCTACACCAACCCCAACGTTGACTTGCTAATGCGTTCCGAGCTATGCGATGTGGTAGCGAACCAAATCGAGGGGTTATCGAAGGACTGCTGTTCCATCAGAGATGTCAGCCGCGCTGCAAAGCTTTTGCCACAACAGGTGGAAGCAATGGTACACTATGCACTGTTCTCTACGCTGCACCTGAGTAATTCTGAGGTAAAAGGACAGCGGCTAGGCGTGGATGCCGTAACCGAGCTTCGCCAGCAAGTGTCAGTTTCATTGGAAGAATGTGAAGCTCTATGCTCCAGCAATCCGGGGACACTGGGCTTCCTGAAGGATGATATCGAAAAGGCAAAGAGATTGTCGAATGGTGGGACGTTTTACAGTTTCGTCACAACAGAGGAAAAACAGCAAGTTTATGAAGCCATGGCGAGACAATTTTCAGGGACCGGACATTGGTACTACTGTCAAAACAACCACCCAGTAAGACTTCCACATTCCCGTCTCAACTATTGGGCGATGAGAAGTATTGCAATTATACTAACAAACGTTACAATTACAGTTTACAGTGGGGGAATGTGGAATGCCAACGGAAGCAGCACGATGTCCGCAATGCGGGGAGCCGGTGGGAGGACTCAACCATGCTCCTCTACCAGGAATCCGCAGAGCTGAGGACATCGAGGAAGAATTTGAGCGTCCTTGGGCATTTAGATAGGTACTTAGCTAGTATAGCGGATATGGAATTTGCTAGAGTATGTAGAAGCTGTTGTGGCCCAGTGCTCAGTGTGACATGGAGAAGAGTTAAAATGCCTTGATAAACTTGATTTTTAAAGTAGCAATTTCATTTCAGTTGCTTGATTTTGTCTCTGGTGGATAACATTTGCCATAGTATAATTGTCAGTGAGGCAAAATGAGATCCAAGAAGATCATGCCGATGTATTCACTCTTAAATTGGGGCGGAAGAATGTTGGATAAATGGTTGACTTGATTTGGGAACTTGACAGTCATTGTTCCAGGAACCCAAGGAGTAGCAATAATCACCTGGGTATCAGCGTCCTGGACGTGGAAGCCAGGCAGGCAGATAGAGTCAACCTTCATGGGAAAAAAGTGGTGTCCCTTGAATCTATCAATTTCCCTTCACTTGCATCTATTACCCAGCGTATTGAGAACATCGCTAGTGAATTGGGCCTGGTCGAATGCGTACTGCCCATTTACTTGTTCCTTCATGAAGGAACGCACTCCTCAGAAGTGTGACACATATGCACCTAAAATGAACTCATTGAACTCCTGCTCAGAATCGAATGGACCGCCTTCAATAGACGCACGCTGTCCAGTCAAGGCCTTGCTTCGATGTGATTACCTTTCAAGTTGCGAAGTTGGGAAAAGGAATGAAATTCTTCGGTGATGGAGAGTTCCTGATTGGAGTTTAAGCAGCCCAAGCTTCTTCGGGTGGCTTGCCAGGCATATAGTCCATCACGATAGCTAACCTCGCCGTCTTCCTAGCGAATATCATGAACTTTGGGTACAGGGATTGTGGTATTTGCTGCAGTGAAACGAAAAGTTTGCGCTTCATGAATCTGGAGGTTCAGGCCCAACTTCACTACTAGATTGTCATCGACTCATACTACCTTGCAGCTGAGCAAAGAATGAAGCTCCATTCCTTCTTTCCCCATTGTTGCATGAAAATTCAGCTGCTGTCAACAAATGTTGACATTATTGTGTGCAAGGAGAGTGTACATAGCAATGACACTTGGAATATCACCATATGATTGTGATGGTAGACATCAGGAAGACCGATTGATAGATGAGGGACAAAATCCGACCATGGAACTTACGAGGGATGCAGCTTGACTCTATTAGATATGGATTGATCAGGTATTGGACTAAGGGAGGTGGAATGAATGTGGGCTGCATCCATCACAGCTTACCAATTCACAAAAAACGTGCATACAGCCCTATGAATCCATTCCCAGTCCCAACCCCTTAGCCTCAACATCCCCCCGAAACGCTGCGCGGACATCCTCCGGCGCAACTCTTAACCGTACCTTGCTACTTCTGTCCCCCCTGTTCGGAATCGTAGTACTCCCAAGGGGCCCTTTCGTCCCGGTGCTATTCTCCAACGCTAAAACACCCGAATTCATAAGTTCCATGGCAGCAAACCCCAGTGCCTTCACGCGCGTCCCGCTACTAGCAGTGGCACCACCGTTGCTACCACCAAGCAGGAATTCACGTATACCAACACCCGCGGCACCAGCGACGGCAACGGCCGCGTCGGCGATCCGCCTGGATTCGTCGAGGATATCGCCAAAGGTGGATTCGGAGATGCCCGTGCGCTTTACGCGCGCGAGCAATGCGGCGAGGAAGAGTTTCGCTGAGAGAGGTAGGCAGCGGAGGGACTGCTGGAGTGGAGTTGAAGTGGCTTCTTGAATCGCTTGTTTAATTGTAGCGATGGTAACGCGGCCTGGGGCGTTCTTGCCAGTAGGTGGTTTCTGGAGTGATTCGGGTTGGGGAAGGCGTCGCTTGTTGGCAGCTTCTTTGCGCGCGGGGGTTTTGCTGGGTGTTGGGGGTAGGGAATCGGTGTCGTCTATTTCGTTGGAATTGTTCTCTTGGGCAGTTGCGGCTTCATATGCTTGTTCTGCTATCTCGACGGCTCGTCGACAGATGTCGAGTGCGCGACGTGCATCACCGCTGACGGCGGCCACTTTGCGGCTGGCGAATTGGATGGCGTCTGGGTCGACAATGTTCCCTGGCACGTTGCTCAGACGGGTGGTTATAATTTCCATCAGGTCTGTGTGTTTGTATCCGGGGAATGTGATACGGGTCAGACCCAGACGACTAGAAATCTTGTTGCTCAATGTACGTTCCGGTAGGTCCATTGTGTTCGCGACAGCCAGGACAATGAGGCGTGAGTGCCGCAGGGCAGGCCAATTGAAGAAGTTGTACATCACCGATTGATTCTTGGTGACCAATTGGTCGAGCTCATCCATGAGTACGACGCATGACACTCTTCGCGGAGATGGGTGGGATAGTTCCCTTTCAAGAAGGTCCAGCGCATGCGATGGCGATACCCGGTCTCCCTTTAGGGCTTCCCAGAGCAGTGAGTAGGATTGGTGGGGATCCGTGACTTTCATTCCGTTGATCTCCACGAATATGAAATCGTCCATTTCCTCTGCGAGGACAGCCGAATTCAACTGTGCAACAACTTCGCGGACAGTTGCCGTCTTCCCTGTGCCTGGTGTCCCGGAGATGTAGATGCAAGTACCAGTTCCCTCCATGATGGCAGCGCTTAGATGACTGTAGACTGTCTCAAACTCGGCCTTCCTACATGGGAGCGACGTAGGGACGGTGGATACGTGCAAAACATTGCGTGCTTGACGATAGGGAGAAGCGAAATGGGCAGGTGAGAGAACACGGGTACCGAGAGGGGTGAACTCGAGGGGTTTCTTGACAACAATCCTACCGAAGCAATTTTATTAGTATTGTACCATGATACTAGAGAAGGGGCCAGTACTTACCGCTTATTACTTGGTGTAGTTAGGGCTTTTAGGCGTCGTGATTGCGGTGTTTGGCCTACTGCCGTTTTTTGCCTCTTCTTCGGGGTGGATGGCTCGAAATCATCGTCTTTCGTGTCATCTTTTCTGTCGACGTACTAGTGGAAAGAGAACAGTCAGCACGGACATGCTAATCCGCCTTGGACGAAATATCTTGCTCACATCATCATCAACGGGCTTGCGCTTCTTGGCCGCTTTCAGCCCATCCTTGATCATGTCGATGAGATCAAATATCTTGTCCTCGCGGTATACCTCTTCCCAAACAAACTCATCGGTATACCTTCCCTGGAGCTGGTTCACGCCTCTCCGGCAAATTATACACTTGTTGTACTCTGCCATTGCATCCTTTGATTTAGGGGGTACGCCGTTTGGGAACTTGGAATAGAAAACCTCCTTGGACATAACGGTAGCCCTCCCATCAATGGACGTCAACGGGTTGATGTTAAAGTCGGCGGTCAAGTATTGTTCATTTGGCAATGCGTCTCCTCTTTTCTTGTTCTTGGTCGACATGAACTCGTCTGGAGAGGCAAACCACATAATATTTGCCGACTTCACCATCCCCTCTTCGTTGTCCTCGTCCTCCTCTTCCGTAAATTGTGTTATTATGCCTACCCAGTCCTTCCCCGGCTCTGGTGATTTCAACAACACCACCTGGCCCAATTTGCATTCGAAAGTGCCCATTCGCGCGGCGATAATCTTGGGCCGTCGTTTCGCACCAGGGCGTGAGGAGCGTCTTCGGGAGGATTTCTCGTTGTCATCTTCTCCATCCTTATGACTGTTGAGTTCCGTATCGTATACCCATTCCCACGGGTAGTCCTCTTCACCGAGCTCGTCGTCGGAATCGTCACGAACCAGACCACCCGTTGTCATCCATTGCTGGGCTCGTTCGTGGGCGTTACGTCTGCGGAGTTCTCGACCATCGCTCTCAACTGGAGCTTCCGGCACCATTATTTCTATAGAGACAACCTTGAAGAGATTTGGTGAGTGTGCAGCAGCGTCGGGGCAGAAACGGCGAACCGAAAAGAGGCGCGTCCGGGAGACGCGTTGTCCACTTTAGGCCTGATTGGGTTTAGCGTGATTGGAGAAACGGTTGGCCAATTAAAAGCAAGCGTTAGATCTATATGATGGTTTAAAGCATTTTCGAGATGGTCAATTGTTTACTGGATTTTAATAGTACTATTCTGGATACTAATTTGGATCAAGCCAACGTGGTAGATATTTCAATTATTTGCATCGGGTAAAAAAGAGAAAAGAGAAGGACGTATCTATTGCTGCCAGGCGCACCTTGAACCACTTCTGTTTGCGTGAATGCAAAGACCCGTTTATGGCTCCAATTAGCCAGGAGGACCTTACTTATTCTTGTCTCCTATCCTGATATCAGTAAATGGTGAATGTTTGCTATTTGATGCTGGTGAATGTGCAAAGTGCCTTTCTTCACTCTGGCTAATGTCACATGGTTGGGGCTCTTGTATATATGCTTCCTTCTTCTCTCGAACCCCCATCTTTCTCTCACTCCACCATTCCTCGACCTTTATTTCTGCTCTGTCACAGCTTACTTGCTTGCCTTTTACGCTTTTTCGCGAGGTTATTCGGTGTTGTGGTATCTGCTTCAGAGAAGGGTACAAAAAAAAAGCGAAAAGGAAGCTTTCACTTTGACCGCTGGTCTCTCAAGACTCGAAATCGCTCTGGCATCATCCAACTGTCCTATAGCGACTGGATAAATAGAAGCAATGGAGTGAGTCCCTGCTGTAACCATTCTTTGAATCTTTTGCATTTACTGACAATTGGGAAGTCATGAGACTTTTGGAGCCCAAGGTAAGCGAAATAGATCTTATATCTCAGTTCCTTTTTTCTGTTGACATTGTTGAGCCTTTACTAACTGGCGGTGCAGAATGGCAGTTGCCAGGTTACGGTCGAGAAACATCGGCAAATCTTGGAACCACATCGAGAGGAGGTGCTAGCCAGTCTCGCGCAGCCGCCTCCAAAAGCCCTATACGCAGTGATTCCATGTCACCACAAAAGATGAATGGACACATGCAACAGCTTTCATCCGGATCTGGGTCTCTGGTCAGGACTGCAACCCCGAGCGGCCGTGGAGCAGGTCGAGGTACCTATCGAGCGAAGGGCCGTGGTAGCTACACGGGACGTGGTCAATCGAATACCGCAGCATCTCGTGACTCTGCCCGGTTGTTCAAAGATTCTTCTGCTAAATCAAAATGGAGATCCGGGCTTGAGCCAAACAGTCAGTGATGTCAGAGCCGCTCCTTCAGTGGATTTAGCTAATATGGTTACGGTTAAAGGTTTCGTGAAATTGCCCACTGTCTTTGGGTCTCTTAGATATGAGTAAGTACAAGCCTGATTCTCCAACCCAAGGTCCCGGCTAAAGCGATATCCAGTTTCTTTGGAGCGGCGAGGGCCACAATTGCGAGCAGGAAGTCTCCTGCCTCACAAGGGCGATACGAGGTTTTCGAAGACATCAGTCAGAAGACAGGCGCCTTTGTGAAAGCCCCTTCATACACCCAGCAGGTAGTGAGCACAACCTAAATATCCAATAGCATGCTGACGATCAGTTAGGTGATTTATATATGGGGCGAGGCGACCCAGGTCAACTCTGCCAAGGACATTCTCCAAAGGCTGATTTCAAAATGCAGCAGCACTTGGTCTAGCAAAAAAAAGCTTGAATGGACAAAGATCAGTGCCCATTCGACGACTAAGGAGGCAGGCGTGGAGCTAAAGGAAAGACGTGAGACGATGCTTCAGCAGCTGAGGAAAGCCCCGGAATCGCCCTCCACGCTTCCTGAACAGGTGAGTAGCTATCTATAATTTGCTAATCACTGCTGCTTGGAAATCTAAACAAATTGTTGCTTAGTTGATTTTCCTTTGGCCAAAAGATGGACCTCCCCTCAGCGAATGTCTGGGAACGCAGTTGGAGGCCCTCGACGTTATCCGGGCCAAGTTTGGTTGTCACCTGTTCATACCCAAGGAGCTCCCTGACTGTATTTGTGCTTTTTATCAAAGCCATGACGTTATGCGACAAATTGCCCATCTTCTGAGAACGAAATGGAGCGAGCTAATCGCAAATAGCAACATCAAATCCAAAGTTCTTGTCGTTGAGCCGCCTGCTCCAATCTCAATGAGAGAAGAGATTGTGGTCAAAAATAACAATCAATTCGCGAAGGCCTTCCTTCATGGAAATTTTCCAAAAGACCTTGAACTTGATCAATGGGTTGATCGAGCTGCATTAATAGAATCAAAGAATAATGCTCGTGTTCTCAGTGCCATCGAAAAGTCTTTGCGTGGCGTTGCATTCGTTCGTGGGCACCTTCGCATGCGAGTCAATATTGGTTCGTTTGTGTTGGAAGAATATCGGCGCCCAAAGGACGATAAATCATCGTACGGGTTCGAAGAATTCAGAGAGATGTTGATGCATGAACAGACTAAGGGCCGCCTGATACCCGGGTATGTCACGTCCTGTTTTCTACGATGAGAGCGAGCCATTGACTGCTTTTTCACGATTCACAGATTGAGAACTAGCCAGGCTGAGCTCCTCGCAAGATGCTTCAAAGCCACCGACTTTCTCGAGCCCTATGAAAGCACAACACAGACACTCGAAAGCGCAGAGCCCGCCTATTCTGTCAATTTCGAGTTTTTAGGCTCCAATAATGATCTTCTTCGACTAGAGGCGGAGTTTGCCAAGTGCCCTGGCGCACACGATTACGAGGTAACCCAACGGCGATGGCTTAGACCTCATAGTAGTGGCCAGGCAAGCGACAAACGGTCACCCCTTCAGATTTCCTTCGTCGACTTTGATAGGTACGTCATCCAACTCCCTACTTTTAGAAGAAAGAGCTTCCCAAAGCTGAACTGTGTTTAGGTCCGACTGGCAGTTAGAGATTAAATCCCTGGATTTCCAAGAGGCATCCTCGATAGACATGGCGTTGAGATCGTTTTCCCATTCCATCAGTTTCCGACGCACTGAGAATATGGGAGATATTTCCGCAGCACCTCAGAGGAAGGTTATATTTCCGCCTTCGGCTCCTGTCTCGCGGTTCGTAGAAAAAACTGCCATTCGTTATCGACTGAAGGGAACAAAGTACACATTTGAGATTGCCCGCTATGATGAATATAGCCGTACGGTTATATCTGCGTTCCCAGGACAAATACCAACCCTTATTGGGCCGATCTCAGAAGTTCCCTTTACTTCCTGGGGTGCATCGGTGTTCGACCCTAGCTGGGACAACCTTCTAGGCCAGCATGCGAACCTTCCGGTTGGTCATTCCGCCCGATACAGCCCCAACTTGGACACCTTCTTCCCGCCCAGAGAGCAGTCGACGTCCACTTCAGAAGAGAAGCATACTGGTTTCTGGGCTTTCATCCATCTGGTAAAGCAGGCCGCAGAGATTCTCAGCCCAGCCCAGACTCATCCGGCGCAGGAGCACCGGAAAAGCACCGGCAAGGCTTCACCCAGCCCCAATTCGACTTTGACAACCCCGGATGACCAGAAACGGGGAGCAACTTCAGACAACTCTTCACCCACTGTGGACGCTAAGGGACTTGGCGGAATGATAGACGCCGACCTCGGTACTCTTTTCTAAAATTAAATAAACCAACTCCAGCGCAAGGTGGCTGATCTTGTTCAGCGCGCTATATTTTTCTGGGTGGTTTGCGTGATTTCATGGGTCCAAGTTCGCTTCTCTTTCCTGTTCCTGCTCCTGCTTGTTTTGTTTTCTTTCCTTTTCGCTTTTTCCTAGCAGTTGGTTATGACAATCCAATCATAATAATATCTTCAATGACTCCGGTTGAAGCTGCCGCCTGCATGTATTAAACGAGAATACCAATTGAGTGGGTTACTGTTTCTCTTTGCATTTTGAACCACTGATACCGGTGCATCGATCTATAGCGTACATTGAAATACCATTTCATCCAGCGCCTGGAGCCCCAGCTTCTCCACTGAGGACCTTTTGTCTCAGGACTAAATGGCTTGTTAGGACAAGGAATTTGACAACCCGGAATATCGCAGATGCTCAAAGGATAGACCCAAGACTTACCGTCTTCAATAGCCCTCAACTGCATATCCTTCGATTGTACGACCTTCGCCAGGTCCTTCAGGTTAGATTCTAGCCCCTTAATCTTGCCATTATAGAACTCGGTTGCCTTTGCCGTCGTCTGTCCAGGACATATCTAGTTAGCATTGCACTTCAACCATCCATTCCCAACACATAAAATACTCCCGGTGCCATTCCCGAAAAGAAGAAACGAAGAGTAAGAGAAAAAAAAAAAGCAGGACCAACCTTCTCAACATAAAACCCCGTCCCAACATCAACAAGCACTTTCTCGCGATCCGCCAATTTCCCTTTAACATACAGCGAGCTCGTCAAGGGCACCAATACATCATCCTTCCCATCGGTGCCTTTTTGCTGTGATCCAACTACGCCCTCATTGATAGACCGCACACAGTCTTGGAACTTGGTCTGCGCCGCGCGCAGCTTTGTATGCGAGGTTGTTAGGTGTTCGAGTTCGGAGGTGAGGCGGGTTTGGAGGGCGCGGAGTTGGGGTACGGATAGGGATGACACGTTTACTGGATTAGGGATGTTAGCGCTTTAATTTGCTATGTTCATTCGAAAGAAACAGAGTGTGTATAATACTGACTTGAGCCGGGGGGAGCTCCGCCTGAGTTGGGTGCGGGGGAGGACATATTGGTTGAAGGTGGCTGAACCTGGCGTTGCGAGGTTTTCTTTGGATAGAAGTGAAAACTAAATGGGGCTTTTTTCTCTTGGGTAAGCAATCCCAATCAACCGTGATTGTTGCTTGTTTAAAGTAAACGGCGACGTCTGGAGAAATGCGCGGGGAGCTTGCAGCGGTGATGGTGTTTTTTCGATGATGTCCGGCGGAAGTGGAGATAGTGACCGGTGGGCGGCGAGTTGCGCGTGCGATATTATCGCCACGTACTATGGCACTGCAGACACGGATATTCAACCATGCCATATTGATGCTATTATACAGAAAGTTTCGGCGCTCTAGGGTACATACAAGCAGATACGCATAATCCTCATCTATAGGCGACCTAGCAAAGAACGCACAAGCCCCGGCAACTGATCTAATGGTACCTCTTCTTTAAGGCCATCCAACCGCCGACACTGCACCTCCAATGTCTGCTGTTTCTTCCACCCCTTCCCGACGACTATAATCACCGGATAGCCGATAAGATCAGCATCTCCGAGCTTCCATCCCATTTGCTTATCGCGATCGTCGATGATAGCATCTACTGGCACCGCAGGGTCAGCTGATACCAGCAGGTCGTAGATTTTCTCAGCCTCAGCCTCGAGACCTTTCGCAGGTACGACGATGGCGTCGTACGGGGCCATTACACGCGGCCAGTTGAGGCCCTTTGCATCAGCGAGGCGATCTGCCACTGCGGTGATCATTCGTGAGACACCGATGCCGTGACAGCCCATCTGCATCGGTACAAGCTGGTCTTTGGAGGCTGAGTTTAGGGACTTGTCGACCATGACTGAGGCGTTGAGGACTTCACTGTAGCGGGTGCCAAGGTGGAAAGTGTGGCCAAGTTCAACTGCGACGTTGGTCTTCACAACGCCCTGAGCACATTTAGGGCATTGGTCGCCGTCATGCACCTTGACTAGGTTGAGGCCGCTGGTGGTTCCGGGGAATTGGTCAAGCATGGTGTATTCGACGTTATCTGCGGTGTAATCGGTTCCTTGCAGTAGGTCACTCAATGGTGGTCGTTGATATACTCTCACTTGGGTGTCGTATAGGTCTAACACCCGTGGTTGTTGAGGTGTTGGACCGCCAGCAGCCTTTCGTGACTTAATATGCGAAACCCATTGCTCGAGTGGGTTTTCAACGCCCAGGTCAAGATCAACTCCCGCTGCGCTCGCAATGGATTTTACAGCATGGGAGTTGACTTCTCTCTCCACAGGCTCCTCAGACCCATCCTGCATGGAGAACTTGGGATACCACCCTCTTAGTAATGTTCTTTTGTCTTTCGAAATCGCCATCCATGCATCTGTTGAAATCGTCTTTGGACCTTCCGTAGAAGACTCCGTAGCAAAACCACCCTGGTGATAAATCTGCGTAGATGAAGATGTATCACCATGGGCCTTACCATCCGCAAGTTCCTCGTTGTATACATGATCGCAGCTCGAGCAGCTAATCACAGTATCTTCACCCTTGGAACTGGGAAAGTGAAATTCATGGCTCAGGCTTCCGCCCATGTTGCCCGAGTCCGCCGCGGCAACCACATAAGGTATCTTGAGTTCATTGAATAATTGTGTATAGGCCACTTTGACCGCTTTGTATGTTTCCAATGCCTCTTCCACACTGTGGTCAAATGTATAGAGGTCTTTCATGATGAATTCACGCCCACGGAGTAAGCCTTGCCTTGGCCTAGGCTCATCCCTGTATTTTCTTGCTATAGTCCGATCATGTTAGTACTCGAGTACTCGAGGCGGGCCCAGGAAGACATGCTCACATATTTGATAAACGCGCAAAGGTAGATCCTTGTATGATTTGGTAAGGCTTCCTACTAACGTAGTGATCTCTTCTTCGTGCGTAGGTGCAAGAAGGAAACGGGATTCTTTTCGATCATGAAATGTGAAGACCTGTAACAACATGTCAGAAGCGACTCAATTGGCAGAGACCCAGACACTCACCTCTGAACCCTCTTTCAACCGGCCTGACTGTTCCCAAAGATCTTGGGCGGATAAAGAAGACAACGAAACCTTGGAGGCACCTTCGTCCTGTCAACGATAGCACATACATGGCAATGATACAAAGCTTCTCACCAACTGATCTCATGTACTTGTCAATGAGCCGTTCAAGCTTCTCCTGGACCCGCAGACCAAGCGGTAGCATATGAAATATCCCGGAGTAAACCTATAGTCAAGTCAGAGAAAGTAGCTTCGATCCTCGGGAAAACAATACAACCTGTCGAAGAAATCCGCCACGGACTAGAAGGTCATTTGCGTCCTCTGAGCGCTGTCAATTGCTTTCTATCCCCATATTCAAGATCTTGAGTGCATGCATACCCTTTTCGCCCTCTACGGCCTTTTTCGAGAAGCCTCCCGTGGGAATCCAGAAGTTGGACACCCGGCTTCTACCGTCAGTCTGCAGTACTTTAGCGTCTAGACATAGAGAATCAATTAAATCTGTAACCGGAATCAGACATACGTGTAATCCGCATTTTGGGACTCTATGGAACCGGACAATCTCCAAAGATACTCGATGCACCGCCGAGATACGGCCCGGACTCGGATGAAGCCCGAAAACCATGAATTCTGGGATCCGCGCCGGGCAGCGTAGTGAATACCGGAAACAAATGATACAAAGTCACCCAATGGACATAATTCCAGATGGATCGCAAACATCCCATCAAATCGTCTTGTATGGAGGAACGACAGAGTCGGAGCGGATAAACGCAAGAATGTATCCCCGGCGGTGAACCGATAATCTCGGGGCTTTGGCGCGGCAGAAAAAAAGCGAAAAGAAAAAAGTTCAAGATATCACTCCTCCATCTCCAGCTGTTCTTCGTCAACAAAAGAGATTCACCATGGCGAAAGGCAAAGGGAAAGATGCCTCCGGAGCAGCTACAAACATCCCGGATGGCGGTGTGTCCGTGGACACGTCTAATAACGTCGGCACGGATTCTGGCTCTCGATTGGAGGAAGGCGCATTCGCCGGTCTGCGACAGAAAATCGAACAGAGGCTGAAGGACCAAAACGCGGCAAAAGAGCAGAAAACGAAGAAAAAGGCGAAGGGTGGCTCAAACTATGCCACCAAGGACGACAAAAAGGAAACCACGTCGAAGCCCGGTCCTGCGCAGAAGCCGAAGAACGACAACAATAAGGATAACAATAACAAGGGCAAAAAGCGGGATCGTAATGGAGATGTGATCATGAGTGAAGTGAAACCAGGCTTGAAAGGCAATTCGTCGAAGTCGACGGGTGATGACGAAACCGATGCCCTTCGCAAGGAGATTCTGGCGCTTGGAGGCACCGAGGAGGATCTCGATTTGGTCGCGGGAGTTGGTTCTGAGTCTGAAGTGGAAGACAACGCAGACACTAAGATGAAATCGAGCAAAAATCCAGTGAGGATGCTTTGCGAAAGGAGTTGTCCGGCATGCTGGCCGCTGCGGGTCAAGTCGTGCCAGATGATATAGAGGACGAAGAGGAGGAAGCAGAGGGGGAGGACGACAACAAGGAAGACGGTGATGATGAAAGCGATGAGCAGGAGCACGGCGCGGCGCAAGAGCTTCCTAACGTGGAACAGGAGACCTCTCCAGAGCCGTCGAAAGAGAATAATAAGAAGGAACGCCCTAAAAGGGAAGAATTCGTCGTGCCCAAAGAATATTCGAAGCTCGTGCGTATGATCCCGATGCCTTTGTTTAATTATGGAAACTAAAAGTGATAATCAGGCTATTCCTCCCAGGTCCGACTGGTACATGACGCCTCTACCGTCAATTCAATCAGCGAAAAAGGCTGCCGCACTTCCCCAACATCTCGTCGACCGAGTTCATGAGCACGCGCGGTCGCTACTGGAGAAAGATACTGCTATGTACAACGCAGCACAGCAGGCTTCGGCGTTCACATCCCACCGTTTCTACTCGACCATCATGTCCTCTGGAACACTTAGCGACAAGATCTCCGCATTAACGCTGGCCGTGCAAGAGTCTCCCGTACATAATACAAAGGCATTGGAGACTCTTATCGGTCTTGGAAAGAAGCGAAGTCGCGCCCAGGCAGTCGAAGTTCTCCGGTCTCTAAAGGATATGTTCGCCCAGGGTACATTGCTCCCTAGTGACCGGCGACTACGATCGTTCGCAAACCAGCCATCGCTCGTGGCAGCCTTCCACGGAGTGAGCAACAAGTGGACAGAAAAAGATCCTCTTCCGGGCGGTCTTCAGAACAGCCATCTCATTCTCTGGGCCTTCGAGAATTTCGTCAAAGACCAATACTTCGAGGTCCTCAAGATCCTGGAAGTGTGGTGCAGCGATGAGATTGAATTTTCCCGTTCTCGAGCTCTGAGCTACGTCTTCGAACTGCTCAAAGACAAGCCCGAGCAGGAAGGGAATCTCCTCCGACTGCTCGTCAACAAACTCGGTGATCCGAGTAAGAAGATTGCCTCACGTGCCTCGTACCTCCTTCTACAACTGGAACAGGCGCATCCGTTGATGAAAAAGACTGTCATCACGGCTGTCGAAGAGGTGCTTTTCCGGCCAGGTCAAAGTCAGCATGCTAAATATTATGGCATCATCACGTTGAATCAAACAGTCCTGAGCCAGAAAGAGGAGCAGATTGCCGGTCAGCTACTTGATATCTACTTCTCGCTTTTTGTGACTCTGCTGAAGTCGAAGAAACCTGGCAAGGGTCAACATGGCAAGAAACCTAGCAAATTCGGGAACAAGGGGAAAAACCAGAAGTCGAAGGAAGAGGAGGACAAGGGTTTTGCTCAGGATGAAGAAATGCGAGAGAAGCTTGTCTCTGCTGTTCTTACCGGCGTTAATCGAGGTTACCCATTTACGAGCTCTGACACAGAGCGGTACGTTGTCATTTTACTCTTTTCCTTTGGTAAACACCTAGCTAAGGTACTCCTACAGTCTCTCGAAACATATCGATACCCTCTTCCGCATTACACACTCATCCAACTTTAACACCAGTATCCAGGCTCTCATGCTAATCCAGCAATTAACGTCTTCTCACCAAGTCGGAGCAGACCGCTTCTACCGGACGCTGTACGAATCTCTCCTTGACCCGCGGGTTGCCACCTCATCCAAGCAAGCGCTCTACCTCAATCTCCTCTTCAAAGCGCTGAAGAACGACGTCAACGTGCGTCGCGTCAAGGCGTTCGTGAAGCGTTTGGTCCAGATCCTCGGACTGCACCAGCCGTCGTTTATCTGCGGTATTTTCTATCTCATTCGCGAGTTGGAGAAGACGTATGCCGGTCTGCAGACTTTGCTCGATCAGCCGGAGGAGAATGAGAGTGATGAGGAGGAGGTGTTTCTGGATGTCCCTGATGAGGATGATGAGCAGCCGCAAGCACCGGCGGAGGATTCGGTCAAGCCGCAGAAGCTTTTGAATGGGTATGATCCGCGTAAGAGAGATCCTGAGCACAGTAATGCGGAGAAAACCTGTCTATGGGAACTGGTGAGTGCTTTTTGTTTGGGGGTGGTCTGGGTCAGTTCTAAATTTGTGCTAATGCATGTCTAGCTCCCTTACTTGACGCATTTCCACCCGTCAGTTTCGGTAAACGCGGCGCATCTGCTTGATCACGAAATGATGAGTGGCAAGCCCGATCTGACAATTCACACCCTATCGCACTTCCTAGACCGCTTTATTTACCGCACACCTAAGACCTCAAAGGGTGCGCGTGGTGCGTCCATCATGCAGCCACTTGCAGGCGGGGACACCAGTGATCGATTGGTGGTGTCTGGGAAAGGCGCAGCCCACGCGCCGCTCAACTCGGAGGCGTTCTGGAAGAAGCGCGCGGATGAAGTGGCCGCTGAAGATGTCTTCTTCCACGAATACTTCAACCGAGTCGGGAAGGACAAGGAGAAGGCGCGCGGTAAGAAGGAAGGCAAGGACCCTGTCGCGCATGACGAGGAAGGCGCAGAGGGTCTTAGTGATGAAGAATCGGAGATCTGGAAGGCTCTGGTGGATTCGCGACCTGAGTTGGAAGGCGAGGCTAGCGATGATGACTTGGACATGGATGACCTTGAGTCTGCGTACGATGCCGACGAGAAGGACGACGAGGGAGGCGAAGAAGGCAGCGACGACGAGGGCGTTATCTTCAACGACGAGTCCGATGAAGAAGAAGAAGGAGAGGGAGAGCCTGACGATATCATGTCAGAAGAATCTCCTGAAGCACCTATCACTGCCAAGCCCAAGGACTCAAAGAAGACCAAGTCCAAAGACCAGCAACCGTCTGACGAGGACGACGGCCCCGACGACTTTGATATGGACGTTTCCGACGAAGATGCGTTTGTCGGAAGCGACGAAGAACTGCCCTTTGGCATGGACGACATTGCATCTGATGGCGAAGCGGAGGAAGAAGGAGACAAGGGCAAGGGCAAGGGCAAGGGCAAGGGCAAGGACAAAGACCAGGACGAAGGAAAGGAATCAGAGCGGCAGAAGCGCCGCAAGCTCAAACACTTGCCTACGTTCGCGTCTGCGGATGACTACGCTGAGCTGCTGGCTGGAGAAGACGAGGGGATGTGATTTGATTGTATATAGGAGGTATTTGTATAGGGTTGGTCGATACCAAAAGCATTTGCATTCACGTGACTTTCATGGCAGTAAGCCCTGTACTCCGTAGATAAGCAGACGTGCATTCGAAACACGCGATTGAGAACTAGGGTTCATGTGCCTCTGATTCAGAAGTACGTACATATAAAACTACCGCTTACGGTGAACTATTATGACACCAGGAGAATTGGCTCCCGGAAGAGCACTCCAGAGTCACCGTCGACCTTTGAATTCCAGGGCGTCTGATTGGCAGAGGAGACATTATGTATGCATTATCGCTGTCTCTTTTAGGTGTCGCTGCGGCACGTGGAGGAATCACGCCATATCCACCCCCGGTGTTATCAGATTGCCTAGACCTCAAGGGGTTTAGTGCGTGTCGTATAGAGCGCCGGAGGATTCGGACGGGATTATCAATTCGGAGTACTCCGGAGATACGATCAGAGATTTTGTGCCCTGACAATGCCACGGGGGCAATGAAATCTACGCCGGGTCTATTTCCTAGATATACCAGCATACCAGTTCTCTGTATAAGTGGGAAAACCTGTTCATGACATCAACGATGCCTACGCCCCATGGATTCAACGCCCACTAAAAGCCCAACTCTGCTAAAAACGGAAGCGGGTCTCTGGCCCTGCACGGCTGCCGCTGATTGGCAGGCAGGGTCACACGCACAGCCTGGACCAATGGGCACCCGGGGCGGTGGGTGTAGTGGGCCTCAGGCACTGACACGCATGCAGGAAAAGCGGGCCGACCGAAGTCTCGCGGGATGGACTGTAAGCATCATGAGTGCGGTTTACTGGGGTTGGCGCGTTAAGGTTGAGCACGTCATGCGGGTTGGTCCTTGGTGTCGTGGAGAATACGGAGTACGCAAGAGTCGCAGTGGCAGTGGGATTATGACTATTCATTTTAATGAATAGTCTGGAATAAAATATACATATAGTCGCCAAAATTTCCTCTTTGCACTGCGGCTGCGTCCGTTCGCTGTGTTCAGACGCTCCGTTCGTTGCCTGTTTGGGAAATCCGGATTGGCTTCCTTTTGCCTCGTGCTCTTTTCTTTTTTGACCTCAATTTTTATTCTCTGCTTTTAATTCTCACTTCTCTCTTCTCACTTCTCACTTTTCTAATCACTGCATTCTATTCTCTTATCCCCGGTTGCATCTTGTTTGTTGTGCTCCTATTGGGCACAGTGCCGTTTCGGTAGTTGTTGAAGGTATTCATCTCCCCATTGCTTATCTCGACTCTCTTGACTGACTCTTATCTCTATACTGTAGTTCCTCAATCGTTTGTCCCAGGGCGCAATACATGCATCCGAAGGTCGTCAGCATTTCCGCTTCTCCCCGTTCCATCTCGTCCTTCCATTTGCGGCTCGTCCGCTTCATAAAATGGCGGCGTACGATCAGTCCAAGCTGGCAACAACGTCTCCGGAAGACGCTCGTTCAGCCTCGATCACCAGCGACAAGTCTGCTGAGTTTGCGAACGATCCCCGTAAGCTGAAGGATGGCGACATCGAGAACCGTGGGGGCGTGAACTCCGACTCGGAAGGGGAGATCGGGCGCCAGATCGAGCTCGAGGCCGAGAATACCATCAAGTATCGCACTTGTAGTTGGCAGAAGGTATGTCGCGTGCTCCTCTTGTTTGTTGGAAGCAGGGTAAGGATCAGTATGCTGAGATATTGTGTTTGCGATAGACTGCGGCTCTCCTCTTTTCCGAATACATCTGTCTGGCTATCATGTCATTCCCGAATTCATACTCCGTTCTGGGGCTTGTGCCGGGCTTGATCTTGACGGTTTTTATTGCGAGTGTGGTCTTGTACACGTCGCTTATTATCTGGTAGGCGTCTCCCGAAAAAATTGCTTGAGAAAGGCCCAGTCCTTTGGCTAATTAATTTGCAGGAGGTTCTGTTTGCGACACCCCGAGGTTCGCGACGTGTGCGACATTGGCCAGTACTTGTACTGGAACTCGAGGGTTGTCTGGTATATCACCGCAGCAATGTTCCTGACGAACAATACCTTTATTCAAGTACGTACCTACATTCCACACTCTCCCGCATGGCTTCAGAGCCCATAATCCCTAACTTGGTTCTCGTAGGGCGTGCATGTCTTGATCGGTGCAGAGTGGCTTAATACGGTCAGCAACCACGGCACGTGTACCATCGCCTTCTCCGTGGTCACAGCTGTTGCCTCCTTTTTCTTCTCGCTTCCACGGACCTTTGATGCTCTCTCCAAGGTCGCCACTTTCGCTGCAGCCTTCACATTCATATCCGTCCTACTGGCCATGGTTTTCGTTGGCATCGAACCCCATCCGGCCGGCTATACCCCTGAACTGGGTGACCCGCTTTACACTGCGCTTCCCGTTGCAGGGACGACGTTCGTCTCCGCTGTCAGTGCTTTCCTGAACATCAGCTATACCTTCATCGGCCAGATCACACTCCCCAGCTTCATCGCCGAGATGAAGGAGCCCAGGGACTTTTGGAAAGCCGTGACGGCCGTCACCGTGGCCGAAGTCATCACGTTCAGCTTGGTGGGCGCTGTTATCTACGTTTACACAGGTAACCAGTACATGACATCGCCCGCATTCGGGTCGATTAGCAACGACATCTACAAGAAGGTCTCGTTTTCGTTCATGGTTCCGACATTGATCTTCCTCGGCGTCCTGTACGCCTCCGTGTCGGCTCGTTTCGTTTTCTTCCGCATTTTCGACAACACCCGCCACAAGGGCAACCACACAGTGGTAGGCTGGGCGGCCTGGGCGGCCATTCTGGCAGTGCTTTGGGTTTTGGCTTTCATTATTGCATCGGTCATTCCGTTCTTTGACGACCTGCTTGCGATCATGAGTTCGCTTTTCGATTCGTTCTTCGGTTTCATTTTCTGGGGCACAGCGTATATCCGGATGCGACGGGAGACCTATGGGCCAAATTTCTACAAGAACCGTGGCATTCGTGGCTGGGTGGGTCTGATTGTGAACGTTTTTCTAATTGGCGTTGGACTTTTCTTTTTGGGCCCGGGGACCTATGTAAGTCCCTCTCTGTCTGTCTTCTCTCTTTTAAGTTCTCGTTGGTTGCTAACGCGATTCTCGCAGGCTTCGGTCATGAGCGTAATCCTAAGTTACCAGGCTGGAACCGTTGGAAGCCCGTTCAGCTGTGCGAACAACGGGGTTTAGGATGATGCGTGATATTCGTTTCGTATAACTGATTTGACAAACAGAAAAAGGAATCATCAAGGATATATGCGCCGGAAATGCCAGGGAAGGCGTGAAGCGTGAGGCGTGAAGCGTGAAGCATGGTCAAAATGATTCTTCGTGACATTCCGTTGGGACTGCTTCACCGTGATCCGGGAAAAAAGGACGTCACATACGATAGCGTCAGGTCAGATTGTTCCATTGCCAGGGTCCGGCTCCAAACCATACCCGCGTTCTATTTATCGTAGAAATAGCCCTGGAGTGCCACTTAGAGTACTCTCTTAACAATCGTAGCTTCCCGGTTATTGCGTCATTCCGCGGAGAATGCCTATCAGCACGTGACTTTCCCGTTATCGCATCGGTTTCCCATCTCATCCTCTAGTCGACTTCAATCTCTCCTCTCTTCTGATCTTTCCTTTAATTCCTCCTACTCCCGATTAAACTACCATGTCGAGCCTGCAGCCTTTAAGAAGAGGCGTCAGCCTGCTGAGCGCAAAGTCCCTGTCCTCCCAAACCACGCCCGTCGTTGCCAATGGCTCTCGTCTGCTCTCGCGACAGCTCCGCGGACCCCTCCGCTCCTCGGCGGCTGTACGACCGGCGGCGCCCAGATTCGGAGCCCAGACGGCCATGAAACAATGCCAGGTACGATGTGCGTCGTCATCCGTGGGAACAGAGCCTGCGAAGAAGACGCAGCTGTATGATTTGCATGTGGCTCATGGTGCGCGCATGGTGCCTTATGCGGGGTTCTCGATGCCGATTCAGTATGCGGATCTCAGCCATGTTGAGAGCCATAATTGGACTAGACAGAAGGCAAGCTTGTTTGATGTGAGCCATATGTATGTTCTATTTAGCCTTGTTTGAAGGTGCTCGAGAGAGTGTGTGTGCGGCCATGTGCTGACATCTTTGGCTTAGGGTTCAGCATCGTCTGAGCGGACCGGGAGCGTTGGAGCTTCTCATGAAAGTCACCCCTTCGTCGCTGGATAAGCTCCGTCCCAACCAGTCCACCCTTTCTTGTCTCCTGCAGGACGGCACCGGCGGCATTGTTGACGACTGTGTTATTACCCGTCGCGGCGAAGACAGCTTCTATTTTGTGACCAATGCGGGTCGTCGCCAGGAGGACCAGGCCTTCCTGCAGGCCGAGATCGAATTGTACCGCCAGGCGAACGGTGCAGAGAGCATCAAATGGGATACCCTTGAGGACCACGCTCTAGTGGCTCTCCAGGGACCTCTGGCAGCGTCCGTGCTGCAGCCGCTCATCCACCCCGACAACGGCGCTGCCGAGTCCGACCTCACCACTCTGGGATTTGGCAACTGCCGCACCCTCCACCTTAAGCTCCCCGATGGCTCGCCCACCGCTCACGCGCTCCTCATCTCCCGCACGGGTTACACAGGGGAAGACGGCTTCGAGATCTCCATCCCTACCGAAAACGCCCCGAGCCTACCGCAACAAGTCGTCGACCTTTTCCTTGCCAACCCGGACCAAGCGCGTCTCGCTGGACTTGCAGCGCGCGATTCCCTCCGTCTCGAAGCCGGCATGTGTCTGTACGGCAGCGACATTTCCACCGCGCAGACACCCCCCGGCGCCTCCCTCGGGTGGGTGGTCAGCAAGGACCACCGTGACCCGTCCACAGCGACCTTCAACGGCGCACCCACCATCCTCCCGCAGCTCGCGTCTCCAGCCAAGACCCTCTCTCAGCGTCGTGTTGGGTTCACAGTGGAGAAGGGCCCGCCGGCGCGCGAGGGCGCCGTGATCGTCGATCTGAATGACGAATCCCGCAGGCAGATCGGAGTCATCACGTCGGGTCTGCCGAGTCCGTCGCTGGGGGGCACGAATATCGCCATGGGATACGTCAAGCAGGGCATGAACAAGAAGGGCACGGAAGTTGGTGTCTTGGTTCGGAACAAGGTGCGCAAGGCCCAGGTTGTGGGTATGCCTTGGGTGGAGACCAAGTTTTACCGGCCGGCTTAGGCACTACTACCATTGCTACCGCATATCCTTGATCGATCCATTTCACGTTTGTATATAATGTTTTTTTTGTTTTATGTTTGTCTGGCGCTTGTGTGGTTTTCAACCCCGTTTCGTGTTATATAGGCTTCTTATATAAAAGCATCCTCGGGAGCAGCAGCATATCGGGCTTAGCATTGATTCAACATAGCTCTGAATATATTCATATTATACAGTCCAGTTCACAGCGCTTTCTATACTCGAAAGACATCGTACGACAAGTTCAACCCAACGAAGGCGGCAAGTCCTCCTCCCCAGTCCCCCACGTATTCTCCTCATCCCCCAAAGCAAGCACCAACTCCCCCCCGTCCAAAAAGAACCGATGCGTAATCCAATTCCTCGAATACGGCGTCCCATTCAACGTCGCCTCTTTCACAAACACCCTTTTTTCATTCGCAGGCTCAAACCCCTCAACCCTAACCGTAGCCACGTTCCCCGTCACAGGCGAAACAACCCTAACCGCCTCGAAAAACGGCACCGTGATCAGATACACGTCCTGTCCTGGGTTCGGGAAAAGGCCCATCATGGCCATTGCGACGAACGAGCCCATCGCGCCGCTGTCGTCGTTGCCGGGGAGGCCCTCGGGCGTTGGCGCGAAGGAGGCCGGGATGTACGAGCGGGCGCGCCGCGTGGAGAGCGACGGCCGGCCGGCGTAGTGGTATTGGAAGACGGTTAGGAAGGAGGGCTCGTTACCGATGTAAGCGATGTGGTTGTCGTGGAGGTAGCTAAGGCGCGTGGTGAAGGGGGTTGGGCCGCCGAGGTATGTGATTAGGGTTTTCATGTCGTGGGGGACGAAACTGCCCAGTCATTAGTTATGGTGAGCCCCGGTTTGGAGAGATGCTGTAGGGGGCTTGTGACGTACAATTGGTATTCCCAGATACTGTCTTCGAATGTCTCTGCGGCGTTGTTCTGGAGCGAGCAGGCTCGGCCGCTGGTGTCGATGCTGGAGCAGGTGATTGGGTCCTATACTGGGCAATTAGGAAGTGGTCCCCAATCCATATATGTATACTTGGTCGATGCTGGTACCGTACCTGATATCCCCAAGTGCCATTCAAGTACCGCGGCTGGAAAAACCCCGTAAACCCGGTATCCTGGCCATTGATAAACGACCCCTGGTCCGCGCGGAACAGGGTTTTCCAGTTTACAGAGGACCTCTCGAAGCGTTCTGCATCGCCGGTCTTGTTCAGGCCGCGCGCAATCTGTGCAATCGCGAAATCATTGTACGAGTACTCCAGCGTGCGCGAGACACTCCGCGTCATAGGCCCGAAGCCAACAGCGTCGAAGTCCTCGACGGGGATATAGTGTAGGGATTTCCAGCTGGTCAGCCCGCCACGGCCTTCGGCGGACCAGTCGAAGGGTTCTTCGTCGCCGTCCTTTTTCACGGCTGCGTAGCCGGCTTCCCAGTCGATGCCGTCGACGATGCCTTTGATGTATGCGTCGGCTAGGATGATGTCGGCGTTGGAGCCGCCTTGGGTGAAGCCTATTATGGTAAGTACAGGGATAGGTATAGAGGGACAAGGGTTTCTGTGTACTGTACCTTTACACAGCGACATGCGACAATCCGGGAGCCAGCCCAGATGTCGTTGGGTATCGATCAACGAACGGATCATCCGGGACACTGACTTCGGATCGAAGATGGTCAGGAAAGGCAGCTGGGACCGGAATGAGTCCCATAGGCTATTAATGGTCAGAATGGATGCGGTATTAAAAAGGAAGGCTTTTTGCAGGGGGAACTATACCAATAGAAAGAATCAAAGTACGGTTCTGTGCTGCTCCAAAGCGGATTCTCGCCCGTGTAATCCTGAGGATTGATCATGGTGCGATAGATGCCGCTGTAGAAATTGGTCAGGAGCGAAGAATTGACTCCCTTTCTGGATACTCGGATGGGAGTGAGCTTCTCCGTCCACAGATTCACGGCTCCAGAATGCGTGCCAATGAAGTTGAACCCGGGGATCTCGGATTCGGCATTCGCACATGCCTGTTCGCTGCTGAGGAAGCTGACTCCCACCCGGGCCGAGACTGTCTGATCGGGGGCGCCGTGGAATCTTACAAACGCGCCACCCTACGCAGTTATAGGGTTAGCGGGCCATTGGTGCTGGACATGTGTGGGTATGGGTTGTTGTTGCATTGGCCATACCGGGAGAGGATATCCGTTGATACCGCGAGAGATAGTAAGGTTCTTGACGTCTGTGCTAGCACGCGAATTCACAAATATCCCAGTATCCCGCACTCCGCCATCACTCTGGAAGTCAGCGCAGAAGTAAGGCACGTACGAGCCACTCCCGAAGCTCGGCAAGAAACGCGCGTGGCCTGTTATGCGGCCGGTGGCAGGATCCACGGAAATCGTGCCATTATCCTGTCTGGTATCCGACAAGTCCGTGAGGTCCAGCAGAACCAACGGACTGGAACTACCGTTAGCCGGGAATCGGAATCGGAAGATGGATGCATGATGTGTGGCAGTCATGTCCACCAAGATCCCCGAATCCAGCGTCAGTCCGAAATACCCAGGACTTGCGTTGACCGAGTCCTTATCATAGCCGGTCTTGCGATCATCCTTGGGGTAAACACAGCGATTCACGTCGTCTCCCGCACACTCTTTATAGGGGAAGAGAGGGAAATTTCCCAACGACGGCGAGCCCCCTGTACCGGAGTCATGGAGACTCGAGAATCCCGTGATGTTGCTGCCGTCGAACGCGAAGCCTCCCTGGTTGTTTTGGGAATCTGTGTCGGCACCGGCTTTGGCCATGCCGTAGGGAATGGTCGCGCCGGCGAAGACATTGCCTGCGGAACGAGCGAGAATCAATCAGACCGACTCGTACACAAATCAAACACAGGCTATGATGCATAATACCTCCGTCAGAACTGCCAACCAGGGGATCTATGTACTGTAGCACATCGTAGTCGAAAATGTGAGAATCGTCATCATTGCTAGTCGCATTGGCTAGAACCCCGGCGGCGGTGATGCTGATGGTGAAGAGCGACAGAAGAGAACGAGCGAATACCATCACGAGTTAGCAGCTAGTAGCACAGACAGCCTAACCTCGAGAGGAAAGAGGAAAAAGGCGTTCATAAATGCCATTCCGTATTGTAGTCTCCTGGATGGCAGACCATCGTTATCTCCCCCTTTCCCTCGGTTATGCAGGGATGTCAACAGTAGCACTTATGCACTTATCGCACATGTGTGTACCCGTCTCAGGTCCGGAATGCAAGCATTCTGGGCATTTTTCTTCACGCTGAGAATCTTGACCGAGTCTTTGGATAGAAGGCGAGATTGCGCAGGGGATATCGTCCTGCAGACCAGCTGTATTCGGATTCATCAATATATATTCTGACTACTTTGGTCCTTGGTTCAAAGCCTGTGTCCCCTGTGTGTTTGCAGGATTAGTACAGAGCCAAGCGTCGTTTATTCGGTTTCAAGGGCAGTAATCAGACCTTCCAGGACACGTGCCAGAACAGACACAAATGACTATGATGAGGGTGGGAACCCTGGAGTGTCGCCTTTCGTAGACAAGCCAGCCAGAAGAGATGAAAAGCAGGATCGTGTAAACACAGCAGCACCCTGAGTGGTCCTGGCTTAGGGCTTGTGGACCGGGTGTATGGACATGGAATTATCCGAGTCTCGGGCCGTAACTATATGACTGCACTCCGACATCATCTATAACACTACAGCAGCTGCACAGTATGACTTGACAGGCGAGGACTACCAACTGAATGATAGAAAGGATTAACTGCACTTCTTAAATTATTCAAATGAATAAGATCTAATTCTAACCAATAATCTTCCCATCTCTCAACGTTCCATCTTCAAACCGACAACGAAGCATACCGTCCCAACGCCATCATCGGGAAGTACTGTGCATAATAACCATACTGCAGATACATATGGCCTGGGAACCCGGTACCCGTATAAGCATCCTCCTTCCACGCACCGTCAGGCCGCTGATTCGAAACCAGATACAGCACTCCTGCCATAATCGAGGCATCCGTCACCGGCAGCGCAGCAAGCAGGCCCATAAGCGCCCATCCCGTCTGCGAGGGGACAGAAGCGCCTTCGCCTGCTGTGCTGGGGACTGTATAGCTAGCCACGGACTCACCCCAGCCGCCGTCGGGGTTTTGCTTGGCGATTAGCCAGCTCGCAGCCCTTTGGATGGCTTTGTCCGTGGCGGCGACTCGGGACGGGTCCAGCAATGGGACGTAGCGTAAGCCGCAGAGGACGCCGCTCGTGCCGTAGATATAGTTGGCGCCCCAGCGGCCGAACCAGGCGCCGGTTGTGGGCACCTGTGTGTGGAGGATGAAATCGATGGCCTTGGTGGCGGACTTCTTGATGGCGCTTTGCATGTCGCAGCTGAGCAGGGGTTTGTCGTTGCGGTTCTGGTTGTGTTGTAACAAAAGCCCGAATGTCTCCAGCACATGCCCCGTCACATCGGCCTCGGAGGGGTCGATCATGGCGTCAATGTCGCTGAAGGGGATGCTGTTCCAGAGTCGATTGTTATTCTCGTGGTCAAAACCACCCCATCCGCCGTCGGCGTTCTGCATGCCCAAGATCCACTGCAGAGCGTCGAGAACTGCGTCCGAGTTGATAGAGCGCGCATCTTGCTTCACGAATGCGTTAATGGCGACGGTGGTATCGTCGATATCCGGGTACCGGCTGTTGCAATACTCAAAGGAGAACCCGCCGGCTCGGACGTGGGTGTTTAAGATATGCCAGTCACCCGGCGGGCTCGGTCCTCTGTCCTGGCGTGCTTTTATCCAGGACACTGAGCGCTTGATATGCTCGTCATCGCCGGGTAATCCGGCATCGAGGAGCCCCACGGTCGAGAGACCGGTGTCCCAGCCCGCGGACGTGCAGGATTGTACTCGCTTCCCTTGTTCGTCCGACACAACAAACACATCCAGCGCATCCACGCTGCGTCTGAAAACACTGCCCGGCTCCATACTACCGAGGCCTTCGAGATAAAGCGCCAGGATGCCAGCATACGTGGCAGGGAAGATCCCAGCCCAGGTTCCATCGTCTTCCTGACGCTCAAGGAGCCACTGGAGACAACGACGTCGCGCAGCTGCCCGCCAGGGTAGGTTCCGCATCCCGTTGATCGCATGGAGGGCGTTATCGGCGATGGTACACATGACGCCAGTAAGGTCAAGCTTCCAGGCCGAAGTCCACAGACTGGAAGCGTACGGGACGTTCTTATTGCTCGGGTCACACCAAATCTCGTCGAGGAATGGACTGTTCGGATCTGGTCCGCTGTTGGGCAAGGCGAAGACGGGACGGTGATGACTCAAAAGCAGTGTAGACACCATAACAGGCCGCGACCACGACGATATATGATAGACACTCAGTGGAGACGAATCCGGGATGTGTATGGCTTCCGGCGGTAGTTCTGGGGTCGCAGACCAAGGGAACAGGCCGAAGATGGCCATATGGAAGCGCGTGAAGATACGCACGCGGGCCACGCCTCCATGGTCCAATATCCATTCCCGTGCTTTCTCCATAGCCGGATGTGTCGCTGGCAGGCCTAGTAACTTGAGTGCCAAGTACGCCTCCACGGACGTCGATATGTCGCCTCCGAGCTCGGGTGCAATGCCCCATGAGCCATCGGGCTTCTGATCATTCAGCATGTAGAACATCCAGGGTTCCGGGTCGGTGATGGGAATGCCTATGGCGCATCGCAGAATGATGTATTCAGCGTCTGTGGTGGCATTGTCCCTCACTTCTGCGCACCAGTGGCCATCTTCATGGGCCTCACTCTTGTGAAAGTCCACTGATTTCCGTAGCGTCTCCGTAACCTTGGTCGTTATGCTGTTGTCGTTCATTGTAGCGGTAGTACCGAAACACGCGGGCCCGAGAACGGATGCCAAAGATACAAAGACTCGACACAGGAGGCCGAATACCGCACGCGATTTACACAAGAAGCCATGAGGGGATACAAGTATAAATGGACACCCAGACGGGCTAGAATCGATATACAGCTGGGACGTATTACATACAGGGGAGTAAATGTGACCGGCAATTGCTGGATATTCGATGCACGATGCATCTGGGCCCGGTGCAGCTGGCAGGGATGGCCTTGTTACTATTTCCTTCGAGACATGGAACTGGTCCGCATTGCCATCCTTATCATGCAGTCGTACAGGCTACTGCATGGCATGGTCGGGATAGGAACTATCGGACTTCATGATAGTTCTCTGGAATATGACTGGATGGGCATGTCTTCGCGAGCTATGAAGCAGCTTGTCTAGACAACGGGAGAGCCACGGTCTGATTGTGATTGCGATCATGGCGGCAGGTGTAACCTGCATTGCCCATTGCTAGGCAGTAATAGAATGGGCTGACCAGTCTGACCAGTCTGACCAGTCTGACCAGGTATGGATCGTGCCAGCCTCGAGTCGGTTCAGCCGGATTTGTAGAAGCGTCCATGCGTCTTGAGCCAAACATATCAAGATTTGTACAACTGCCGGATGGAGCAGGTAACTCAGAAGACAGCTAAGAAAGTCTAGCTGCAGCTGGAGCTGCATATTATGGTGTCAGCAATGTCGTCCGCAGTAAGCCCGGCCAGATAACCCTGGAAAGGCCGTTTGGCTGTCCTTCTTTTCTAAACAGGTGGCATTTGACTCGATCAGTAGGATATCAGGTTGTCATTGGTTTCAGTCACCTTGAATGTTTATCTAAGAAGTCAGGCTTGCCCGATTTCCTAGCAGTGTCGAAACGGCTGAGTCTGGTACCGGGAAGACTTGGGCATTCGAGATCCCGACTGTCTCTGCCTAGGATTCTACGTGATGGAAACCCCCCGCGAGATCAGACGACACGAAGACAACAAAGGACGGTCAACATTCTCTTGCAGATCGCAGGTGTGCCTTGGTTCGGTAGTGGTCGCAACTTGCGAATCGTGACTTTCCAAACGGGGGATTGGCCCGTTGGCCATGAGGCTGGCGTTACGCCAGGAAAGGAATTGGTGTGCTAGATGGCTATTTTGGCGGTCATGGATCGAGCAGATCAGTAAATACGAGGACGAGGACAGTAGCCCAGTGGCAGCGGTCGCATGCTCGAGTTAGTCCTGACAGGCATTGTAGTCGACTCGGTGGTATAGAGATTGCAGACCGAAGGATCAGGATTCTATACCACGTAGAGAACAAGTAGACAAGTGCAGAGGCATGTCGGCAGTGTTTTCGCAACGCATCTAGGATCCAGACACCGTCAGCCTCTGGCCCCGGGGCTGTCAGCCTAGCGCCAAAGTACTGGTGCTCGGGCGACAGGGCGCATCTCGCTCCCGGCATTGACCGCAGCCTGAACTATACCGAGTTGGACCGATTCCCTTCATTACCGCTGTTGGATCCGATGTCAATCCGATTCGGTGTCCCAGAGCGTACAGAGCATACAGAGTACTGTCCTTTCCACTGATCGACCCAGAACCAACCTCGTATACCCAGAGTAGATATCCTGCTGCCTGGCATGGCCCTGGATGTCCCCCACTCGGACCCTGAAACACGGACCGCCATCCAATCACCAAGAAAGAGACGGAAGGAAGCTTTTCTCCCTGAAAGCTTGGCCCTGGTTTATTATAGCACGGCCAATGGGCGGGCATAATCGGTACGGTGGTGGATTAGGGACGGTTCCTGTGAAAGTTTGACCTCCTGTCATACCAGGACACAGCCCGGGAGATCATGGATCAGTCCTGCTTAAGATGCTGCCTGAGGGTGAGCCTCCTTTCCGGCGTTTATATGATGGCCTTCTTGGTTCATGAATGGCTTCCCGTCAGTGCAGCGGTAATCTTGGCTGCTCTTCTTTATCATTACTCTTCGGCCATAGACACTCTGGACAGCCAGAATGACAGTGACAGTCTCTCCTCGCCATGATGGCAACCTGCAGGGCAAGCCATTGGAGCCCATCTCCAAGTTGGCGCCCTTCTCAGCCCTCATCATCTCCGTCGTGTTGGTCGTGCTCTTTCTGATCCGGTTCTACATCCTCGAAGGCTTTCTCATCCGACGGCTGTACGGCCCCATCTACACGGACATGAGCGAGTTGAACCGTCGGGGCTTCATCAATCACCATATCGCCGGGACCACCAAGATTGTCATTCTGATTCTCGCGGCCTATCCCTTTATTAGCGTCACCTTTCTGAAAGCGACCTTCCATACGCCCTTCGTCGAGGGCTCCCCCGTCTTGATGGGCGACGTCCTCATTGTCGTGGCCCAGATGCTCATCGCCATGTACATCTTCGAGCTGCTGTACCGCGTGAAACTATCGCCCGTGGCCGTCTTGCATCACACCGGGACCATCCTCATTGGGCAATCCGCCATCGCAATCAGCTTGCAGCTGGCCCGAGAGCCGGATGCGGATATCGAGTTTATTCTCTGCACAGTCTGGGGTATTGCCCCCGGCCCCTGGGCCCCTTATGTTATAATCCATACTAAGACATGATCCTCCTAGGCGCCTTTGATATTATCTCCGAGTTCTTCCCACATATCGCCATTATCCTCTACCGCATCTTCCCCCATCGGCATCGGTTCCTCGCTCGCGTCTTTCTCGTGTCATGCCTCACCACCGCCATCGGAACCACCTGCGAGACCATCGTGACCATGTTCCTGTTCGGGAGTCTCTGGGACCGGTGGCAGATTGCCTTCAAGGTGGTGACGCCGTTGCTGCATGTCGCCTTCTCCGCCGCGCAGGTCCATGGCAGCGTTGTCTTTTGGCGCATGTACCAGCGACAACAACGGTTCATAGAAGAAGGGCTTCTGGAGGATATGGAGCTGGGCAAGATCAGCCAGACTGCCAACAAGCCTCCGGTGTCTTCGGCGGGGTCGGATGTCCCCATGATTCGGTCGGTATGACCTGTCCTTTCGGCGTTGACGGGGTGCATTTCCAGGCGTGGGCTTCATGTTCCTTACCTGCTGTTTAGATTGTTTAGAATGCGTTGATTAGAATTGCATAGTCTTTCGAGGTCGTCAATATCCATGTTAATCACTAGATTGTTGATTCTTTATACTTGGACCGAGGTATTAATGGGTGGAAGTGCCTACTACAAGACAGAGTCTAGAGAACGTCGTGCAGTGCCTATGACGGCTTCAGCTGGCAGGACATGGCATAGGCAATGAAGACAGTAGACAAGTAGCCATACATAGAATGGTGTCCCGTATTGTCTCCCCACAACTTTTGCCAACCACGAGATCAAGATCGTGCACTTTCCTCTGCCACTGCCCTAATAAGCTGCCCTGTTCAAATGATATATCGAGAGGCTAGGTGCTTAGGTAGCCACTAGCATTGAACGTCGGACAGAACCTTGACTCGGACTTGAGGCTTCGTTGCTTCTGGCCTCTTTGGTTCGAATTGGAGTGGCCAATTGATCTGGCCCTGGTCAATTGGCTAGCTCGTCAATATGGTGACCGACGCCAGACTGTACTGAGAAAAGTAACGGTTCCTGATTATAGCTGTAGAACTGAAGCCGAGCAATGCAGGCATGATTAGATACTAGGAGAGTCTTCAAAGTCATACAAGGAACCGGAATGAGATGACTTACCAACTCCATTCAGTCTGTCTCATAGTTCGCCGTGATCTTGCTGCCCTCTGTACATACTCTATATACCTAGCCAAAGTGCTCAAGTTCCACTGCCAAGTCAGAAACCCTAATCTTATCGGGAAGCAATCCGCGCCCGCAGTGACAATCCTTGCGATACGCTGGAGAAGCCTACGTAGCGCCAGAATACTTTACAACATACTAGGCCACTGACCTAGGGGACCCCCTCCCCAGCCTCCCCCCCAAAACCCCCCTAGCCTCCAGACACATCCCCTCCACATCCACGTTTGCAATAATCCCATTCCTCCGGTTAATCTCCTCCTCGATCCGGCCCAGGTCCGCCCCGACCCCAGGCGCGCGCCACTCGTACACGTCCCCGGTGAAGCGGCTACTCTGCACCAGCCACTGCGTGCGCTGGCGACGGGTCGCGTCGAACGTGGCCAGGGCGGCGTCGAGGTCGGCGTGGGAGTGCACGCGCGGGTCGGCGAGGAGCGTGGCGAGAACCGCGCTGTCTTCGATGCAGACGCCGCGCGGCGCCGTGGTGGGGGGATGTTGCGTGGGCGGCGTCGCCGGTGATGGCGAGGCGGTTCTGGTGGTACGTTGGGACGGGGTGTGTGGCGAGGTCGTAGATTGCCCACTGCCAATGCGTTTGTTTAGTGGCATCAGTACCTGGCATCTACCTGGCATCTGGTAGGTAGATCTGGAGGACGTACGATGTTCAGCTGCGGATCGGTGAGCTGCAGCAGGTTCATCACGTTGGGCGCGAAGCCGGCAAAGTCGCGCAGGGCTTCGTCGCGGGTGCCGGAGCGGGTGAGACGGGGGTAGTCGGCCCATTCATCGGGGGTCGTGTGGAAGGCGACGATATTCAGAGTTTTGCCTTGGTTGACGGGGAAGGTCAACATGTGGTTTCCGGGGCCGATCTATCAGAATGAGTTATCTGTCTGACAAGATAGGAGGCAAGTTGCATACATGCATGCAGGCATTGGAGGCCAGTTCCTCGCCGACGGCCTCGACGGCTTTGTCCATGGGCACCAGCCCGCGATACGCATACTTGTGCGTGAACGACGGCGCGGCAGCTGGATGGTCCTCGCCGACCAACAGCGCCCTGACGCGGGACTTGATGCCATCGCATCCGATCACCACATCCGCCTCGTCGCACGAGCCATCGCTAAACCGACACAGCCACTTCCCGTTATCCGGGTTCTCGGCCACATCGACGAGACGCTTGTTGAACTGTGCCAGATCCCCGGGCAGCAACTGGACCAATTCATCCAGGAAGTGCGCGCGGTGCACGCCGTTCTGGCCCAGACTATTCCGGATGGTAAACGCGATGTCCTGGCCGTCGCCCTCGGTGCGATCCCCGTAGCCGTCGAGATAGTCGAACCACACGTTCTGCTTGGCGGGCCACAGGTTGCGCGTGCACACGCGCTCAAAGGCGTGGTGGATGCCCGGGTGGCAGGCCTTCATGGCTTGCACGGCATTCGGGGTGAAGGAGACGCCGGCGCCGACTTCCCCGAACACGGAGGCTTGTTCGTAGATGGTCAGGGGGATCTGGCGGTGGTGCAGGGCGATGGCCAGGGTGAGGCCGGCGATGCCACCGCCGATAATGGCGACATGGAATGGCTTTGACATGACTCGTCTTTATTTACTCGGAGTACTCCGTACATCGGTAGACTACTGACAGTGTAGAGACAACAGAGCTCCGCAAGCTGACATGACTACAGTCTATCTTATCATCGACTCCCCGCAGTATCGGAAGAGTATCGAAGGAGTATCGGAAGCGGGGACGTGATAGAGAACCTGGAATACGATACTCGAGTCAGATACAGCGTAGAGTACGAGTGGGATGAGCGTGCTGAGTCAGGATCTCTTAATCAGCCAGTCACCGTTAGGGCTACTGCCACGCATCCATCTCTACTCTCTCTCTCGTCTGTAGTACTACAGAGTATACTCGTCTGTACTCTCGTAATTCCACGCCCGGAGCTTGAGGGATATTTCCGTAGCTCGAATAAGCTGAGCTCGGCTAACCAACTATAGGCTTATAGCTTTCCCCTCCTTTCCCGTTTCTCAATCCTCCTCCTCCCTCCATTCCCTTCGATCCTGTCCTGTCTACTATGTACCATGCCCCGTCCCGCCCTCACCAGCTCCTTTGCCCTCTCCGACGCCGGCAATGAGGTCGTCTGTCCTCTCAAGAACAACGACGGCTCCAATTGTCGCAAGCGATGTCTCGGGGTATCTCTCTCTCTCTCTCTCTCTCTTCATAACACCCCACTAACGATTCAGGAAAAACGCTTTCGCTCCATGCAGGAGCACATTCGCCGCGCCCATCCCTCGCACTATATCCCGAAACTGCCCGCCACCGAGGAGAGCTTCTTGCTGATGGTCAACTCGCAACGCTCCGGTATGCCTGCTCTGCTCCGGCCTCATGCTCGGACTTCATGGCTAACCCCCTGAAGAAGATAAAGATGTCTATGTCGCCGACGCCTCACCCGCCCCCCGCGCCATCGACGATGCTCACCCCGCCGCGGCCACGGCGGCCGTCGCTCTCGCTCAGTTGCATCATCACCGCCTGGCCTCCGACTGGGACGAGGTATTGGTCTTCGAACTCCCCTTTTTTCCTGTTCTTACTTCTTTCATGCCCTTGCTTTGCGCGCCTGCGAACCTTGCAGCTTCTGGAGATCCTTCGGGTCTGCTAACCACTCACAGTCCGACCGCATTCCCGCCTCGGTCGAGCTGCCGCCCCTGCGCGACCATTTCAAACAGGATCCCTTTTCCCCCCGGCCCCCCGAATTGCTGCCGTCCATTCTCGCCCATTCGCCGCCCCCGCGCTCCTCGACCCTGCCCCCCATCCAGCGCCGCGAGCGCTTTGCCCGGCCGCGCAAGTCGTCCATCTCGCAGAATGCTCGCAAGCCCAAGCACGACCGTCCGCCCCGTCGGCCCAGCCTAGGCGAACGTAAGGCCCTCTCCGCAGAACCCCAAACCGCAGCGTGGGCGCAAGGTAAGCGCTGGGAAGATCTTATTGAAGCTGCTACATCCGCCACAGAAGTCGATGATGACCGATCAGTAGAAGTGAGTGACCCCTTTGTCCGGAACACAGAGCCAGTGCTAACTAGCTCAGGTCGGCCCGTCGCCCTCGCTCCCCCCGTTAATCGCCAATATCACCTCCGCGCCCTTTGACAATAAGCATCGCTCGTCGCTGCCGCCCCTGCATCCTCCCCCGCCGTCGCATCGTTCGCTGCCGCCCCCGTATACGGCGTCGCCGCTGCACACCTCGCTCACCCCGCCGCCATTCGAGTCGTCGCGCCGGGGTCGCGATTCCGACCTGGAGCCCTTCCCGTCCATCGAGTCCTCGCTGGACTCGGCCTCGTCTGCCTCCGGCAAGCACTTCCCCGTGTCGCGGAACCTGGCGCCATCTGTGCGCCCGGACTCGAGTCCCGTGCTGAATATCTACCCGCCGCCGTCGTCCTATCAACAACACCACCATCACCAGCAGCAGCACCACCACCAACAACAACAGCACCAACAACAGCAGCAACATCGCTTCTCTAATCCAACGCCGACGTCGCTGCGCAACCGGGACATCCAAATCTACTGCGCCGGTTGCACGCGCCCGTGGGCCTTGGACGACTGCTACGCTTGTACCGAGTGTATATGCGGGGTGTGTCGCGACTGCGTCGGCTTTTTCGGGGGCAGTCCGTCCATGCCGTTTCGCAATGTCGCCTCCAGCCCCAGTCGCCCGGGCAGTGGTCCGGGCCTGCTCCCTGGTCCGACCAGTCATCCGCAATCTAGTCCGCGCGGATGTCCTCGCTGTCGCATTGTTGGCGGGAAATGGAAAGCCTTTCAGTTGGATTTCCGGTGATTTTTTTTTTATTTTTGTCACCGACCGGCTGCAGATATGATTACGATTACGATTTACGTTGTAGGTTCTTTTTTTTTATTTATTGTATTTAGGTCACGTTACGTTGGATATACGACTGTTATGATGGGACGCCGGACAGGGACAAGACAAGGACCGGGATAAGGCGTCGGTGATTTTCTTTCCAGGAAACGAAACAGAAAAAAAGAAAATACTTTCCATGTTGACTGTTGTGATTGCGATTCCTGTATTCCCGTGATTTATTGGTTATGATTGATGGAATCGGTGGCATTTTGCATGTTATTCGGCCTCCCAGCAACATAGAACATTCATTCAGAGACTCCGTACATGCTTTTAGTAGCAGTAGATGCAGATGCAGATGCAGATGCAACTAGATATCACCAAACACCACACTACTCAGTCCCTCGGCCGCGCCAACCGTCCCCTTCTCCCCAACGTCGACAGTGGCGAGCATCTCCCCCAACTTCCCACTGCCGACATCGCGCCGCACGACCGCCACGCTCGCACTCGCCTGGTTCCCGATCGCAAGGAGGTCGCCGGCCTTGTTCAGCGCAATCGTCCGCGGGACGAGGCCGTACGAGGGCGTCATGTCGCGCAGCGTCACTCTGCCTTCGTCCTCGGGAGACACGGTTAGGGTTATGATAGAATCCGACTTGCCGGACTCTCCTGCCGCTGCTGCAGCAGTTGCAGGCGTGGTGGTAGCGTCGGAGAACCCGTTGTCGCTCCGGATGGACACGTAGAGATAGTCGTCGACGAGCTTTATGGCTGCTGGCGTGGCGCCGCTGGGGAGCATGTTGTTGGGGTACGGTATGATGGACTGTTTCTGGTAGAAACGCGGGCATCCGCCGCCGCCGCCGGCCCTGGGATACTCGACCGAAAAGACGGTTAGGTTTCCTCCTAGCTCGCTGACGGTATACAGCATCGTCTGGCCCTGGCCGTGGTCGTGGTCCTGTCTCCCGGGACGATAAGAGAACACCCCATGTCGAGGCCCGCTGCCGCTCTCAAACTGGATATCCGGACATCCTTCGCGCAACATGCCTGTCTCCTGGTCAATCTCGAGCACCCGGATCCGGTCGTCGCCCAGATCAGCGGAGAGGATGAACGACCGCGCGGTCCGGCAGCACCTGGTGCGGATGCGATCTGTCCTGCTGCTTTCTGGGGCCGTGCTTGGTGTTCGTGAAGTTTAGGGTTTGGTGCAGCGATTGCCCGGGGTGGATGGGGAGGGTGTGCGTGGTTAGGGTTGATGTTGAACTTGTTCTTTGTCAGCTGTTTTTTTCCTTTTCCTTCCAGATACGTTGGACCGTACGAACTAATGTGCAACTGCCAAATACTCTCTCCCGCCATTCCCCCGATAAACAACACTATTCACACCACCGCCGACATCGCCCGTCTTTGCTATCTCGCTGATCCGCCCATCATCATCATCACCACTGCCACCACTCTCAGACATTGTCGCTGTCGTGAGTACAGTCAACGACCCTGCTTCTTCGGTCTCGTCGGTGCAATATAGGACCTTTGCTTTGGGGTCGAGCGTCAACCAGCTCGGCATGGAGCCGCAGGTCGTCGCGGCGGATGCTATGTTCAGGTTTGTGTTGCCGGTGGCATTACGCGCCGGCGTTTCCGTTTCCAGGCGGAGCGTATAGACTTGTCCGCTGTAGTGTGTTGCATAGAGGGGTGTTCGTGCTGCGAGGGCTGTTGTGGCTAGGAGGGAGAGGGTTGGTATGAGATGCATTTTATCGTTTTGCTCCGTAGAGTAGAAAGGCAGATAGAGAGAGAGAGAGAGAGAGAAGGCAATTGAATAAGTGTATTTATAGTGCAGTGAGTAAAGGGATGTTATGCAAGGATATCGTGTCCCTGGTATGCAGATTTAGCGCATGTATGTTTATTACCTTGCACCTATGTGTGATTCTTATATACTTCGCTGCCATTTCCAGATAATAACCCAGACGAGCTACCAAAGAAAAGAGAATCATTCAGAGTACCCATCGTCTGCGCATCCGTCATCTCTGGTCGAGCGCACTGCTTACACAAGAGGGAGTTCGTCAACTGCGCGGCGATTTCTCCGTCCGCTATAGTCGATTGGGGGAGCCAGAGGTATTCTATTAGTCTCGAATGACACGAGGTGGAGCGCTTTATCTCTTGGTATCAAGGATGAGAAGAATGGGGACGTTGGGAGGAATCGCCGACGCGGGCTTGTTTGGGAACTCGTCCGACGCCTCTGCAGAATCCATTGGGAGGCCGCATTCAATCTCAGTAATCCGCTGCAGCGCCTCCAGTCCAGCAATGGATACAGACACTTCCATGCCACCGCATGCAGCGGAATATCAGTCCCGAGTCAAGACTGAGAAGCGCGAGAATCTGGACCAGCGACCAGGGTTTTAGCCAAGGAGAGGGTCTACCTCGAAGGCCGGCCAGTGCGTGTTCCATTCGGTCTCGTTGGCGTGAAGTACGTTCCTCCGCCGAAGATTATACTAAGCATGATACGGATGGCTTTCTCGGCGGACCGACCCTGCTAGCTGGCGTTAAACGGGCTAGAAGCTCGTCAAAATTGGCTTTCCGCCCTGGATATTCATGCCATATTAAGGAGTCCCACCCCACTGGCAACATGCAATTGCGCTGCGGCGGCATCACCGCGCAGGAACTCGAAGCAGGTAAAAGGAGAGTCGCCATGATCACGGAGGCAGGGCGTTCGTATCGAGCCGTGTTTTAATAACAATCAGCCGAATGGCTCTGTTTCTGTTGTACAGACGCACGCTACATCACCATTGCCCATCGTCATCAGACCGTCGGGATAGTCCCTGTTGCTCATGCAGGACCGTAATCGCCGCGACGGCTTGTTGGATGCTAGCTGCGAGACACCCTTCGGAAAAAGAGCGCCAGCGCTTGCGATACCCCGAGTATCATCACCGTGGGACATTCAGCACCTGTTTAGGGATCAGGACCACCGATTAGTCGTGGGTTGGGGTTTGGGACCGTGCGTAGCCGTCGCATTTGCAACTGGTGAATCCACATCTACATATCATTAGCTCAACAAATGGCACGGACTGGTTCGGTCTCGCCGTTTCATGCCGGCTTGGCTTCGTCGCATTTCACCCGTCGGGTCCTGGGCTGTTAGTACTGCATATTTTGTGCGGGTGTAGACCGCACTGGCTCGCGGATGAGACAGCCGTGCGGACTTTGGGCTTACCGGTTGCATCTTTACCCTCCCACTCTGCTCTTGGACTCTTGTGCTCTCCTCGTGGACCTAGGTGATTGATAAGGTTATGCGCTAGACTGTTTCCGGAAGGACCGCCTGAGCTGTGATTGGCTCGCTCGTATATTGCGGGACTAAATGATGACATAAACATAAGTATAGAAACAGTACGAGTTACGAGAAACGATAGAGGATTACAATGGAGCATTGGATAGCATTTATAAATATGGCACAAGCCCATCACTATTAACCCACACTAACGAGAGGTTGTGGGTTTCTGGCTGTTGCGTTTGGCAGGCTTCGAGTACGGCTTGTTGGAAGCGAAGAGGACGCTGAGACGGTGTCGCGGGAGGGTTCAGCGTCTGTGGCTTTGACTATGAGATGATGTCCGGCTTTTGGTCGAGAGGTAACTTTGGTTAATATATTTACACAATTCTCTGTCTATGTACAAGTATCGTCGTCTACGCTGTCTATATCAATATGAACTCTCCCTTCCCATGAAGAACAACACGACTGCCTCAGCAGCCAGCTTGCTGTCATCATCATCATCCTGTCCTTCGTCCTGCGTACTAATATCAACATGCGCCACAAGCCCCTCAACCGCCGCCGGATCCCAACCCAGCCGCTTCCCGAACTCCGTCACCGACTCGCGGTTGATAAATGAGTCGAACTCGAAGTGTCCTTGGAAAGTTAGCACGCGGCCGGGGTAGTAGAGACCCTGGATGGGACATTTGGCCGTCGATCCGAGATTCAGCCACGGCTCTGGCAAGTCTGTTGTCTCCTGGGAGCCTTTGTCGCAACCCGACGTGGTAACCCAGTCCCCATGAACAAACTGCAATCGCATCTCCCTTCTCTTCCGCCTCTCATTGCCATTCGCATCGGCCTCTCTATCCCTGACAAAATGAGGGACTGCCTCGCAAAATCTCTTGTCCAAGGTAATAGGCGCAATGCCCACTTCATATCCCGCCGGACACTTTGCCACCCGGATCCCCGTCTCTGGTTGCGCAAGTAGCGCCTCTGCGATAATCTGATGTCCAAAGCACGATCCAAAGATCTTCACCTGCGGGAATGACGCGAAAAGCCGGCGGATGTAGGCTTCTAGCTGGCCGATCCAGGGTTCCCTGGGCTTGTCGTAGACGGAGCTGACGGAGCCGGTGATCAGGACCGCGTCGATCACATTGATATCGTCGCCGCCTCTGATCTGCGCGGTGGTGCGCAGGTTCTGCTCCGGGGGGTACACGCCGTGGACTGTATCGTAGGCAGTTGTATGGATGTCTGTGTCCTTGGGGAAGTCTTGGGACTGGTGGTGTAGGCGAGCTGCGGCGGCGCGAAGGAGACTGCGGAAGCGCGTGCTGTAGAGGCCATATGTAGCGTAGACGGTTGGGACGGGAATATCAGTGTCAAGGATGGCGATGTGCATTTTTTTGCAGCAGGGTAAAGAGAATTGTGGGAGGGGTTAAAAAAGTGGGAAGAGGAGACTTTGGCCGAGGATGATTCTTTTTATAATCTTATCAAAAGTGGGGAATTGATCTAGCCCGATTTGGCAACTGGATCCTAACGGTAGTGCATACGAAGTGCCATTCTCGGTTATTATTTGACGCTGGGAGCAGCGTGTGACACCCAAGAAGGCTAGGCGGAGACGACGCAATGTGCTATCGAGGTCTACGCAGTATATCCAAGTATATCCAAGAAGATAAGGAGAGAATTCGGAAGAGGATGGCTGTTAGGGACAACCTAGGGCTTGTTCCTACCAGTAGGCCAAAAGACCGCTATATCTGGCTTCTCGCAAGCCAGGCATCCCTAGGCACCTTATATAGTAGCGCACTGTTAGGCTGCTCCATAACATTGTTAGGGTTGCAAACCCTCCAGGCCGGATACTTCAGGCCATCAGGTGTATACTACCCCGAAGGAGTTAGACCTTTCGGATAATCACGTGTCTAGTATACCGATAAATAGGGGGATCGCGGGTTTCTTCAGACAACCAGCGATCAGTCTTGGAATAGACGGAAGTGCCATATTCCCTTTTATCATTATTATCATTGTTTACTACTTAGACCCTTCGTACGTTACACCACTGGTTCCAAACCCTGCGGGCTACTCCATAATAATTGTCCCCAAAAGCACGACATCATGCGGCACCATCTGCTCCGTAGCCTCAATGAACCGTACGCCGGGCACAAACACATTCTGGGCTGAAAAGAAATCCAACCCTTTAAATTGACAGGAAAGATTAGATGGCAGCGTGAACTGTACCTGTTTCTCGAAAAATCTGGGAACTTCTGTGACTCCCTTGTGGCCCTTCCACCAGTCATCAACCTTCTCGCCTTTGAACGACATGGAGGGCAGCTCCTCCTTGGGAACATCAATCCCCATCTGCAATTCGTCTTCGGAAATGTGAGCAAACCCTTTGGGGGGCTGATTCATAATTGTCATTAGTACAAATCATGCGACATGGGCAGGTCTACTCACACTGGTCCAAGCTGACGTTATCGCGACCTGTCCGTACGTGTAGGTCGCAGGATAGACTTTATGGCACGAATACCACCGGACCTTTGTCTCCGCGGTCCAGGTAAGAGATACGCTGGATGATAACGATTCATCATCCTTGACGTGTAGTGTGATGGGGTGATTGGTATAGTCAACAGCAACTTTGTCAACGTCGTATGTGGTGATGCCAATTGGAGTATTCAAATTCCAGGATTGGCTATCAGTCATGGCAAGCGATAGTTGGATCCCGGAACTAGTTTCCTTTTCTGTAATTTCCTTGAGTGATCCCGTGTAGTATTTCTTCAACTCATCTTTCATAAACTCCGTGAAGAGTTTGTGTCCGATGATGATACTGGCAGTGAACCCAGATGGAGTAGGGGCCATGGTTTTGGAGCCTTTGTGACCAAACTGGGGGTCTTCTCTTCCCGGTGGATTTTTGGTGGCTATGAAGACGAACAGATAGCCTTCTTGACACGATAGCAAGAAGGAGCGAGGACGGAGGGTGTCGTTGTCGGATTTCGGGTTGGCTTTGTTGCTGAGTTGAGCCACACTAATGTCGATCCAATGGATGTCATCCTTGCTGGTGAACCAGGCCTGGATTTGAGTCAGGGCCGTCTTCATGGTGTCGTCAATATCATGTTTCTCGGTATCATTCTTCGTCAGATGCCACCTCGCCTCGGTGTTTTTGAAATGAAATATCAGAGAGTACTGTTTGTCCGCCTGGTCGAAATGGATCACCTTGTCCCCCGGCTATCGTGGCTATGTGTTAGCTACGAGTCTGGAATTTGTTGATTCTTTCTAGGGAACTCACAGAAACCTTTCCATCTCCACTGACGGCACTGATTGGCAGCGCAACGTCGAGACGGTACGCATTCATGGGGAGAGTCTTGGTCTCTGGGGGCTGTTTCTGACCCGACACAGTCACTGTCGTGGTATAGGAGCCATTCAGCACCATCCCCAATAAGGCATTCTTACTCGAGGTGGAAAACTTCAATGAAGGGGGCGATAGGGTCATATCAAACTCCTGATCAATCTGTATGGTCTGGACCGGTTGCGAATGAAGGTTAAACTTGACCCCAGAGCCCTTGTTGGTATTTTTCCAATTCTTTTCGAGCGTTCGATTGAGATGGTCCTCATCGTAGGAGACCAGCAAATCCCACCCGGCGGTGCTTTGGTGCCCTCCAGATTTTGATGAAATTCTTGTTTAGAAAGAGTGGTGCTCATGTTGTGGCAGAGGCAGGAATTGAAAGGTACGTGAATAGGTTTCAAGACAATACGAACGAGCTTATAACACTTGGGAGATATGTTCTTCTTCCACCGATCCTGCTGGCCATGTTGGCCTGCAGCAGACTCGAGAAGTAGTATTATTTACGGTCAGTGAGGCATTTTCCACCTGGTTGTGGCTGGCTCAACCTAGCTGCAAGACGAATAAAACCAATGCCTTCTTCTCCAGGTGATTCGTGTATAAGGATACGTGGGAGAATCATGCAGAGCCACAAACTTTCCTGGGCCTCAAACACGGAGTTGTCGGGATGATGAATTCTTTGCCAAAGTCTCGCTCACCATACATCCCGTCACACTCGAGTCTTCCTCGCCTTCATTCCTCTTCTCTTCTTTTAACCTACCTCAATTTCTACTCTCTCCCTCCGACTCGATCGGTTGAAATAATGGCTCATTTTCGCGGTGGTGACCGTCCGTTTTCCTGCATAGCAAGGTTTTACAGATGCTACTCTCTCCACACTCATGCAACTAGTCGTCAAGGCAATGTAACGGGGTAGGAACAGGTCATCCCATCTCAGCTAGCCACCTTTGAGATGGAGGGGAAAGAAGGGCACCCATTGAATCTACACACGTCTTGATGTTTCCTTTCTGTCTGTTCGAATCCAAGTTCCATCTTGTTTCAAATATCAGCTATACTCCATGCCATCCTACAACATTGCTCTGCGACAAGCCACTCGACACTATGCCTCTCCCTCCTAATGCCGACACAATTGCGTATCCTGCACACAATCCGACCGTGATCCTGTCCGTATCTGAAGATGCACTAGACTTCGAGGCCGGACTGGATGCGCCCCTGGATCTTTACGTCGAGAGGTTTCTATTGAAAAAAACCCTGACGACAAAGAACACAAACGCCAAAGACCCGACTCAGTACGGTCTGTACACAAACACTATCTCGGTGGCCCACGATGGTCCAGACAGGTCTCGACTCAGTCTCGACTTGAGTGGCGCCGATGGAGGGTATATCAAGCAAGCGGACCAGAAAGATGAAACCCTGGTGAAGAACGGGTTTGATGGTGGGATCATGAATCTTTATGTGCAAGATATCGACCACGAAACGGTGCAATCGTTTTTTTTGAATGGTAAGTAACCACATCCTAGTCCTTGTATCCGGTCAAGATGATGCGTTAATTATGTTGGCAGTCTCGGGAGGAAAGGGGTTTACCCCCAAGAATGTCATTGATGCAGAGAAAGGAGAGCCTGGAGGGAATGGAGGGAAAGGCGGCAATGTATCAGTTCTCTTTGGCACTGTAGCAGGTACCGCACTCCTAATGGTCGCCAAACTTCTCGAGGACTTGAATGACAGGGGGAAAACGTTTCCTTTCTCATTCCAGAGCCCTACTAGTGATCTCACGGTCTTCTGCCAACGTCAAAATCTTCCAAACATTTCCTCATCGCTTGAGGCCCTAAACGGGGCACTCAAAGACAAGCAGAGTCAGTCGTTTCAACGCGCATTGATCCAGATGGCACTCGCGCTGCAGGGAATCAATGATGGGGTCAGGGCGGCTTTTACCCAGAGTGCGCAGACCAGGGGAGGATATGGTGGTGGAGGATCTCGCGGAAGTATCGAGGATGGAAAGAATGGTGTCCATGGGGCCAAGGGAAAAGAGGTGGTGCATAGTCTCATTCAACCAGAACTGCTCTGGCAGAACCCGATCTGCTTTGCCCATCCTATTCAATGCCGTATGCTCCTTGACAAAGCGAAGCTGTACTTCTATATCGACGGTGACAAGAACCTCGCACACTGCAAGCTTCTGTTGGACAGGCTTTTGGGTCGACTCAATTTTCTGGACACCTCTCCTCCCCCTGAATCTGAGTTGATCGAGGCATACCGCAGCTCTGAACTACGCCTTTGCATTCCAAGTGGCCCGAAGGATCAAGAGCCTGTTTCGATTCGAGACCTTCGGGCCATCAAAAGTGAAACTGAAGCAACTCTGACCTTGTTAAAGTCAGGAAAGGACTTTTATGGGTCTGATCGACGACGCGTCCCCAGAAGGACATACATGGCGTACAAAAAGATCATCGATGAGGAGTTGAGACACCTGCAGAGTGCTGAAGAGTACTATACAGAGTATCTCAAAGCCTCCACGGATGCAGCCAAGCGCAAAGACTATGTCAGCAAGAGTGCCACGGCCTGTCAGTCTGGAAAAGCCACCAAGAAGGGTGTGATCAAGGAGGCCAAAGATCATCTACAGGATTGCGTATTCCAGATCCATAGCCTGACGGGTCCCATAAAGAAAGCGTACGGCGAGATCAACAACGTGACACGCGACGTCAAAATTGAAATCAGAAAGGATACTACTGTTCCTTTCGAACATTTTCTCGAAGCTGTTGGTCAGATAGTCCGTATATATAAGGATCCCATGGAGCTCCTTAAAGGCACTAGCCTGCTGCAGAAGGACCTGCCAAAGATACCCGATGATTCTGGGGTGGAAGTGAAGAAGGACTACCTTCTCAAGCAGATTGACAATATCACTGGCAGCCTGGATAGCCTCTATGAAGGCTACAAGCTTAGCAAATCGGGGTCAATTGACCTTCTCGATCCGGGAGCGGCCAAATTGCAGCTGGCATCAGGGGAGCTAGCCAAATTGGTTGGTCAATATGAGAGCGCCCTGCCTTCTGATTTGTTGAAGAAGCTCAAGAAGAAGTTGGATGATTACGTCGGTGAGTTTTCATTTCCCTGCAAACAGGATGAGACTTACTCAAACGCCATCTAGCCATTGTTCTGAAGCGCAACGACGCTGTGATCCGCTATAATGCAGGAGTGGCCTTGATCATCCAGTGCTACACAGAGATTGCTGCGCTGAGTGAATCCGAGAAAAGATTGGCTGATCTCGAACGGTCAACCCTGACTACTGATAGCCCAATGATGACCGTCGCCATGAAGCGAATCTACATGGTATTGATCCAGCAGCTCCAGAGCTGGCTATACAAAGCGCAGCGGGCATATAATTTCGACGCCCTCAACTCGTCCAACCTCCTCGCTGAGTTTTTTGGTACGATCGATACGTCACGATACACATATGCACTGGTCGAGCAGGCTCATGCCGCACTTTACCACGCCTACTCGGAATATCTCGATGATCAGACAAAAGCCAGGACGAAGTTCAACACGGCCAAATATCAACTCAATGCGTCAACTTGTGGCTCCATCCAAAAAAGCGGACAACAAGGAGAGCTTCTGTTTATCCAGATTGACCCCCCAAGCCAGCTCAGCGCTGATGGTGGCCCAAGCCCATTCCGGGGCATGTCGGATGTGCGATTGACCAGAGTGCGCTGTTTCCTGCCTGGAGCAAAGACGGACAATGGCCTGCTCCACATAACCTTGACCCACATGGGCGACGAGGCTCTGGTCAACCCCAGAAAGAAACAGATTGAATTCTCGCATAGCACGATTCCGGTGGATTTCAAGTACCAGATCACGAGTGGTCGATATGATATCGCCGGGACACGGGACGGCGTCATCGGGGATCTCAAAGATCGCGACCAATACAGTTTAGTCGGTCCATTTACCACTTGGCAGGTCGTCATCAATAAGGAATACAACCCTGGATTAGATCTATCTGGCGTTTCTGATGCATACATGGAATTTGAAGGAGCATACCGACCTTTGGCATGAGAGATAGGAAGCGGGCATTCTTCACGGTCAATTTTATTTGGTTGCTCACCGTTTTCACAATTGGATACTTATTGACCGTTGATTGAAGGGGGCTAATCAGATTAAGAAGGCACTCGAGAAAGCCACATGTGAGACTTATTCAGAATATATTTCATCGTGACTTTCCTTTATACAAACCTGTACATGTGGTCATGAACGGAGCACGGGTATATAAACAACGAACCGAACTATATAGCCTGAACAAAGAGACACAAAATCTAGTATGCCGGAGCATGGGTAGGAAGCTGGCATATCAGGAATAGTCTGGCCTCTCGTCTCAGCCTGGATCATTGTGAGTAGAGTTGATGCTTGAGTGGGCGCAGCATCAAAGTTGGAGGATGGAACAGTCGTTCCGGCCTCGCCAGGAAGAAAGATGACATTTTCATCTCCTTCCATTTCCTGCGCTCTTCACCTTGCAGTCGATAACTTCAATATCATGCTTCAGTTCCTCATCGGTCAACCGGGCGAGTGCCGGTGGAGTGTTTCACTCCAAGTGCATCTTCCACAAACCGCAGACGTCCATGTTCTTCCTCGTGTTTGTCAATCCCATGCGCTTTTCTTGTCCGCAGTGGTGGTTGTCTTATTTTTAGTATGCGTCGTCTCAGTATCAGTCTTTTCTGTGTGGGCGTTTTGAGTGTGTGTCTCAGTCGTCTTGCCGGTATGAGTAATGTCTGTTGGCCAGCAAGCACTCTCTTCCAGACCCCAGTTGTTGGCAGCGCTTGGGAAAAAGCCATCCCACTCAAAGTAGAATGCTAACACGTCTCTTACATATTCGACTTCGTATTCCGTGACGTACGTTTTTGGGACGCCTTTCGCTGTCGATGTCTCGCAGACGTGCGGTTTTGGTTTGGTGGTGACCAGATCCTTGTGAGTCTGTCTTGCTATTTTGGTACGGAGCGTTGCCCTCGCCATCTTTCTGGTTGATGCAGCCCTGACACACAGGCTTCTTCCTATGTCTCTATGATTATAATAGAGGTTCTATCTAATAATCTGTCAAGAAGTCCTTGTGGTATCCTGCTTAAAACCGGCAGCCAAAAAGTATGCAGGGGGGAACGCGTCTGCGTTACCCTGCAGTGCCGTGGGCTTTCCACCCAAATCCTGCCACCAGCCGGCTTCGTTGTGCTAGATCTTCTATAAGTGTGTTGCGTGTAGCTTGGGGGTCTTTCTCAATAGAGCATAACAGCGGTCTGTGCGGCTGAATTTGTTCTCTATGTATGGGTAGTTGTGCAACACAGATGCCATTTGGTAGCAGGCCTGCTCCCATGATTCTGCGGCGCACGTTTTCGTTATCACTTCGGTAGTAGAATATGATGTGGTGATTTTGGTCTCATGCTGGGGGCAGTTCGCAGCTTGTCATTGATGTTAGCAAAATTGATGTCTTCCAGCGCACAACTAAATCGGAATTTTCGCACTGATCAGGGTTCAATGCACACAGCCCGCAGGATCAGGATTAGGGCCAATCCTTCAGCAAATGCAGGGACTGAAACATAACAACTGAAGTGAATAGTTAACTGGCAGTCACTCTGCAAGTACTGACAAATTGGAATTATGCCCGTCATTTTAAGGTTGCAGGAGCCGATATCTACTATTAGAGTTTGATCTGAGCCCTATCGTATCCACATCCACAAGGAAGATTTCGAATGTCCCCCTCCAGGAGGCTCGCCCGAACTTACAGATGAATATCTCTCATTTATGGATGAAGACGCCCACAGTCAAGGATCCCATGCGCCACCTGCCATATATACGCCAAGATAACACGGAGGGGTATCAGATCCATGAAAACACAATTGCGGCTGATATGACCGGCGAGCAGATTCGCAAGTGGCTTCAGCGTGCGTCGGTGGATACCCAGGATGGGCTCTTTGATGAGTTTCGGGATAAACCTACTACCCCAGCGCATGTATTCACTTTGGCGTATGGTGGGGGACGCGACAGGGTAATGGCTAATGTTGGATACGGAGACGGGATATATAACCATGTGTAACTTTTGCAATGAGGAGACACAGCCGACGGAGCTATCGGACTCGGCCTTTCTAAAATGCACAACCTAAATACTCCAATATGTCTTGCTCTCATTGGCAAATAGTATTCTGTTTTGGCTTCTATATCTCTACCCTACATAAAAGCCTCTTTTACAGCCTTATCTGCTTTCTCTTTAGGTCCACTTTGGCACAGTGAAAATCAATAATAAGGGCCCATCCCAGTTCAGCATTCTATAGAATATTATCTGGCTGGAGGCCCAGATGCAAGACTCCAAAAGAGCAAGACTCAACTCTCCAGCTACCCTAGCACCACTCACTTCTAATGTCTTGTTTTCTTGCTGTAAATGCTCTCTTTCTAAGCCATCAGCCATCCAATAAATCTAAGTATAAGCATCAATGACAATGGGGAAGTGTCATGACTGGATCAAAACCAGTGGGTTGATATGACCATGAGGCATTTCCTGACTACATTATATATTCACATACCCTATTCACCTCCAACAACCATCTTTCACCAACCTGTCTTCATATCCACTGTCTAGCATCACTGTATTGCATATTCCAGCATGAAGACGGCTTCAGGGGTATCCAAAGCTATAGAAATAACCGACTGAGTTTACAGGCGAGACTGCAGCCAGATATGCTTGGGGAGAAGCAAAAGTACCACAAACTGCTCGGATCAAAGAGACATATGAGCATTGCAATGATCAGCAATGATCAGAATGCATTATAATACTCCTTCGCCAGTCTTGGCTTCATAACCCATGAGAAAACGATCCAAGGTCTGGAAGATTGACGATGCACTTCATGCTAGAGGACAGCTGCTAGATGATAATAAGAATAAGGTGGACATTTATAGAAGAGGTGATGGTTACATTGAAGTGGCTCATATCTTCCCATATTTTTCATGATGCGTCCACGCAAGAGGATTTGGTGCGTGCTGCATTTTTCAAGCTATTTATATGAACATGAACATCTTCTAACTGCTTTTTCCCAGACTCCAACTCCGAAGCTAGCAATCACTATCTTGGATACGTTTGATACCAACATAGCTACGACTGTTCAGAACTCTGAAATAGACACTCTCGAAAATGCTATTACTCTGTCAACGGAACTGCACAAGAGCTCCGGTGATTTTACCTTCTTCTTTGAGGAGACCCAAGGTCGTACAGGAGAGACCCATCCTCTCATGTCTACAAATTCTGCAGCTATAATCCGCTCATTTCCCACGCTCATAGATTCGTCAGTGTGGCGAATTCGACAATCCCGAGAGCACCAATCCACCCTCTCCCCGCCTGCTAGGAATACATCGTGCAATTGTCAAGGTTCTGAAGTAGTCTGGGACTGGAAATGATATTGATCAAAAACCACGGGACACAGAGGAGCCGACCGCAAAGGATCAATCTCAGCACTGTCCTGACCTTGAAGCTAGTAGATCTGGTTGGGACATTTTGCAGTACAAGACAGGAACCAGCAACATTGGAAGGGTTTTTAGCCATGCACTCAGGACATGCCATGCCATTCCTTCACAGACATATGAGGATGGTGCCCTAGTTGTAATGGACTGGGTGCTTTTAAAAGTGCCAGCTGCTGGTCTTGGAAGCAACAAGGCGGAAACATATGGTGCAATACTAAAGGAGCGGGAAGCGATCAATGACAACACACATTGCACAGCAAGGCCTGTGCTTTATACTCAGACAAGATGTCAAGGTCTTGATAAACAAAATTTCAGCAAGGACTAAGCAAGGGCTGCGTCTTAACTCACAATAGCCATGGCGCAAAGATTGAATAATATCAAGCCTGAACCTCTAAGCGCCATGGGGTTCACCCCAACAATGCCGTGGTAGTGAGCACCTTGCCGGATATCACACTAAATGAGGAGGAAATGGGTAGGGGCCATAGTGTCCACCACTGGAAGATGGTTCAAAGAAATGCGTGCTGAGATTGAGAGGCAGGTGGTGGATGGGAAAGAGATCGCTCTGGATACTTTTAAGCAAATAGCCACTCGTTGTATATGGAGCCAGCCGTTTTCTGTTTCCAGGGACTGCGGAGTCTTGATGTTCGCCAGAAGCTGGCAAGTTGCAGTCAATCAACCAACCACTTCATCTACACACACTATCGTTTCTATCGTTGCCTCGTTGATTGATTAGCAATCCTAGGCCGGCATCCCGAGGACCTCATTACGCTGTAATTAGTCTTGTCATTGGCCGTCAGGATGATGTACATGACGGTATATTCTCTGTGTGGGGTTACGGCATTTCATGAGACAACACTGGAAGCCACTGAGTTCGACCTCGCCGGGTAGTGATAGGCAGCTCTGATCACTAGTACAGTGGACCAGTAGGCAGTTGTCTCCCTTGTCAGGGTGCAGTGATCCTAGCTTGAGTGATCTGGGTACGCTCCTCGCCCCCGGCTGCTCAGAGAGCGAAAACATTGTACAGTTGTCTATTCATTTATACAGCGTATCCATTTTAATAAATCATAATCACAGTAACAGTGCTTACTCCGCATCCAACGGTGCAACCGGTGCCTGGTTATCCACCTGGATCCCGCCACGCTTCTTCTCATTAGTATCCCAGAACGGCAGCTTCCATCCCCCTTCATGCTCGGGCGTCGCCAGCCAGAGTCGCATCAGATGCCGGCGCGGCGTGGGCGGCGCGTGGTCCTTGTAGGCCGTGCGTGAGTGCAGAACATGCGAGTTGGAGACGAACTGGATATCCCCGACGTCGAGAATCATGTGCAGGGAGAGGCGTTGGCAGGTTAGCTCGAGGACCTCGATGGCTTCAAGCTGGGCGGGGGAAAGAGGGGGAATGATGCCGGCATCGGAGAAGCGGTTCAGAGAGCGGACGTAGTAGGGGTCCCATCTGTGCAGATGATTAGCGTACTGACCCTAAGATATAGGGGAGGAGGAAGAGAGGGTTAGTCTCACTTGGTATATACACGAGCATCCTCCCCACGCTCCAAGTAGATCACGCTGGTGCGGATATACTCCTCCTGTCCCTCACTGGTCTCACCCTTCCGGTCGAAATACCAGATCGGATCCGTCAACGTCTTGAGCACGTCCGGCCGCTCCTTGGCCAGAACGTTATACACCTCGTGCGAGGAGGCAATGTCCGACTCTCCACCCTCCAAAGCCTTGGCAATACATAATAACCCGACGATATCCGAGTCGTCGGCGTGGAAGTACTGCCGTGCGTTGGTCCGGTAGATACGAACCTTGTCGATCTGGGTCGAGTCCTCGCCCAGATCCTTCACGTGGCCCAGGACGTGGCCGCGGCTGTTCTGGGAAACAAAGTAGCCCAGGTACGTGCCCAGACCCATGTAGGCCACGGCGGACTTGTGGTTGCCCCATTTCTCCACGGGGAAGCCCTTGAAGAGAATGAAGCCTTTGCCATTGAGGAGGTCCTCACGGAGGTCTTCGAGGCGGTTAGCGAGGTTGGGGAGGGGAAAGTTTTTCTACATCATTAGCGCTCAACTCAGGAGAAGGATCAAAGGGGGGGCAGCAACAATTAACGTACCTTCGAAATCCCGGTCAACGGGGTCTTAGCCTTGAGAAAGTTATCCGCAGCGGTGCTCAGTTCATCAACCTCGTCAGGCGAAAACGCATGCGTCCACTTCTCGGGCTGGTCGCGATACTCCTCAGGCTTCCAGACAGTTCGCCCCGTGATCTCCTTGGGGAATTGATCGAAAGGTCGGATGTGGTCGTACAGCGGAGCATGTTGGCCGGTAGTCTTCAGGCCATCGGGGAAGATATCCCGGGGCGCAGAGCTGAACAGCTGGTGTGGTGCCGTCGGGGCAGATTCTGTTAGAGCGGGTGCCATTTTTCGATGTGTTTCCAGGTATGTCGGAAGACTAGGGGAAACTGGACAGGAGTTATGTCAAAGCGCGGAAGAAGAGGGGAAGGAGGGGTATTAGGGCACTATATATACCTCCGCTGATAAGACGCCTGTTGCAGCCGAGGATGGCTGCTGATGGGCCAAACTGTGGAGCGCATGGCGTGCCAGTGAGCTTCGCTGGGACTCCCGAGTAGGAAAATAATGGAGTCCAATTAACTCTTATTATCCAGCTTTTTTGGTCACAGCTAAAAAGAGAACCCGCACAACGGAATGGGATCGTCGGTTGGGTTAGGGATGGCGCAATCAGAAGGGGCGGATGTTGTGATTTGGAGGACGGTGAGAAGTCCGAGCAGTAAGAGAGCGCCACGAGGGTGACGAGATGGAGGATAGTGAATGCTGAAGAATTGTAGACGGAGTACAAGGATATCAAGGAGGATAGAGTCATGGCACTGCGTAGCTACAGCGGTTGTCATAGCGTTTTCCTTCCTGGACGGAGGAGGGTGGCATGTAGGGCAGACATGATCGACTCCAGATAGCAGATCGGACAAGTTTCGGATGTCAACGTCCCAGTTTGAGAAAGACCAACCGGCATAATCCTGCAGGTCATATAATCAGAGTGCGTGGCATGATCCATATGCACGATTGTGCTTTGTACTTTCTACTCCAGCGTACTTTTACTCGGTACGGAGTGAATTGTCCTAAAACGGAATGGCTTAGTCACCCTCTGTCGGCTGCCATAGCATTTCTACGGAGTAGAGATCACGGTCAGGCTTGTATGCTACTAGTTAGACGAACGAAGTAAGTATTGAAGGCTCTGGTCACGACACAATCTTATAACTTCCGCCAGCCACAATCTCCAACTTCCCCTTGGCCACCATGCCGGCCAAAAACTCCCGTAGCTCCTCATTGCTAAATGGAAACCCCCCAGGAACGGCAATTTTTAGCATCATCACGATCCGCGGCAGCGGCATTGCCCCCTGGTTCGTCAGCATGCCCACGATAAATTGCCAGTATAGGTTCATCTTCTCCATCGCGACTGCTTCGGCGGATTCCTTGGCTGCTGCTGCCGCTGCTGCGTCCGCGGCGGCTGCGGCGGCTGCGGATGCGGCCGAGGCATTTTCGTTGGGAACTGCGGCTGCGGCTGCGGCGGTGTTGGTGCTGGTGCTGGTTGTAGCGGTGGTTCCGGCTGTTTCGTCGGTGGCTTCATTGGTAGGAAGGGCTTCGAGGACGCGATAGGTTTCGCGCTGGACTTCGGTGAGGATGCGTTTGCTGATCCAGAAGAGACAAGCGCTGCGGACGAGGGACGGCGTCATTTGTAGCTCTTGCGAGAGTTCAACTAACGTCTTAGTGCCCGTCTCATCTGGTGATGGTGACTGGAAGGCGTAGATCACAGCGGCTTGCCAGGTGGTCACTTCGTCGACAAACACGCGATCTTCGAGATCCAGCTCGACGGTCACCTGCCCCAGCCCATTCAACCACGTCAATCGACGCGACGCTTTGAGCGATTCGAAGCCCTTGGCATAGCGCTGCTGGATATCCGAGATTTCTTCAGGCACCTTGAACTCCTGTTCCTGAATGTCTGGCCAGAAGAAATGCGACAGGATCTTAGCATGTACTTCCGGTAAGTCCTCCGGCGGCTTATCCGCAGTAGCCTGCGTCAATCTTTGGTCGTTCCGGATCACCGCGTCAATCCGTCGAGACTCAAAGATATCCCGAAGCATGACCTCACAGGCCTGCAAGGCATTATCGCCAAATCGCACCTTCAGGAGCTCAAGGACCGACATCTCCTGCTCGTAATCGGTCCGTTTCTGAAGCAATCGCTCTGCCAGCATATTCTGCATCTCCTTGACAAATGTTTCTTTCGATTCAAATAGACTGATCAGACTTCCAATAACGTCGGCCGTCTTCGACTTCCGGAAGTCAGGTGCTGCATCCACCGGATCGGGCATCCAGTTCATGTCATCCCAGTCTAGCTCGCCTCCCTCGTTCTGCAGCGAAGTTTGGTGCGCTTTGGTCAGCTCCGCTGATAACTCGCCTAACGTATCCCCAGTCGATTGTGTGGGTTGGCCATCCGAATCGGTCGGGTCTGCCAACAGACCACCGACAATCACTTTGACGGTGTCATCGCGGTCTCGGAGATATCGTCGGATCGGCCGAGCCACCCGGTCTAGCAGCACGCCCTTTGGGTCCAGCAGATTCAATGCTCGGATAATAGAGATATACAATTGTAAGATTTCGACTGTCGATGCACCCGGATGTAACAATCGATCGCTCAGCACAGACGTAAAGGATATTGTGAAATATAACCGCGTAGCGGGGTTCGTAGTAAAACGCCGTAAGTCATCAATGGCACCACTGCTTGCAGGCCATTCAACAATCACATCGAACAACTCACGCATCCGTAGGGTCCCCAGGCAGGTAAACCCAGTCTCGTACCACTTCTCTACATCGCCCAAGTTCACATCAAGTCGGTCCGATGCCTTGGAAGCAGACTCGAGGACGTTGATTATAGCAAGAACCTGAACAACCAGTCGAGCAAAGACATTCTCAACCCAATGGCGTAAGTGCTGTGAAACCAAGCTCGGCCCTTCCCATTGACCAGGGTATGCCGCAAGGACGAACTCAACCATCATCGAACTCATGACACTCGCAAAGACCTTCTGGGCTTTGTCTCCGCCCAGTCCCACAAGCTGCAAGCCATTGAGCAGCGAGAGCAGTCGGTCCCGGGCTGCGGTAACGTGTGGATCTTCGTTTTCAGTCATCATCTCCATTCGAGCTTCGTCTGACGGCTCTTGTCGCCATTGTCGATACGAAACCGAGAACTGCCGATCCACTTCCATGTCGTCGACCTCACTATCCTCGTCGCGCGCGGCTTCCTCTTTCAATACGTCGATTCCGAGTACAACAAAAGCCTCCTTGGTGAATTCGCGACTCAGCAACGCAGATATCTGATCCCACGGAAGGGCGGAGGAATATGCCACCATGTGATGAAAGGTGCGATGTAGTTTGACAAACGTCCTCTCCTGCTCTGTACCATCCAACAATGGCAAAATGTACTCCACCAAAGGTGCGAAGTATATCCGCCGTGCTAATTCTAAACAATGGACGATATTTTGTAACAAACCTTCCTCCTCACGTTGGCACAATAGCTAAACATCGTTAGCGATCCATACACCTCTTGGGACACCAGAGGACAAGAAAGAAACACACGTCGTAAAGCCCATCGCGAAAATTCCTCAAAAAATGCCTCCGTATCTCCCGTCCATACCAATTGATTATACCTCCTTGTCCAACAGCAGCATTGCTACCACCCTCCCTGCGAGAAACCAAGTATGCCAACGCATCAGCAATCTTCTTATCCGGCGCATTGAACCGATTCCACCGTTTTAAAAGCTTCTCCTCACTGATATCCTCAAACGCACCCAGCCGTGCAAGCCCTAGATCAGGGACTGCCAGAAACCTTGTAGCTGCGTGCCATGCTCGATCCCAGGTCGCTCTTTCTTCATCGTCGCCTTGGTCGTGGTCACCGTGAGAATCTCTCCCCGCGGCAGCTGCCAGCGGATCTACCGATACAAGCGGTGCAGAGCCATGGTCCGTTTTGTAGAAGGCACCCGGGGTCGTGGCGGAGAAGACGGAGTCGAAGACGCGCTTGCGGCTAGAGGTGATGGCGGAGGTGGGAGGCATCGGCATCGTGGGCGGTTTAATGGGGATGCATTGCGTCCAGCCGGCGATGGGATTCAAAGTCGTTCTTTCTTTCATTGGAGGACCATCTTTTCAAAGGTTTGTCAGGCTGTCACCGTCTGTCGTGGTTGTTTTTGTTCTTGTTGTCGTCGTCGTGGTTGATAAGAGCTTATCGGCGACCAGACGGCGCGATATCACGTGCATTTTTGCCTGAACTATATGGCATCAATATATATCGCAGATGGTGTGAAATTAGCCATTACTAAAGATGAGATATGCTAGATCTACTGTGGAGAGGGTCTGGTATATTAGGATGCTCGCCGCAGAAAACAAATGAATGCCATGCTTCCTCCTGCTGGAACGCTGCAAGAATAGATGCAGAACAGAACCAGCAGCCCAGCGCCTTTCTCTATGGGGTATCGTTTAAAGACACGAGTTGGATCATGCATCACAGGTTGCGTATACATCAATAGCGGCAAGACAAAGGCAGTAGAGTAGATTCACGCTCCTGTACCAAGACTAAGAATAACTGTCCTAGCCCATGTGAAGCTTGGTTTGTCAAGGCGATCACACAGAGCCCTGCTCACGAGTATGAGTATCATCCACTTTCTCCCACTCGCTGTCGGTACTTCCATACCCCGAGCTCTCTCCGCTCATGCTGTGCCGTTTTCGGGATCCCTCCTCTGGCAACTGTAGGAATGCCGAAGATGCAGCAGCCGTGGTGGCGTGCGCTGCAGACACAGGTGCCGATGCCATCGGGGTTTCCTTTCTTTGTTCAGAACTACTCTCTGTCTCAGTGTCGCTGTCCACGTTATCCAGGCCTCCCGGTGTCTTCTTTCCCTCTTTTGCCTTCTGGGTCTCCTGCGCCTCCTGCTCCTGCGCCTGATTCAACTCCCGAGCAAACCAGTTGATTGACCACCATAACGCGCCAGAAAGGAACGACAGGACAAGGAAGTGAATACTGTAGGTTGCAATGAGGAGAGCAAGGAGGACGGACTGGAGTGCGGCAAAGGTGACGTTGGTCGCGACGAGCAGGGTCGGGGTGGGGCCCGGGGTGAAAACGCTAGACCACAGGTCTTCCACAAAGGAGCCCATGATTAGGAACTACTTTACTGTGTTTTCTTTTATTTTTCGTGCGGTTTGTTCCGGAGCTGGCGGGGTTGGTTGGGTCGAGAATCGGGCCGTCCGTCTTGGGGGAAAATCTGGTTGCCCACGAATAATTCGACCGAAACAGGGATAATGACGTCCAGGCGGCGGAAATTAAAATCCGTCAAATACGGCAACTGAAGACGCGAAAAAGAGGAGAGAAAGAAAGTCAGTTTCAGAGGCCGTCGGTATGAAGGTCAAGACGGGACGGACTAACCGTGGACGGGAAATTTCTGGCGGACGTCCTCCGTACTAAAACACGCCCTGCGATAACAGCAACACTGACTTCTCTAGACTGTATCCTGAAACACACTCTTGGACGCTGGGTATGAAGCTAATCGGGGTTTGACCGGACGCGAGAAGAGAAAAGCAAAGACGTAGCAGTGGAGCAGAACCGGCAACTGGACAAGCCCCAGGATTCGCAACGAACCGACTCGGAGGCTTAAAAATACAGAGAGCGTGCTTACCCCGTGGGGATGGACGTCAAAACAACCTGATTCAGTTTCTGCGCACTGAAATAGTGAACCTGGGAGTTGTAGTGGAATCGGGAGGTAGTAGAAGTAGAGATAGAGATAGAGACGGTCGTGGTTCTTTAATGCACGTACGTCATCTGTCCATGGAGGGGGGGGGGGGGCTTTTAGTACCAACTTCTACAACACCACCACTACCAACTACATACTGGCCATCCGCGATCCACATCTATGCATTCGCTCCTAGCCCAACGGCAGATGATGGCAGAGTGGCAGAAAAATAGAATGGGACAGATTTGGGCAGGAAGACAGATGCAGACACCTGAGATCGCACCAACGAGCGCCGTTGGAGCAGCCGGCAACGGACCGGCGTTTGGTCGTTTGCATAATCAAGAGAGGCAGCAAGGAGGTCGTGGGACTGTCAGTCAGCGGCCTTTGATCTGAAATTCGGCATGTCATTATCCCTCTTTGGTATCATCCGCGATTTTATGATTCCGGATGATTAGAGCATGACGGAGTATATTCTCTGTATAGCATCCGGGCCGCTAGAGGGAAAGACACACGGAGTACGTTCTCAAGATGCAGTGGCATTAGTCCGGCTGAGACCCGTTGAGATGCAGTCAGAAAGAGGCACGGGGCCGATATGAGCAGACAGTCATGAATGATACGGTCATTCGTTCTACCATTCTCACATAACGGCACTTGGTCAGCCTGTACAGAGCGCATTGTGTAATACCTCCTTTGGCTTCGAGTATACTCGCTCAGCCAATAAGGGGAAAACCATTGCTCGACTCACTCTTCCCATCGGGTTCGGGTCCATCCCCGCCTTTTCCCCCAGTTGGACACTTTGTTTTTGTTAGCTTGAACCAGGCATCATCACGTCCATGATGGTTGCATAAAATTGAAGCCTACAATCCCCGTTTAATACCTCTATCTTAATTCGACAAGATATATGCTGATCTTTCCATCTGCCCCGTCTCCTCCCTATGACTCCCCTATCAATCCACCTCCGCTTTTCAACCCCGGACATGCTCTATTACCCTCCGGCCTCGGCCAATCAGCCGTACAGGGCGGCTTGCTCTGGCATCTTGGGTTTCGTCTCTAGGCAGGACATGGGCTGAAAGGATCTCCGAGATTTATAAATGTAGTCAATTCCCGTAATGTTTCATCGTCTTCCGGCAGTTTCTATGATAGCCGGGCTTCACTTTTCACTTTAGTTGCGTTCTTTTCCCAACAACCCTCTCTTACTTTTCCCTCTCCCTCCTGCTTTCCTCTACTCACCATGTCCGAGATGGACAAAAAGTCAACCGACATCAAAGATTTCGACAAAGTATCCGTCGAAGCCGTCAGCCACCATGCCGAAAATGCCTTGAATGACCGGGAACCCTACGGCCCACCGGGCCTGCACGGCCTGGTAGCCAACCCATTCGTATTCCTCTGCGCAGCATGTTCCACATTGGGAGGTCTGATATTCGGGTACGACCAGGGTGTGGTCTCCGTCATTCTGGTAATGGACCAATTCAAAGAGCAGTTTCCAGAGGTATCTGCTGGCTACCCCGGGAGTGGGTTCTGGAAAGGTCTCATGACAGCAATGATTGAATTGGGAGCTCTGGTGGGTGCGCTAAATCAGGGTTGGATCGCAGACAAATACTCGCGGCGGTATTCGATTGTGATTGCGGTGGTGGTCTTTACCATTGGGTCTGTCTTGCAGACTGCTGCGGTGAATTATGCGATGTTGACTGTTGCGCGGACTATTGGAGGTTTGGGGATTGGAATGCTTTCCATGGTGGCACCTCTCTATATTTCGGAAATTAGTATGCGCAATTTCCTTTCTCCGGGTCTTTTTTGATGCAAAACTCTGGCCAATTGTTGACCGGTATTGCTCACTAGGTCCTCCCGAATGCCGTGGTACGCTGCTCGTCATGGAAGAATTCTGCATCGTACTAGGAATCGTCATCGCATACTGGATCACATACGGTACTCGATACATGGCGGGAGAATGGTCCTGGCGACTCCCATTTCTACTGCAAATGATCCCCGGTTTTATCCTGACTGGAGGTGTGGTGTTGTTACCATTCTCTCCCAGATGGCTTGCATCTAAGGAACGCAACGAGGAAGCGCTGCAGAGTCTCTCGAAACTGCGACGATTGCCGGTGTCAGATAGCCGTGTGCGACAGGAGTACCTGGATATTCAGGCTGAAGTCCGCTTCCACAAAGAAACCAATGCAGAGAAGCACCCGAATCTTCAGGGTGGTGGGATGCGGAAAGAGCTCCTTTTGGAGCTGGCGTCGTGGGCGGATTGCTTCACCAAGGGCTGCTGGCGCAGGACACACGTAGGAATCGTTATTATGTTCTTTCAGCAGGTAAGGTCACTGGTATTGAAAAGAGTGCCCTGATACTAACCTGGGCTACGGCAGTTCATCGGTATCAATGCCCTGATCTATTACTCCCCGACCCTATTCGAAACCATGGGCTTGGATACAGACATGCAGCTCCTCATGTCCGGGATCCTCAACGTGACGCAGCTCGTAGGCGTATGCACCAGTGTCTGGACCATGGATACCCTTGGTCGTCGGTGGCTGCTCCTCGGCGGAGCCCTACTCATGACCATCTGCCATGCAATCATTGCCGTCCTTGTTGGGCTGTTCTCTGATAATTGGCCGGCCCATAAAGCAGAGGGCTGGGCCAGTGTGGCAATGCTTCTATTGTACATGTTAGCGTTTGGGGCGTCATGGGGCCCAGTTGGATGGAGTTTGCCGTCTGGTATTTCATTGCTTTTCCCGGGGATCACCCGCCCTCCTCTCGTTCCTTAAAATTAGACAAAAAAGGATGATACGTGCTGACGTCAACTTTCCCAGAAATATTTCCCTCATCGCTCCGTGCTAAGGGGGTGGCTATATCGACGTGCTCCAACTGGCTCAACAATTTCATCGTCGTAAGTCCATTGTCGCACTCCAGAAAGCGGGGAGGCCGACTGCTAATCATTTCTAGGGTCTCATCACACCCCCACTCGTCGAAGACACCGGCTTCGGTGCATATACCTTCTTTGCGGTATTTTGTCTGTTGGCGTTAATCTGGGCGTTTTTCTTCGTCCCGGAGACGAAGGGCCGGAGCCTGGAACAGATGGATCACGTTTTTAAGGATAACTCCAGTGCCACGGAACAGGCGCGACGGCGTGCCATTGAGGTGGAGGTGCTTCGAGCAGAAACGAGACATCTGGAATCATAATATAGTAAAATATAGCACACTGTTGTATTCTGATAAGTTGCCTGTACACTAGTCGGAGAGCAGGGGGCCTCAGTTCCAGGAAACGTGTCGCGTGGCTTGACATGACCACGTTGGCTTACTACTCCGTAAAATTGGTCAAATAACTAACAATAGACGCATATAAACGAGAATCACGATATTCAAGCAGCGGGCATCCCGAAAACTTCTCTCCCCACTTTAATCCGCCAAAGGTGACAGTGACAGCGACTGTTGCATCTGCATCCGGTTCAGAGTATCGGAGGGATTGGTGACAGGGGATGGTGAAGGAGGGCGGGATATAGCATCGAATACCGCGCCAAAGAAAACCAACAATATGCACGTCCCTGCAGCTAGTTACGTAGGGCCCCTACGTACTAAGTCTGCATCCTCTAGTGTGTAGATTGTGTCGACGTTCTCACATAATTCCATGGATGTCCTACATGCCCTACTCCCGTTGTTAGGGAGCCGAGGCCAGAAGTAAACGGAGTCAACAATGGTCGTATTAGCTATTCCCTAAGATAATACATGAGGAAAAGAAAAGAGGTTCTGTGTTAATACGATGTCTGTCACGTGCCGGCTGGCGCCCTCGCTTAGGCCAGATACTCCGGTAACTACTTGTAGTTAGCTACCAGGGTTAGGCCGTTCCGACCGGCCGTCTAGCCAATCAAGCATACATGGCCAGTGTTGGAGTCTTGTGTACTCCGTATAGAGTAACTTATATAGCTACGCACGTGACACCACCTCGGTACGGGGTACATCATTCTCGGGTCCTTCGTCAGCGGGTACTTGGTCAGCACTAGCTTAGTAAACCCTCGGCGCTAGTACTGACATTTTGTCCGCCCCGAGGCTAGTGCTGAGCAATCAGCCCCATGGTTCTCGGGTGGACCTCGGTGGGTGTAATACTTGACAATACTTGAAAAAGAGCAGGTCACGGAGTGTTCCGTAACGACTGCTCTGTAGGATCAATAGAGTACGGAAAGGAATTCGTTCTTCCCCGTGAATTTTAGAGCGCATTTGGATCGTCGGTGACCGGAATCTAAACTTAGTCGACTCTCTGCAGAGGACTTAACCGAGATGTGTAAGAAGTTGTAGGAGTACATAACCCAGGGGCAGGAGGCGTTAAAGTTAGGTCTATTTGTCATGGCATGAAGGTTAAGTTATATCTCTGGACTCTAGCCGAATTTCCCGAACCCTTCGAGAATCAGTAATTGTCATCAGTAGTAGGACACCAGAGACCATGGATCATGGTCGTTAGGACTCGGTGGCTATAGGTCGATTGATATAGCTCGCTTCATTCTATTGCTAAGCCTAGTATAGAGGCACTCCGTAACACTTCGTGCGCTATACGGATACCTCAAAGTGTGCAGGGATCTTTTAAACCGTCTCTTAAGTCATGAACGCTCATTTCGGCCTCTGTGTGGGGGCCAAACACCAGATCGTATCGTATATCCGGGCAGTGTCAGGGTGCGTGTCGGTCTTTCTGCGGTAAGAAATTGGTCCACTGTCCCCTATTTGTGTGTTTGCTTTTTGATTGTCTCGTCAGCCAGGCACAATCCTTCAGTACAAGTACATATTGTGGAGTATAGTAAATAATAACATGCCTTGTCAGAACGCCGGCTTGGTCCTTGACCCATGATCAGCATGATTGTCCTCAGCCCATCTACCCCCAAATCGGAATCGTTGTTGCTGCCTTTTCAGTTTTTGGGGCTGAAGAGCCTTCCTATACCGAATTTGGATTAGTGTGCACGGAATGTTGCCGGTACATTCGCACGCTCACCCAGACAGACATGCTCCGGAGGACGTACAGAGTACAGACGCAGATGCAACAGCCAAAGAGGGCGGGTCAACGTCCCTATGGAGTCCGCTACGCTAATTTTATACTGACATCTCAACTATGTACTGTGGACGCTGCTCGCAAACCCAACATGTCCAGGAGCCTCTGCCAATTCAGTGGCGTTGGTCCTAGCAAATTTTAATATCGTGACTGGTCCCACGAAGCACTTAGTCTCTTGTCCGGTCCGGTCGATGTCTGAGGCTAAATTTATTTGATTTCATTTGACCGTCCGTCGTGCCCGCCGCCATGTCAAAGTCTTTTTTTATTAGTGCTGTTGTTGATGTTGCTGTTGCCATCTGATCCGGAATTATCAGCCTCGGAAGATGAAGACGTGCACTGCCTGAAGTTTGGCCAAACCAGGATATGACAGATCATTGATTACTTGTATAGGAATTGACAAATCGGGAAAGGGAAACGCATAAAAAGGAAAAAGGGAAAAAAAAAGAAAAAAAAAAAGCCAAGCCCTGCAAATCCTGTTGTTTCATAGTCCGTCGGGTTGTCGTTCTGCTCGGAAGCGTTGTCTCCCCGTAATCACACGGCTGGGTCCGATTTAAACCAATGACGATATGGATTGATCATCGGTGTTGTTGGTTTCCTTATTTTATATTATTCCAATTTATTTTTTGTTTTTTGTCTGCGCTGCACGACAATTGTACGCGACAGTGGCAGTGATGAACGAACGAATAGCCTGCCTAGGTCCAGCCCCCTCGTCCGTCTCGGCCCCCTCGTGGGACCGAAGATAGTAGTGGGTGAGAGCAGAGAAACAGGCAGGAAAAGGAAGGGGGTAGGGAGGATAATGCGCGGTTGGATAGGTTAATAATAAAGAGTCATACCAGCAGGCACTTTTCTTTTTGAGTCCGGAATGCAATGAGCCCTGTCCTGGACGACCATACTATTAATTGGATGTCCTCTTCTTGGCTTCATTCTATATCTGCTGTTGTTGAATAAGTACAACTAGTCCTGTTCGTTTGAGGCTTCGCAACACATGTCCGCCGGTCTTGTTGCTACAGAGTATGCTACTAGGGCTGCAGCCGAAGTTATAACAGAATTGTCGAGGGAGAAACTAAATCCACCGCTAAGGAAGACATTCGTTATTCCTAATACTTTTGCCAGGCCCCATATGTCTTTTACTGTATGCCTTGAGGCTCTTTTCCGTTGCTGATTAGTCTCATGCATACTACGACCGGCCTACTGCACCATCCCATTCTCTTTTGCCCCATATCCCTCGTGTTCTTCCTGTACCGTTATTATTACTATTGCTTTTCCGTCTCTGGATTGATTTCCTTATTCCCCAGATGTCCTCTTCCTCCTCCAGCAAATTCCCATCTCGTCTATATCGCAGGCAGAGCCGCAGTCCCTCCTACCAAAGCTCTTCTTCCCATCCCACACAATCGGCCGCTGCCCCCGAATCGTCGCTAGCTCCCCCGGACCTGTCACAGAATCTCGCCGTTCCGGGCCGGAGTGTCTCAAATCTCGCGGATCCAAGAACTAGTCCCGTGCCCAGACTGACGGGTGGTGACCCGGGGGATTTGACACAGGGTCCAAGAAGTGGCGTGCGGGGTGCACGCAGTTACTCGTCTCCACCGTTGGCAATTGGCCTGAGTACAGGGCTCTCTGATTCTTCGTTTTCGTCGAGGCCGGTTTATCCTGGGTCGAGCTTGGGGGGTCAGTCGACTTCGGGGTTATCGTATCACAATCGTGGGCGACTGTCTGCCACGGATCCGCGGTATGTCTGTATCCCTGTTCCAGTGCGGTAGAAAGTGAAGCTGACATGTGCTATCCGGTGGGGGAAGCATACCCGGTTATAGTTTGCCTCAGAGACCTAGTGAGGTCGGATCGGAAGCGTACTTGCCGGGAAATATGGCACCTGAAGCACCTAGTATGATTTTGGACCATTGGACCGGACCATCGACTGACCAATTCAGGTTGGACTTGGCAAGGTCGGCCGCCGCATCCTCATCTCCAGTCCTCCTCTACAGATTACGATCAGCCATTTCAACCATCCCAGTCGTTATCGCCGGAGAACTTTCCGCTTGGTTATAATGTACCGCAGGGTAGCCCGCGAGGGTATTACCAGTCAGGAGGATTGCCGTCACCGTATCTCTCTGTCCCTCCTGCTGGTCCATCTCAAACGTCTAGTCATCCAAGAAGGTATGGTCATATGACTGTGGTTGACCTTTCTTGTTTAATGCTGACGTTCATGCGTTGCATAGTATCTCCATGCCGTACGCGCTTCCTGGGAGTACGGTGACGGCGAACCCGAATCTGCCCAATATCACAGGTCAATCCTATATGCCACCGTGAGGATATATGCCCACTACCCCCGGATGTCGTGAGGATGATTCATGGCTAATGCTTGGGATATTTTGCAGTTCACCTTCTTATTTCCCAAGCCAATCCGAATATTACCTACCAGAGTCTTCACTCCCGTGAGTTCTAAACCATCCCCCTTTCTTTCCTTCCTTCCCTTGTGTCTTAAAGCGAAGAAAAACCTACTAACCGGTAATCCTGTGATCAGCTCCCAACCGCCCTCAATACCAGTGAGCAGCCCCCAACCACCACCAGGTCCACCACTCTACTCGTCCCCCGACCCCGGATCAGCATCAGGGCCCGCATCAACAGACCCAGACAGCCAAGTCCGAGTGCTTAGTTTACGACCAAAGCCCCAATGCTGGGACCACGGGTGCAACGGTCGCGAATTCTCAACCTTCAGTAACTTACTGCGACATCAACGGGAGAAGTCCGGGGTCGTGGCCAAGGCTGAGTGTCCGATTTGCGGTGCTGCGTTTACGAGAACCACGGCTCGTAATATACACGTTACGCAGGGGAAATGCAAAGGCGGAAGAGAGTCTTCTGCAGGGTAGGCTTCCTTTGCCCTAAAACAATGGAATAGCAGAGTTCATTTCTTTGTTTGAGGTGGTTGTTTTTGTCTCCACTTTCCATTGTTGGTGGATTTGGCATATAGCGAGTTGGCTCCAGGAGTTATGTTGGATTTATGTCACATATAGAGCATGCAGCAGGAAATTGATACCATTTGTTTTACGCAAGCACATTGCCGCCATCGTAGCATACTCCGGAGAAGGTGCCATGAAGTGACACCTCAGGCCACGTGTGCTTATGTAATATCCACATGTTCTTCATGACCCAAACAGGTTAGCGTCATACTTCCCCTTCATCGTCATTCTCTCTCTCTCTCTAACTGCTAGCTCTCCTGACTCACACGGCTTCAAGATGTTGTCTATGTGTTAACCAGTCAGCCAATTGACAGTTGCTCCCTGATATCCTATTTTTGCGTTTTCATAGACTCATCCTGTTGTGTTGTCAAGTCGACGGGCTTCTTTACCTTCTCTTCTTTCGCGCAATACCGTCCCAAGATGAATCTATTATTACCTGATTATTCTACTGAAATTCGTTGCCAATTATCATCGTGCTCGGTATACTATCGCATATCACGGTGTAACTCATTACCTATATCTTGTTGCCGTAATTCAGAACTGAACTGTTTATAAGGCGGCTTCCCCGCAATTCCAGCTCCTTATATCCAGAGCAAATTACCATTGAAAACATGGCATCCATTTTCACTTTCGATCCCGATCCTCCACGGGTTTCATCGCCGTGGTCTACAATATCGGGAGCTGCCACGCCCCAGGCGACTCCAAGCGGCGGTGGTAGTCGAAGCATGGCAATCAGGACCCGGTCCGGCGCGACTATGCACAGCGCAGATCATGACTCTCTGTCTGACTATGGGATATGCAAATTAGAACCAGAGCCGCAGGAAGGCCCGACAGAGTACAAGTTGCATTTACTCCTGCGGCCTCGTCGGTTATACACATCCATGTCTACGGGTCATGTCGTCGGAGGTTCCTATCATTCCCGAGCAAGTTTGTCTACATCGGGTCCGATGACGCCGTCTAGCTACGAGACAGGGACATTGAGGCCGCAGCTGCCGCCGCAACACCAAAGTTCCCGGACAGCGCACTCGGTACAGAGTCGACAGCAAAGACTTCAGCAGTTGACGACGCAATTGCTCTGGCGGTTACAGCAGTCGTCACCGTTTCATTCGTCTACCACAGCTAACAATCTCGTCCTGCCTGCTCTCCCCGAATTGTCGCCGCAGATAGATGCTCCGACGAAGCCAGTGCGCTTGCTTCCTGGCCTAGAGGAGAGTCAGGGCGCGCTGTATGAGATCGGGGTTGCGGATGATGGGACCTTCGTAGGACTTACGCCGGACGAGCTCGACGAGAGTTTGAGTAATCTACAGATAATGGCGGGAAGTTTGGGCTGCAAGGTGGATGTTTTGCGAAGGGTCGTTGTCGGTGTTTGCGAGTGGGAGGAGGATTCCGGTGCTGAGACTACTGATTCGCCAACATCTCGTATGGAGAGTCTTTGGGTTGCGGAAGCGCTTGTTAGTCCGGACTTAGATTTCTACCGTGCGGCATCACCGTACGGAGAGCCATCGGAGGAGGGTGCGTCCTCTTCTAAGAAGCCTGTCTCGGAGAACGACCATTCCAACACTGAGCAGATCCGTATATCCATCACCGGACCAAGCACTGCCGGGAAGTCCTCGCTCCTAGGCACGCTGACATCTTCGTCGCTGGACAATGGGAGAGGGAAAAGCAGATTGAGTCTGCTGAAACATCGACACGAAATATCCTCTGGTATTACCAGCTCTGTTGCCCAGGAGCTAATTGGATATGGTGCCAGTGATCCATCGGATAATTCAGTCGAAGCGATAAATTACGCGTCCGGAAACGTCTCTGCGTGGGACGATATCCATGCAGCGTCGAATGGCGGTCGTCTAGCGTTTGTATCGGACCTCCCGGGTTCAATACGTTATTCAAAGTCTATGTTGAGAGGGCTGGTTAGCTGGGCGCCTCACTACGTGATACTTTGCATTCCGGCCAACTCTGATGATGGGTCCACGACGGGAGACGCCAACAAAGCTGTGGGCCAGGCTAATGAATTGAACTTGGTGCTGTCATACCTCGATCTGTGCATCAAGCTGGAAGTGCCGATTGTTATAGTTATCACCAAGATGGATCTCGCATCTCGCACTGGCCTTAGGAACAGCCTTGCTAAGGTCCTGTCAGCCTTGAAACTTAACGGCAAAAAACCTGCTATGCTACCTGCATCGCCTGGTTCGGCCGGGAAGGCTGAGGGCTTGCAGCATATTGGGACCGTAGAGGCTGGGGAAGTGAGAAGAGTGATAGATACGATGGGCGGCGATGCGTTGTCAACGGTTCCTATTATCCTTACCAGCGCTGTCGATGGCTCTGGGATAGAGAAATTACATGCGTTTCTCAGATATCTTCACATCCCTTCGAGACCCCCTTTGCGGAGTGTTGACCTGCCGGAAGCAAAATGTCTCTCGCATGAGATTACCAATGTCTTCGATATTGATGAGGTTTTCGCTATCCCGCCATCCAAAGTTTATTCGATCTCGTCCGAGCAGACTCCCGAAGAGAACCAGGGCGTTGTCCTCTGTGGCTTAGTCCGCTATGGTGCCATTTCAATAGGCGACGAGCTTGTTGTTGGTCCTCTTCTGGCAAGCTCGCACTGGCAATGGGTGCGCGTAGTCAGCGTCAGGAATCTCCGTTTACCTGTTCGCAAATTGACTCAGGACCAAGTCGGGACCATTGGCATTGAACCAATTTCCTCGCAGCAGGATGTACAGTCACCGCCTCCGCCCCTTGGGAGAATTCGCAAGGGCACCGTTTTAGTCAGTGTACCGACCCTGTCATCATCAATGCCAAGACCGGTACCCCTTCACACTGGCTTCATCGCTACATTCCCCTCTAGCGACTTCTCCTCAACCGATTCCCCACCCTTACTCCTTGGCGGTAACGCCATTGTCTACATCGCCAACATCCGTACCCCGGTGCGAGTAACCTGCGTGGAACTAGCCGAAAACGAAGTCATCTCTTTGCCGCCGTCGCCCACTGAGCCCGAGTTTTTCAACTTCGACAGCGATATTCCGGACCCCAGTCACGAGCAGCGTCGGGTCGGCGATGAGGAGGTAAAGAAGGTCATTGATTCAGCTAGTAGTGGTGGACAGGAAGATGTCCATATTACCTTTTCATTTGTGACGTCGTTGGAGTGGATCGAGATTGGGTCTAGGGTGCTTCTTATGCCGGGGGGTTCAATGGGGTCTTCTTCATCCTCGGGTAATGGTCCCAGTACGACGGGATCCAGGCCTGTATCCGGATGCACTGGGCTCTTGGGGCTGGAAGGGTTCGTGGGAAGGGTGAGGGATGTTATCTGTGATAATCGTGATGGGTGATTTCTTTTGCTCTTTTTTGCTTCTCGCCTTTCCATTACTACGGGGTCTTGGTGTTAAATGTCTCGCACTGTGTATACCTCTAGCATAGCAAGCATGTCCGCCATGTGGCACGTGCACGTCCAACCGGGGAGAGCTGCAGCTTCCTTAGCCCTCTGTTTCTGCCTGAGGCCGCTATTGATCCCCATGGCCGGCAGCAGTGCTTTCCTCATTCTGTTCTTCTTGTCTTCTTGTTTTCTTCCTTCTTGCCTTCGGTATCCTTTTGGTTCCTAGATCTGGCTTATTTGTTAAGGCATTTTCTTGGTTTCTTTCCTGTTTGCTGCATAGTACCTATACCAATCGAGCTTGTGCTGTTTGATATTCCATCTATACTACCATTACTTCCCTTTTTGCCAGTTAACTACCAACTACCTTACCTACTTGTCCTGAAAAATCTGCAAATTCTACGACAATGGCATCGGATACGGTCAAAATCCGATGTCGACGGCTTTCGTTTTGCTACCGATGAAGACTATGATGCTGAGGCTGAACTCGAAGAAGGAGGTGAGTACGAGCACGCATTCGGAGGTGGAATAGAGGAATCAGAACAACAGGTGGCTAAGGTAGAATCGGCTCGGTGTGATGCGCAGACAACCCGGAGCTATTGAGAGGAATGGACTGCCGCGTGGCTCCAGAATCTGGCCGTTGGATCTACGCCGGAGACCACGAGGCATTCGTTTTTTGATGATAGTAGAGCTAGTACGCCTAATACTTCAAAGAAGCCGGCCAATATCTCGGATTTACCATGTGAACTTTCGAGGTAGATTGTCAAGGAGGTAATTAATTATGGTCATTGGCCTTTCTTTCCGCCATTTGACCCGTGTCTTTTCAATGTAGCTGAAGGTAGAGCAACAGGAGTGACCTTGCAGCAATGGCTGCCGCTTGTTCGAGCCTCCATACGGTGGTTATCCCAAGTCCGTATTCTCGATACGAATTCACATGGCCTAATAAGGCTTGGAATCCGAAATATCCTGTCATAGTGGACCCTGTTGTGCAAAGCCTGTCGATGTTGGCCATGGGCGAAGATGTCTTCCAAGGAGCACTAGCCTCTTATCAGTCTGCTGGTCCTTGTACACGTTGTGGCGAAGATGGCCATCAGCGCTTTATCGCCCGGCCGCCGACAAATATCAAAGGAGAAGTCAGAAGAGGAAACTATTTGCTCAGTATAGACGAACATTCTCGATCAGCAATTACCACCCTGGGTGGGTTAGTGGATTAGAAGTCATCTACTCAGGAGGAAAGATGTTAGGCACCCTTGCTGCTCTAGTGGTGGCTCGAATGGTCAATATCGAGTCATTTGTCTGAAATCTGCCAACAGGGGTTTCGAGAGATGTGTGGATTGCACTTGGATCCCTAACCAATCGTCCGGGCCATGAAAGTCGCCTGGAAGGCGTTTGGTCTCGGTGGCACAGCAACTTTGCTAATCGTCTAAGGGCAATAGGGATATTGACACACCCAGTTTTGCCATTCCCTGTTTCACTTTCAACACCGAATCTTTCTTTCGCTACGAAGCAGATGTTCCGTTTGGAATATGGCCCTGTGGATTTTCCCACATTCTCAATATTACCTCCCTTCAAAAGCCCGAGTGTGCTTCAGGTAGAGGAGCCCTCTTAACTCGTGGAAATGGCAGCGCTGATCAACCGCTCCCGGAATCACTGAGGAAATTGCGTGTCAGCATTGATTTGAGAGTTCTTAATTTCACTTGGACAAAGCCGGCACGACCAGGACTCGACAATATCAACCGTCCTCCGGGGTGGCTCAAGCATGGTGGTGTTTTGGGTGTCCTTTTTAGGGCATTTCGCGGTTCTTGGAATTGAGGCTCAAGTGCTAACAAAGAACCTCGCCCCCCACAAATACCTATCGCCCAGCAAGGGCCAGAAGGCTCCCGGTTGAGTACGTTGCCCTCCATGTCCTTCACATAACACCAACTAGCACGGACAATTTCGAGCACGTGCTCCAAGTCGTGGATATCATCACTGTGCGACCAGATCTTTCCCTTGTTTATGTAGAGATCATGATGAAGTGCTTTGAAATTGTCGAGCTGAAGAAAGATCTCACGCCTCGCCTTCCGCCTTTTGTACATACTCATATTGATGATTCCAGCCACAACAGTGATTTCAGCATCAATTCCAATGGCAATCCAACAAGTGATCATTATATTGAAGCTCTGGACGGCTTGTCGAATCTATACCAGACAGCGAACCGTCGCCGAGCGACTCGCCGCCGCATGAGTTGGAGACAGAGGATGAGGTACCACATCATATTTTTGAGGATTGGGAAGTCCCATTCCCCGAAAGCGGGTACACTATCTTCAAATTGTCGCGTGCAGCGTTGTGGTTCTTTTGGAAACGTGATGTTCTGATTGTCTTCGTGTCGTTCTTTTGCTGCTTTTTTGAGCTGTTTCGTCTCTATTATGAAATCACGAGATGTACGTGCACGGTTAAAACAGCCTTAGTTCAAATAGGTATACTCATAGATCAATCAACTCAAACCTGGCATTCAATAATGTTTTCAGTTGAAGTCTGGGTTTAGTGTCGTGGTGTATCCCAGATCACGTGCTGAGCTCCTGTCAAACCTCAGTTTGAGCCCGCGATCCACCACCGAAACGACACTCCCAGCGCTGCGAACAAGCTCCTCTATCCTAGCAGACCAACTTTCCAAGCAAAGCCAGGAGCTAATACGACCCGAAAATTTAATTTTTGAGCACCTGCTGTTTGTTTGAATTTATTCGGTTGGTTTCGTGTCCGTGCAAGAGCAGCGCGGATTTTCATTCAAGATGAAGCTTGTTCGGTGAGTTCTCAGATTCGGAGCTGTTCTTTTGCAGAACACGTGCGAGTGTCTGTTATTATGGATTGGGTGTCTATTGCGCAATTGAATGCAACGATGAAGAAGGGCGAACTGACATGGTCCTGTACAATAGATTTCTCATGAAATGCGCCAACGAGACGGTGACGATTGAATTGAAGAATGGTTCGTCCATTGGCGTCCCCCCACAATAAATACCAACTAACAATTGGGGGAGGGAAACAGGAACTATCCTCCACGGCACGGTGACCTCCGTCTCGCCGCAAATGAACACCGCACTGCGCACCGTCAAAATGACCCCCAAGGGCCGCGACCCGATCTCGCTCGACACGATCAACGTCCGCGGCTCGACGATCCGCTACTACATCCTGCCGGACAGTCTGCCGCTGGATACGCTGCTGGTGGACGACCAGCCCAAGCCGAAAAACAAGGCGCGCAAGGAGGCTGACCGTGGTGGACGTGGTGCACGCGGTCTTGTGCGCGGTGGTAGAGGTCGCGGGAGGGGTCGTGGTCGTGGGAGGGGCTTTTAAAGTGTTGAGGGTTGAAATGCATAGAGGATGATGGATGGGTTGATGCCTGGGATGGTTGGGGGATTTTATTTCTTTTTTCCTCGTTTCATTGAAAGGAGTTCTTCTGTGCTTTTTCTTTCTTTTATCCTGCTGGTTTGAGGGTTGCTTTATTGGTGATTGATGGGTCATCACTTTTTTTACAGATGGGTGACGGACCGAGGGCTTCCAAATGTCTACAATGCTATGAAAGCCTCAGGGCTAATCTGCCCATGTGCACTATATGAATATAATCGAACCACTCGAACCACATCTACAGGCTTACTCCAACTTCCGTATACTACTAACACCTCCATATCCTCACAATCACCAACTTCTCCCACCCCGCCTGCACGCCACTATTCCCAACCGTCTCAGCCTGCCAACCGCCTCCCCACCCCCGTATCCCCTCTTTCACCTCCTCTGGCCGATTCTGCTTGCACAGCAACACATACGCCACCCCGCGAGTCGGATGCAGGATGCCCGGGATCGCTTCAAGAAGCCGCTGTGTGGTCTCCATTCCATCCATGCCGCCGGCGTACGTCAGCGAGAGAAAGTACGAGTCCTGCTCGAATTTGGCGGAGCGTGAGAGGCCCGCTGTCTCCTTGCCTTGTTCTTGTTCAGGCTGTGTCTTTGGTAAACGGGGGAGTTCTTCTGTTGGGACGTATGGCGGGTTGAAAAGGAGGACATCGACGGAGCCGGGACGGAGGGGGGTGGTTAAATCGGATAGCAGCGAGGCTAGATAAGGTGTTTTCGCGGCGCCAGATGCTGGTGTCTCTGATTGCGGTTGATCCTGCCTCTCATTGACGGCTTTTGTGACTGTCTCCCGCGTAGCCAGACATGCATTCCGATTCACGTCCGTCCCCAGCGCGAGGATATCGCGCCGGCCGAAAATACACTGCGAATTGGCCGCTACGAAGGCCAGGACGACGCCGGAGCCCGTGCCGGTTTCAACGACGAGGGGTGCCGAAGAAGAGGGTTCTTCTGGTGTCTTGCTGAACCTTTGCGAAAGCCATGCGGACTCGGATGCGGAGGAGAGGGTATCGAGGAAGAGATAGGAGTCTTCGGAGGGTTCGTAGATGGTGTCGAAGGAGACGTGGGAGGTGCAGGGGGTAGGGAGCATCTTTCTTTTCTGCAATTGTATAATAGTCTACTGTCCAATGGTTTTGTCTCGATTCCATCATGACCGACGTCAAAATTATTACTAATCTCCGGTCCTCCGCAGCCTACATCTCCAACTTCTAACATCAACTTCCCTTTACACAAACTCTCAAGCGATTACAGATATAAACAACCAAAATGAGGATATCCCCCCGCCTCCTGCTGGCCACGCCCTCGACCATGGGCTCCAAATCCAGCCTCAGCGAAGCCGTCGCCCTCCTCCCCCCGCTCTATCTCTACCGGCGCATACTCCGCGTGCACCGCAGGAAGCTCGATCCTGAAATGCGCATCCTGGGCGATTTATACGTGAAGTCGGAGTTCCGGGCACATAGAAGTGTTGAAAATCCGGTTCATATCGTACGTTGCGTCTGGTATAAATGGGCCGAGAAAAACAGAAATACTAATCGGAGCGCCGTGGTAGATCGGCTTCTTAACGGAGTGGCAGCTCTACGCGCAAAAGTTGGAGGGCGATACTTGGGTTGGGGATAAGTTGGATAAGGCAAAGTTGGAAAAGATGAGTGGTTCGTTCTTCTTTCCTGGTCCTTGGCCCTGTGTCGGATTCTTGCTAATGGTCTTATGTAGATCAACAACTCGGCCAGCTTTATGAATTAATGCATACTATTAGGAATCAAGATGGTGATGGAGAGAATCAATGATCTGATACAAAGGTAGGAGGAGCCTTGGAACTGTCCCCATCGTACGATTGTCGAGACCTCACTCGAGTGTCCAATTTCTACTTCGCTGGAGTGTGAGTGACATACTTTGTTGCAAAATGATACCTCAATCTGGAACACCGAACCATGTCTGACGGGAAGTCCCAGACGTTGGTCATTCCAACTTCAGTCGGCCTTCAGCATTTCATATATTGCCCTCAATACGAAGTACTTATAGACATGAATCGGAGACTTTTAAAGCGGAATATAACCGTTGGCAGCATCTCAACTCATTCTGTTCTAGGAATGCTTTCCAAAAAGCTTTTTGATCAGAAAAGCAGCAACGCGCCTTGTTCTTGTCTCCCGAAATCAGAATATATGGAAGCGGCCAGACAAGTACCTGTTGACAGCCAGCATGCAGGAATGCAGCCGGTAAATATTTCACTAACCCTTAAAAAGTTCTGGATCAAGGGTTTGGCCCGGCTGCAATTCCTGGCTATTAGACGTATTGCGCGGGATATAATATCGCCTTACAGTGGGATGCAGCAGAACATACCGAGTAGTTACCGTCGACATTCTTATCACCGTTATATGAGTATCCCAATGCCACTCCGTGCTCCGTAATTTGTTTATGAAGTAATTATAAAGTTAGAGGACAGAGACGCAATAGCTAGACAGTTATATCCTTATAACCCTAAAAAGCGTTCCAGAGCCACAGCGCTTATACTAACCAATGGACAAGCTTGCCCTATGTCCACGCCCTATGCAGTACATCCTGACTAAGCATATCAAAAAACTTTTGTACTAGTATATATAACCCTCCGCATCTCAATTCAATTCAATCAAGAAAAAAGCATACACAATAGGAGACCACAAACCCAAAAAAAGAAGAAAGAAAGAAGAAAGAAAGAAAGAAAGAAAAGAAAAGAAAGAGAAAGAAAAATGCCCTCTATCCTCGAAGATCCAAGCAACAAAATCCCCCCACCCCAAGCATCCCTCCAATCCGCACCACACCTCACTCCGCGCAAAACAACAACCATTCAGCCCAAAAATGGAACCCCGACACCTATAACCCTCTACCCCATAGCCCACGGCCCCAATGCTCTCCCCGCAGACCTGGTCCGCTTTTTGCAGGGCGAGTTCGCTGCGGAGGTCGAGCTCGGGTCGACGTATCCAATGGAGTCGCCGTTGGGGGTCGACCAGTTTGCTGAGTATTGGTTTGGGACGTTTGCGGTTGTGGCGATTCTGGGGCATGACGGGGACGAGGGACAGGGGCTTGTGGAGGGGAGGGATTGGGAGAGGGTTTGCTTGGGGACCTTTTATATTAAACCGAATTATCCTGGTTCGTCGCTTGGCCCGTTTACCAGGATCTGATCTTAATCTTATTCTCCCGTGTAGCTAACTAACTGGGCTGATGGCTAATGGCTGACAGGACGCTGCTCGCATATCTGCAACGCGGGCTTCCTAACAACCTCTGCGGCCCGAGGAAAGGGCGTAGGCATGGCCATGGGCGAGACGTATTTGGACTTTGCCCCCAAGTTGGTACGTCTATCTCGTCAATCTCCCCTCCAGTCAATCCATTCGGATACAATATCTCGGGGCCTGGGTTTACTGGTTACGTAGGGATACAAATATTCCGTGTTCAATTTGGTATTTGAAAACAACACGGCGTCTATCAAGATCTGGGACAAGCTTGGATTCAAGGTCATCGGACGGGTTCCTGGGTGTGGACGGTTGGCGAATAGTGAGATGCCGGTTGATGCATTGATTTATGGGAGGGAGCTTGTTTAGTTGGTACCATACCTACTCTGATGTAAATATGTATATACTCCATACTATTGTAGAGGGTGGATCATTGTAAATAAGAAGCTTAGCTTTGGATAAAAACAAGACCAATGCATTTATGAAAACAAGTTAGCGCGGAAATAGTCCACACAAGTAAATAGAGTACAATAGATAAACGAATACAAGCATGAAGCCGCTAATCAAAAATGCGAGTGGGGAATCGAGAACTCAAGCTGGACATTGTCTCTCAAATGAAAAAAAGGGGAAAACATGGAGATAAGCAGGCAAGCAAGCAAGCAGACACCGCGCTGATCAGATGCACAATACAACGCACATGGGCCTTGAAGGCCAGGGGAGGGGAGGGGGATATCACTAGGATTGACAAGACATATCCAAGGTTGCTTGGTAAGAAGGGATTGAGAAAAATGGAGGAAGAAATCATATGCAAAATGTCACAATACCACGTACATTACCTCCATGGCGGACGTTGCTCGAGTTTACTCCGTGACCCCGTAACGCTTTCACGACCACTGTGCGGCTTGGGCAAAGGCAACAAACTGATCCGTCGGTTACCCGAATGGCCCAATGCCGTACCCGGACGATCAGGCTTGGCTGCGCTGCGCCTGCTCTGATCCGGCTCGCGCGACACACTGCGCGAGAAGGACGGGATTCCGGCAAAGCTCTGGCGGTTGCGCGGCGTGTTCGCCATGCCGGCTTGTGGAGGAGGTGCGGGTGATTTGCGGAGTTTGCTATACGGAGGCGGATCGAGGATGGAACGTGGAGTCGGAGATGCAGCGCGTCCAGGACTGCGTGGTAGGAATTGCGAAGAGAAGCGGCTTGCGGACCTTGTCGTAGGTGGCGCAGGCGATACGGATAGGCCCCGGCTTGGGCTCGAGGACGGAACCGTTGACGCAGGTCGCGACGTGCCAGGGAGACCAATCGACCTGCGGAACGGGTTAGGGCTGGGCTTGTAGTTGGGGTGACCAACATCCAGGTCAGTGGTGTTAGTGCTGCCATTCCATCGTGGACGGTTGTTCAATGGGGATGGCGTTGGGCGTAACGACGTCCTGCGTGATGCGGGAGTGGGGGTGGTGGACGACTGCATCGGAGACGATGTCGTGACAGAGGGAGGCTTAGGGATCGCCGACTTCTTACCCGTGGCCGAAGGCGTCGGTTGCGGTAGACCCGAGAATCGTCGGACCTTGGACATGGTCGTCCGGGCTGCGCTGCCCACGGAGCTTCCACGTCGGCTGGATGTATCACCTATCGGGGTGGTAGATCCTTTGCGAGAGAGGATGACGGACGAAGCCGGTGAGCTGCCCGGGGTGTCGGGGACGCTGTTGGTCGCAGGGCTATCCATCGTCACGATACTCGAGATGGAATCACGCAGTTGCTGCTGGGTCTTGACAAAGTTGTTGTCCTCCAGTGACTCGTCCATGACCTTGATGCTGGCCTTAAGCGCATTGGTCCGAGACTTCATATCCGCCAAGAGTCTCAACGTCTCGCCGTTCACCGTTAGTCGATCACTGACCCCCTTTTGGACGATAGTAACCACCCGCTCGATCGCCGGCACGTAGTGCAATTTTTTGCCTTCGTAACTCTCAACCCGTTTCGTCAGACCGGCTGGGTTGTGCAAATGCGCCCCGCTCTCTAGGCCTTCCTGGAGTTTGGCGATGCTGCGTTCGACGGATTCGAACATCTTCTGGGCCTGATTACCTGCATTCCGGAATACCAGAATCCATCGATCTTCACCAAGCTCCTTCCGCACGGCCTCCGCATCTGCCTCCAACGCCTTGTAGTTCTGCTCCAACTGGGTCCGCCGGTCCTCCAACTCTTCGCAGGCACTTGGAAAAACCGATTCCGCGCGCGCCACGAACATGGACAGTCGCATGGGCAGGAATTCCAGCGATGCTCGTAGGGGTTGCATACGGGCGAAGAGGGCCATGAGGTTTGAATGGTTAGAGTCGTCCTGGGGAGTCTGGATGAGAGGCGTGTCCAACGTCGGGGGTGCCGTGTAGAGAGGGCCCGAGCTGAAGCGCTTGTTCGACAGAATGTTCCGGTTCGCTGGCGTTTCTTCCACGATGGTTTCCAGCTCGTTAATATCAAGTCCATGATGTGATTCTTGATCCACCCCTGACAGGGTCCAGTGTCGCTTTTCCTCCATCTCGAAAATGAGTCGGCTCAGGTTATCGACCTCCATGCCTACATCTCCCAGCACATTACCCCACAGCTCTTCCCACTCCATGGCCAGCTCCACTTGCTCCTTGACACCCTTGAGCCGAGACTTGATCTGTTCCCAGCTCTGGAGAACAGTCTCCATTTGTATAACAATCATCTGCAGGTTCTGTGGCCCGACGTCATTGATGTCCTCGCGTAGTTGCACGTCCTCGATAGCCTTCACGTAGACATTAACCAGGCCTTCGAACCTGGTGATGGCGTTGTCCAAACCCTCGAGTCCCTCTCGTCCGCCTGCGGCCGCCCACTCCACGTCATCTTCAGCATCCATACCACTCAGCACATCCGACGCCTTCTTGATCCAGATTTGGATCTGATCGGACGCTCCTGTCAACGCCCGCACGGCTTTGGGGGCATTGGGTATTTGCGTGATACTGCTTTCGAGAGACGACGGCTGCGGGAGACTGATGGACGTCAACTGGGACAGCTGGTTGCTGAACGAGGCCCGTGAAAATGAATAGATTGATTCTGTGCGGTGTAGGCCGAACGGGTTGAAGCTCGACGACGAGGCTGCGCTCGACGGCGGGGGCGGAGAGTCTTTGGGAGGAGGCGGGGGACGTTTGGCGTCATTTTCTTCTGTTTTTTGGATGTACTTTTCGAAATCCGTCTTGTCATTCTGTTCAGGCCCAGTAGCCGGCGGTACCGGTATAGGCTCGGCGGAAGGCATGGCTGCTGTAGATGACTGGTCAGTCTCGTCGACAGCCGGTAACGGTACGGCCGCAGGACGTCCCGGGCTCGACGGGGGAAGCGATTCAGGGGTTTGTTCGGAGAATACAGGCGCGATTGATTCTGGCTCGTATACTGGATCTTCCATCAACGAGTCGTCTAGATGACCGGAGGAAGTCTGCTGCAGTCCTTTGCTGCTATTATGATGATTATCTTGGTGGTTACCGACCGACCGAGAATTCCAAGAGCGGCCTTTCCTCTCGATCTTGATTGAAAAGTTCCGATGCAGACCATCGAGTTCCTTGATATGTTCCTGCGGAATACGACCAATTGCGCTGGAAGTCCGAGCCGACCCGTTGGAAGTTTTGTGATTACTGCCGTCCAACAACTTTACCCGCGCTGCAAGACCAGGGGACAAACGACGGAGAAACGACGGCCGGACAAGCGTCTTATCAAGATGATTGGTTGCCTGGTCTGAACTGTCATAGGCCTCGTCGTCGTGCTGACTACTTCCCAAGCTGCGGATACTGCGCAGGGATGATTTGGACTTGATGCGGCGAGGGAAGGGGCCGTCGGGAGAAGAAACCGATACAGCGGGCGTCGCAGGCGACGAGCCAGGAGACGTGTATGAGTTGGCAACAGCCGGATCCGCTGTGGTGGTCTTTGTGGTGGTCGCCGTGGGGATAGGAGGGGGAGGAGGAGGAGAAGTAGTCGTCACGGTGGTGGTGGGAGCGGTCGCAGGGGAGATAGTCGACCCGGAGAATATGGCACGCATGGATACGAAAGATAATTGGAGAGAAGAGGAGAGGAATCAGCAAATCATCTGTCTGGTCAGGCTTCCGTTGTAGCGATAAGCGTGGAGGGTTGGTTGTGTTGTCTGTCGGTTGGTTTGCGATGCGATGAATGAAGGGCTAAGTAGAGGAATGTCCTTCTGGGTTGGTTAGCCTTGCTGTCTGACTTGCTTTCTTTCCAGGTCTTTCTCTTTCGCCTTCTCACCCTGCAGTTTCTGTTTCCTCTCTCCCTTTGGACTAACGTCAGTCAAGAAAGGCTGGTGCGATCCCTGTGGTTAGGCCGAAACACAGACGGTTGAAGCCAGAACGTTTCCTAAAAGGGAAAAAGGAATTGGGGACCGGCCAGCTACATGATATGGCGCATATCTGCGTATTATCCAGAGATTATTGACTGAACCAGCGAGGGATAGCAGCAAGAAAGAGAGAGTGTGTTTGTGTGAGGAAGAGAGAAGAAGGAGAAACAGGAGAAGCCCAAACGGGGAATAACGGCGCGGCGCGAGATTATTGCCAGCAAGCCGATCTGGGCCGCTCCCACTATGGATGTTTATTGCCTGCGCTATGTGTTCTTAGTGCGTCTCCTCGCTTTGCTTTGCTTTTGCCTTAATATTATGACTTGCGTTGTTGAGAACCAAATAATAGGAACAGGCACAGCTAGTGAGGCTGCGTTACGTCGACTGCCAAGGGGGGACACCGCCTTCCCTCCTAGTAGACATGTGTCTAGCCCTACTCCGGAAAAGACAAAGTCACTGTACAAGTACAGAGTGTGTTAATGGTTATCAGACTCATGGTCGTGGTATATGCATATATGGAGCTGGCACAGAATGTCTGACAGGAGGTGGAAGGACACAGGGCATGAAGCAGTTGCCTCTATATCAGCCGTTCCATAGCCGGCCGTCTGATTGCCATCCAGCGGTATCTCCTGTACTTGGACGGTCATACAGAATGGGTGACATGAGAGTAATGTAGGATAGGAAGCCAAGTCAAGCAATAGAACAGTAAATCATTCATTATAAACAGCCATGAGCCTTATGAAAAACAACAGCCAAACCCGAGACCAAATTAATATATACATGCAACTAACCAAACTGCAGAAAGAAATGTAAAAATGTACAATAACAGCCAGAGATATAAGACAGAAGATAGGTAAGTGAACAAAGGGTTTTGGGTATCTAAAAGGACAGCAAGCATATTACTGGAAGAATGGTAAGAATAAGACAAAAAAAAAAAAAAAAAAAAAGGGAAGAAGAAGAAAGAAAGAAATATATGCATTCAAACCAAGAATTGAACTCCAAACACATCATTCAAAATGTCATGCATAGTTAGTTGGGATATACGGTGTGGCTCTCATTCGACGAAAACCACCAGTCCCGTGTCAGCTCCTCGCGGACGACTTTGCACCACGACAGCAGAGCCGCGTCGAACTGCCTCCAGGCGTCGTCGCTATTACCCTGCACGACGCCCATCACATCTAATTTGAGCTTGGCCTCCCATCGGATCTCCGCAGCTTTGACCCAGAAACGGAGGTTCTCGGCGCGGCGGTACGGTTTGGCAATATCCTGATGGTAGGATTTGATCTCGCAGAACGGCCGTTTGGACTTCTTGACGGCCCGATTGTGCATCCGGATGAGATCGCGACCATCCCGGAGTCGTTCCAGCATGGGCGTGGGTAACGGGCTGTTATCCTCGATCGGGGCCCAGGTCGGCAATGAGGAGGCATCTGACCCCACCATCAAACTGCGAAGGAAGGCTTCTTCCCGTTCCCGCTCTTTCCCGGTCCAGTCGCCATGTGCCCATGTCCAGTTTTCGCGTTCTTTGGCTTCCGAGTCTTCTAGCTCGCGCTCTTTGGCCAACATGGTGCGCACATCGGACATCCAGGTCATGATCGCTGTCCGCTCATCTTCGCGTAGACCACCGGCGAAATTGCGGGAAGCCCACCGCTTCAGAAGCTCTAGGACATGGAATAGCGCTTGCCGGATCTCCCGTTCACTTTTCACCGTTGCCAATCGCTCCGGGCGCTCGTGGGCCGTGTAGTAGATCCTAGCTGCCCGGATCGCCAGCGTGACCACATCCAAAATCCGCATGCCTTGGATTTCATGCCATGCTTGCGGTCTAGAAAGAGGCAGAAAATGCTGCAGCGCCTCCTCCTCAGACTCTGGGATATCGTCCGGCGACAGGCTGATGCGGGGAGGCTTCATATCGGGAGGCGGCTCCGTCTGAGACCCGATTCCCTCAATCTCTCCCTCTGCTCTTTCCACCGCCTCCAACAATTCTTTCCGCATTGCTGGCAGATCCGGAGGAGGCGGAATGTGATACGTTTTGATACTGTACGTGCTGACGGTGGGGGGAAGCATGACCTCTTCGTTGTCATCGACACCGTCTTCTTGCGGATCCAAAAGCTCTTCCTCCGTGGCGGTTGGACTCTCTGCCAAGTCGTCAGGGAGAAACCGGGCATTGGGCGTGAGCAGCAATTTTGGGATTTCCTCTGGCTTTTTCTTCTTGAACTCGCGTGCCTGGGCACCCTTGCCATCCAACAGACCTGTGCGGGCGAAATAATACTGCAGATGGGCGATACTGCCCAGGCTCATGACACTCTCGCGGTGTTTGGCGGAGTCGGCAAATTCAGCGCCCTGCGGGCGAATATAGCCGCGTCTCCTAGACGAGACGGACACGGAAGACCTGGCATCAGCGGATGTTGCGGACGAGGCCGAATATGCTGAATGCGACGACACGGTGGAAAAGGTACGGTCTGGCGAGGGGCAGGACGAGATAGCGGGCGTCGGAGGAATGGACGGGGAGGGCGAGGAGGCTCGAAGAGGGGGGAAGGGCTCGATTTCGGGGGTTTCATCCATGGTTGCTGGCAGCAGGCTATCACGCAAGCAGGCTGGCAATCCGCGCGTGTCTGATCGACCAATATTGGATTTCACACGATGGGAGAGTCGAGTGGTGAGAAGAGGAGGCCAGAAACGATAGGTGTCTCACATCAATGTGAGAAAGGCCAGATTGTTCGGATCCGTACAGACAGAGGGAGTGAGATTAACGTCGACTATCATTAACCCACAGCAATTAACCAGGTACTATTAGACCGGTGATGGTAATAACAGCAATAATTAAGCAGAGTATTAATAGGGATGAGGTCGGAGTTGTTCGAGAAGAGAAAAGGGGGCTGAGCATTATTATAGGCCGAGGTGCCTTACGGTAATTATAGTAGTCCTCCACTCAATTAAAGAGTATTAACTGCCACTCGTCTGCCTCGGAGCTGGATCCCATAATGCATCATAACTTGTCTGCATTTTTATTATACTTTGCATCATCATCCTCTTCTACTCTGTACTTGGACATCACTCTTATCACTCTTCCCATTATTGTGGCTTCATAGTTCAGGTACGCGTTGACGTCTTGCCTGTTCGGGTTTAGCGCGTCCAGTGCCTGGCTGCCCCGCGTTCCGCCCTCTGCGGATCATCCCGTGATCATCTTAACATCAACAGAGTACTACGTAGGCGTTCAACAGACTACACAGTTCAAGAGTCCAACGACAGTCATGATGACAGGCCGGTGATGGTGAGATGACAGATGCAGTGCTCATGAATGGAGAATACTCTAGTCTAGTCTAAAACGCCAGAACACCCCGATCCCTAATACAAATGTACTCCGTACGCGGTGACTATATCACCTCCTCGCGCTCCCACCCAGTCAATCGCAACTTGTCAATGCTCTTGCTGGGGTGCGCCTTGGTCGAATCCTTATACTTGGACGCGTACGGGTTCGGATCTTGCCCCTGATTCAAATTCCCTAGCGTGTGGTTCACCTCCCCGTGCTTGGCCTCGTCCGCGCGCACATACATCAGCAGGTCCATTATCGTCTGCTTACCCTCGGGCATTTTCCAGTATGACACCGCCATTTCGGGGGCCCTCATCTGCGCCCATTCAGGGAGCGCTCCACTTTCTATCTCTTGGACCGCCCGCGAATATGTCACCACGGCTTCCTCCTCCAGGTAGCCCACGAACCGGTGGCAGATGCGCGGGGAGATCAAATATGAGATGAAGAATCCGTTGAAGAACACGCCCTGGGCGCCGAGGACCATCATGCGCATGAAGAGACCGGGTTTTGCGAGTTTCATAAAGGTGAGGAGGTGCATCCGTTCGTTGTATGCTTCTTCCAGGAGGGTCTCAATCCTATCAAAACATGAATTAGCCAGCTGTTCAGTTGGTTGTAATGGCTTGCATTACCATCCATTGTCTCTCTTCATCCGTCGCAGGCTTCTCAGATGTCTCAACATTCCTCCCACCATGCCCGGAACCCCTGCCACACTCTCCAAGAAAATGAATCGCGTGAGCCACTTTCTCTCCGTCATCTTGAACTTGGGTTCTGCTTCCTGGCCCGGTTTAGGGTGTCGGTATCCCGTCACTGTATCCATCCCCCACCGCAGCATACGGACGGTACCAAGTGCCAGCCAATCGGCCCAGTCTTTGGCTTCTCGGTGGGAGACTTGAACCTTGCGCATTTGCTCATAGGTATAGCTGAGAGGTCAGCACCCTGACGTTTAATCCGGGGTATATTACAGAATTTGACTTACACAGGATGAACCCACGAGGTTTCTACCTCACGGATATGAGGCGCCTTCGGAGGAGGAAAGAACTCGTTAATCTGCTTTTGTGGCGTGGACGAAATGGATCGCTTGTTGGCCGTTGACGAGGAGTATCGTAACCCTGTCGTGGCTGCGGCGTATGGATAGCTCCGGGCTGCAAGACAAAGGTAGGGTTTGAGGGAGGCAACCCGGATGGGTGCCGACGCTGTCAATGAATTCATTGTGGTATCGCGTGAGTCAAAAAGCCTGAGGCAAGGAATGAAGACAGAATCAGGTCCATGATATTTATATCTAGTCTACAAAGCAACCAAGGCAAAAACCGGAATGAACCAAATAACAACCCGAAGAAAAATCTGTGTATCTGCTGTCATACTCATAGCCTCCATCTTTATCTTCCCGCTACCCCTGTAAGCATAACGGCAAATCGGGTCCGGTTTGTCGGTCCCAAAACCGGGTCTTACTGAAACGACGTAATTGCCGCCAACTTACTCATTCAACCTCAACCTCATCTCCAAACTCATATCCCCTCATAACCTACTCCCCACGGTCAAGGCGATCAACACAGAACTCAAAGCATCTCCAAATCCCTCCCCATTATCCCCCGGCGAGGAGAAATCGTCTTGTCCTCCCTCGGCGTAAAATCGCCGCTGTAACGGGATTACCAAAATTTACGAGATTTGTCACGTGGGCATGTGTCCTTTCTGCTTTTCCGGCTCGGATGGGGCCGGATGTGACTCAAGGCTCGAGGATTTTCCGGAGTCGCCTCTTCACTGACCATAAGTAAAGGAGTACTGGTACTGATGACTGATACCTTGGTAGATTCCGGCCCCTTTGGACGACCAGAGCGCTTGCCACCTTCCACGTACTCAACTAGAGTCCGCTTGTCAACTTCGGGATCAAAGCCACGGTCTGGGGTCTTCTTGTGTCAGGATCCAATGCTTCGAGAGCTCATGCCAGTGATAGCTTGCGTCAACTTCCATGATGTCTACACCGTAAGAAAACAACCTAAGAGCCTGGATGCGGACGCCAACTGGGTGGGACGATCCCTTCATTTTGCAGTGCGGTGTAATCAGGGGGTTCAGAAGACTAGAAAAAAGCAAGCAGCGAAGACAATATGGCAAAGAAGATGGGGGTGAAGAGGGGAGGAGGAAACCGTGTTGGCCATGGGGTAGGGGATAGCGGATTGTACTCTGTACGCTCATTGTTTTTTGGAAGTTGACAGATTAAAGCGATCTACCATACAAATTACTATGCAGGGCTTGGCTATGTACTCAGCCGTATTCGGCGCTAAAACATTACTAGCACTCTGGCAATAATTACAGAAGCCCTACTTTGTATCAGGCTGGATATGGTTGGCTTGTTGAATGGTCCTGAGGACAAAGGGATCATCAATGCAGTAAGATGCGAGGCAAGCAGGTGCCTCTCGTATTTTACACTATTATTGGACTCGTACTTGTACTTCTTTAGGAAACACTGCTTACGGAGTACAAGGGTGCAGGAGGGAGCATGACACAAGTACAATAGTCGGTTATCGGGAAACTGGGCTATTCGCTGAGGATAGAACCACGGAGTATGAAATGAGACTGACTGATGACTCCGAGTTTAACCGTCAGCATGGTGATGGCATTCGAAAGCACGAATTTCCTTTCATCCATGGCCATCAGCTTCTATCCATTCCATCCTCTTTCTCCAAAGCACAATGCGGAGTAGTATCATATCAATCAAAACTAACAACCGAATCCGACGTCCGCCTCACAGAATAATGAGTCTCCCCCTCCTCAGGCGTGATGTCCTTCTTCTCCAACTTACTCACGTGCGCAAGACGAGGGCCCTTGCTGATCTCTTGCACGAGCTTCTGCACCGATTCTGTGGGGCCTTGGGCTTCGCCTTCGACCTGTTCTCATGGTAAGATAGGATAGGTATGGGGGCCATGCCTGAGACAAACCAATCCATCACTGGTGTTCTTCACCCAGCCTTTCAGACCGAATGCGATGGCCCGCTTCTGCGCGAAGTCACTGTATGCAGGTCAGTGATATGTAGCCTAGATGATAGTAGTAGGTACTTACCGGAACCCGACACCTGTCAAGCCTGCCGTCAACACTATCCAAGTCTATGAATCGGGATATAGTTGCTTGCCTTGTACCGTGCCATGGACCTTATATGCGATCTTGATGATATCATCAGCATGATGTGCCCCCGGTGTTAGGGCATGCAGGAAAGGGAACATACCCGTTGCGTAGTCATCGTGATCGAATGGATATATCTTCTGATCATACGCAGTCATATATGGCTCCGCAAAACCCTTGTCTTGCTGTCAAGACTGATCTTATTCTGTACAGAGTATGCACTTACGGAGTATACTCCATACGAACCGGATCTCTGGCGTGCGGGGAGCTTCTGTCCCCCGCTTATTCAGCATGCCCGGAGTACTCGCCTACTAAAAACGAGGTCTACACTGGCAATACAAACAGACTGATGGAAAATAGAGTATTGATTGAACATTGGTGACTGAAAATCGAATTCCCATCTGGGATCCTTCAGACTCCCCTGTCATGCCGCATTAATAATAGTCGAGAGTGGTTGGAGTCGGTATGGTCAGAACATGCTATGGTATTCTAATGTTGACGAGGCTCCATGAAGTCATTGAAGGTGTTTATCTCGCCTCCGTCATCGATAGCTAGTTCGAGTCAATCTGGGAAGGGTCGGAGCCGGTAGCAACTGCCTCAGTCGTTGGAGGAGATACAGCGTAGCGATATCACGTGAAGTAGCAGATCATTGGATCGTCGATTAGTCATTTTGCGCCTCAGGAACATGTATTGATATTACGTGATCAATCCGGCTGTAAACGTCGATTTCGATCCAATTGCAGTCTTAGGAACCATACACCGTATATCTTCATAGCTACGGAGAATAAGGATAAGGAAAGAGTCGTAACAATAAGAATAAGTGACACTACATAGAGCCAGAACATATTTCCTGTGTGGTTATAATCTCCCCCGTGATTGGCCACACTCTCCGCCCCTGATCTTCGAACAATCCAAACCATCCAAACAATATCAACCGCCGAGGAACGAATCCTCCATGTGTTATCGAGGGCTAAGGCAGTGCGAGATGCTGGTGCTAACATGCTAAGATGGCTTCCCTCCTTTCCTTTTTCCGTCAGCTCTACTCCCTGAATACTCTGGACACCCGATTCACCACCCCGGCCACTACGCCCCTCAGGACCGCTGCCGACACGCGACCTGCCTCGAGCAAAGATGTCCGCGCAAGTGCCATTGCCAGCGGCGCGCCGCCGTCTAAGTGGAAGACGCCCGAGTTCTTCGTTTATTACGTGGTGTTCATTACATTGGTGCCGTTGATGTTCAAGACGGTGGTGGATGTCTCACAGGGTAAGGGTTTGGTGATGGGGGGGAGCTCCGTTGAAAAGGGTTAGATGTTGACTCGGGAATAGAAAGCCATCCAACGTATCCTCTTTACTCGGATTTGCTGTCGACGGGCTGGATACCGGGCCGCAAAGTGGTGAGTCTATGACCAGTGTGTCGAGTTGCCAGGGAGTTGTGCTGATTGATGGCTCGTCAAGGACAACTCGGATGCGCAGTATGCGAGCTTTCGCGACAACATACCCTACCTCCTTTTGCTCCTCGTCTTGCATCCATTGTTGCGCCGCGTATACGAGTTCTTTTCGCGCAGGCCAAACGATTCTCGGGATTCAACCGTGGACGCTCGCATGACGCAGCGGATACAATTCGACTACTATTTTGCGCTGGTGTTCATAACGGCCCTGCATGGCGTATCCGCTCTCAAAGTCCTCGCTATTCTGTCCATCAACTATAAAATTGCCAAGTCTCTTCCCAGAGCATATATTCCCGCCGCAACATGGATATTCAACATTTGCACTCTCTTCGCAAACGAGCTCTGTTCCGGATACCCCATTGAGCGTGCTGCGACGTTGCTTGCGGGCACGATGGGTGCCTCCAGCGATAATGAAACTACGCTGGTGATGTGTGGTCGTTTTCTGGATAGATTGGGGGGGTTGATGCCGCGGTGGGAGATTCTTTTCAACATTACGGTTTTGCGGTTGATCAGTTTCAATATGGACTACTACTGGAGCCTGGATTATCGCTCCGCAAGTCTTATTGAAGTGAGTTTTCCCTAGACCTATATTTATACTGTCTCATATCTAACAAACACAAGAAGAAGCAACTCGATCCAACAGCTCTGCCCGAACGAGACCGTGTTAACATCCCCGCGGAGCCGTCCGCCTTCAGTCCCCGCAACTACATCGCATACACCCTCTACTCGCCATTATACTTAACCGGTCCCATCTTAACTTTCAATGACTACATCTCGCAGCAGCGATACGCTTCTCCGTCTGTCACCCGGTTCCGCACCCTTCTCTACGGAACCCGCTTCCTGCTCACCCTCCTCAGCATGGAACTCATCCTGCACTACATCTACGTCGTGGCCATCTCCAAAGCCTCCCCGAACTGGTCCCTCTACACTCCGGCGCAGCTCAGCATGATGGCCTACTTCAATCTCCACGTCATCTGGCTGAAGCTCCTCATCCCTTGGCGCTTCTTCCGCCTTTGGGCGCTGGTCGACGGCATCGATCCACCGGAGAACATGACGCGCTGCGTGTCGAATAACTACTCCGCATTTGCCTTCTGGCGTGCCTGGCACCGCTCCTTCAACCGCTGGATCGTACGCTATCTGTACATCCCTCTTGGCGGCGGCGGCGGTGGTGGCGGCCGTCGCACCGGCAGCAGCAGCATAAAATCCAAAGCCCGCCAGATCTTCAACTTTCTCGCGGTCTTCACCTTTGTTGCGCTCTGGCACGACATCAACCTTCGCCTCCTGATGTGGGGCTGGCTCATCACGCTCTTCGTCCTCCCCGAAGCCCTCGCCACCTACCTCTTCCCCGCGTCCCGCTGGCGCTCGTACCCCAACACCTACCGCATGCTGTGCGGCGTCGGCGCCGTCGGCAACGTCCTCATGATGATGATTGCGAATCTAGTTGGGTTTGCGGTGGGCCTCGATGGCATGAAGGGACTGCTAGATGGGATTTTGGGGTCGTTTTCGGGGTTAGCGTATTTGGGGCTTGCTTGTTCGGGATTGTTTGTCGGTGTTCAGGTGATGTTTGAGATTCGGGAGGAGGAGGCAAGGTGTGGGATTAAGTTGAAATGTTGATGGTCTTTTTTGAGGCTCCTATCTATTGCGTGGCATTTTGGGGATTAGATGTTGTAGACTAGCATTTATAAATCATTGTAATCGAGCATAGATTGCCTATAATACTTGTACACGGTTTCCGAAACAGGGTATCATCAAAGACAGAAAGGGAGAACAGCCCAAATCAAAGAAAAGCACCACACCTCGACTCCTCATGTACCTTATAACAATCCAACCCACAAGTCCGCACATGACAACTTCGACACCGAATCTTCCCCCAATATCCACAAATAGCACAGAAGAATCGCGGCGGCTTCCTGGTTATCGGCGGGCCTGCGCGCGACGCGTTATATGGCATCGGCGGTTCGGAGAGAAGGGCTTGCATGATGCGGTCTGAGGGGACGGAGGGGATACGCGAGCGGAGGAGAGGGTCATTGTCGTACTCGGAGGAGATGATATGTTCTGTATCTGCTGTTGGTGGTGCGTCTTCTGCCGCTGCTGCTGCTGGACCAGAGGTGTCAGTGGCGACAGCGGGGGCTTCTGATGTTCCAGCGGCGGTTGAAAGCTGTGCGGCAGGTGTCCGCTTGCGTTGGCGGCCTGTAGGCTCAGCTTTGGGGGCCGTGACGGGCGTCGAGCTGCGTCTTTGAGCCGGTTTCGTTATCCTGTTGATGGCGGGACGTTGTGGGGCGTTGGCGCCGCCAGCACCCCCCGTACCGGTGGTCTGCGCAGTTTGCGACAAGAACGCCTCCTCATCGTCCAGATGGTTCCGGAAAGTCTTCTGAGACTGTAGAATTCGACGAACATTCGATGTCACTTTTCCTCTTGTCCCTATACCGTCATGTCAGCTACCCGTGCAACTCCTGCCAGAGTGGACAAAGCCTACCTCTCCCCGCCGCATCTTTCTGCTTGACCGGAATCGCTATCTGAATATCCCTATGATTTTCCCGATCCAGCTCTGTCAAATGCCGCAGTATCGCATTATTCTCCCGCGAAGACACATCGCCGCGCCCTCCCGGGTCGCGGATCCCGCGTTTTCTGCCGATCGCCGGCGCGATGGCTGCTTGCGCGGGGTCGAAGCCCCGGTCGGGCACGTAGGTCCATCCGGGCGTTATATGCGCCGATGACGAGGGGAGGAGTTCGATGTGGTACATGGTGTACGAGAGCGACGTGGTAGAGTGCTGGATGAGTGTTGGTCGAATTTGCAACTTTTCGATGAATGATAGACAGGAACCGGCTTAGTAATTGCTCCGCGTTTGTCTTGTTTGCAACCCGGGGAAATGACGCAGTTGCAGAAGCTTCGGGCTGGGTATGGAGAAGCTGCTATTGAGAGTTACTTGATCATCAAATAGATATCTGGATTGTAGTAAAGCACAGGAAGAGGAAGACAATAGCCGTAGACATGCAGGAAACGCGCTTTGAATGATTCCCGCAGCGCTCAAGTCAATTTCGGGAGAGACGGGAAGAAGAAAACAAGAGAAAAGAAACGGAGCACCCATTGCACCAGTCGAATACATCAGCAACAATTGAATAGTTATACACAAGCCTATCGTCGCTTCTGCACTGAGTCCATCTTCGTCTCGAGCTCCATAATGTAGGCCTGGAGTTGTTGCGTGGCCAATTGGAGAGCCTGGATTTGGAGTTAGCTTTTGCTTAAGCTCAGGCGAACGGAGGGAGAAGCAAACGTACATAGATATCTTCGGACAGCATCTCATTTGCCGTCCTGTATTCTCCCAGAATATAATAATAAACTGCAGCTCCCGCAGCCGCAGACCCGGAAAGAAAGCCCAGCACCCTGTACGGAGCCTGGTCAGCAAGAGAATTAGCGCGGAGCTACGGGGGAGCCGCCTCACCCTCCACGAAATGCCCCAACGGGCTTCTTAGCTGGCAGTGAGGAAGAGTCTGCTGCTTGCTTGAGCGCCAGGGAGTTCGAAAAGCTTCGTCGAGCTCCTGGGGCGCCTACGGAGGAGCGCAGTAGCTGGGGGAGTACTCTCGTGCGAGGGAGCATGATGGATGTCTAGAAAAGCAATTAGCAAGAAAAGGATTATTCTAGAAAACCTCTCGAACTTTTTTATGCTTACAGGGTATTCTTATTCAGGATGTCTTGGTGGAAGGATGTCCGTCCGGCGAGGATTTGACAGTGAAGAATGACGTTTGATGGGTTCCGAATGCTCGGTTGAGACCGGGTAAATCCTTGGCCCAACCATGGCGCTTCTCCGACGGATCGTACATGAAGGCATGGCCTGACTGTGATTCTTTACGGATTGACTGTCATATGTTCTAGTGGATTTGAATTGTTTGTATTCACTTCGCTGTGCTGATTTGCTGGGCTCACTCAAGTTTCACCATGTACTATTTACTATTGCTAAATATGCCTAGGTCCAGAATGAATGCCCTTCTAATTGGCCATGGTGCTCTCGTTGAACAGATCCACCAATAAATCATCGCGACATATGTCAAGATCCGGACTGCCCATAGTGTATGTACTTTCGAACGCATAGATACTGAGCCGGTCGAAGAACGGCCGCAGCACGCGCTCTACAATCTCATCCTTTGCCGTTTCTCGGATCCAGTCTGATGTTAACCAGGGCTGTTTCGTTCCGCTGTTGGGTTCTGCATTCTCCACGGGCGAGGTCGCTGAGGTTGCACTTTGCAGTCCCAGGCTTTGGGATACTTCATCCGCAATAGCAGTCGGTTCCCAGCTATTTGGGGGATAGACTGCGTCAATCGTATCGGTCACGAAAAGCCATTCGAGTAATTGGAAGTCGTCTGGTGAGAGCACCAACAGCGTGTCCAGGAGCTTACACGCTTGCAACATCGAGTATGGGTTGTAGGACTCTTGGTGCTGTCCTAGGGGCACCGCAGAAAGCGCCTCCTGGAGTTCAGTGTTGATCAGCGGCCAGAACGGGATCAATGTCGTCGTTGACGTCTTCAGCGCCAGGGCGCGCAGAACCATGAAGATCTCTGCCCTCGTCATAGACGATGGCGATGACGAGCCGGTGGCTGCGAGAAGATCTTCCAGTTTTTGGAGGAGCCCCGGAAGTTCGCCGGCGAAGTAGTCGTTGTTGGCACACAGAATAAGAAGAGCGATTCTTCTGAGATTCAATTGAGCCTTTCTGTCAGCTTCAAGACGAGCGGCCGAAGCTCCTACTCCAAACATGATTCCCGCAGTACTGGGCGGCGGAAGACGAGCCATAAGTTCTGACAGTCTATCCTTATCCGCAAGAATCCACTGTCGCAAAAGGGTTATCCAACCGTCTTTCACCAGACTAATCTGAGAGCTGAAGAACCGGGAATCGTTGAATGCATCGGCTATATCCTTCTTCCATGACTTTCCGGCAGACGGGACCTTTGCAATATGTTGAAGGAGCACCAGTATATTGCGGTTCAAGTTATTAGGGAAAAGTCGTGATCGGAGGATTGGTCCGATGACATTGGTGGATATGCCGGTCACAGCCGTGCTTATACGGTCCGAGTCTCCAAGCGTGGTGGTAATAGCAGGCATCGAAATAGCAAGGATACTCATCATGTCGTCCGGTCCAACGTTAGTAACCGAAATACCGTCGTAATCCAATGACGTCCTGCTGAGATGCCCCGAATCGGGAGACAACCCAAACGGCTTGCTCGTGAAGATTGCAGTAAGAAGGCGTAGCAGCACATCCTGTCAAAAAAGAAACAACGTTAGTAGTCCAAAATAAGAAAAAAGAAAATCAGTATTCAATGGTCTATAGCATACCCCAAGCTCCTTTTTCATCCGACGATTGTCGCCAAAATTCGTGTTCTCGAGCTTTGTCCCCAGTATAGCTGCAAACTCCACAAGACGTGGAAGGATCTGCCTATGCGGGAACGGGTTACTGAGAACGTCTCGCAAAAAAGTTGTGCAGTCCGCCCATATTTCATCTAACACATCATCGTCAAGCGACCTCGCATAAGTGACTAGGAATGCCGCGAGATCAGACTCCGAGATATTGGATGTCAATGCAGATTTACGGCTTGGGTCCAATGCAGTGGGATTTGTTCGACTATAGATGGCGTTGAAGAGAGCAGGGACCGTGATCTTTGGTCTCGAGCCGTCCAGCGTGTGAAGGAGATCGAAGATGAGTGATGAATTGCCAGCATCAGCTTTGGCCCACATATCCACAAGGGTCTCAAGGCACTCGAGGACTTCTGCCGTAAAGAGATGCTCAAGAATTCGTCGCGATCGGTTTCGCATCCGCAAAGATGTGTACTGGAAGGATGCCATCGACTCTGAATCGTGAGGTGGACCACCTTGCTCAATTGCTCCCCAGGACCAGATGGAAAAACACAGACGAACGGCATCCTGAAAGCATAGGAGTACGGTGAGTTTGTTGTTGGCAGCAGTTGGACGTGTCTGACTTGCATCCGAGGTAAACACGCCAGATACCATATTCCCGAAGAAACCTTGGGATTGGTCCGGGCCCTTGATAGCTGGCACGTGAGCTTCATCGGCAAGTAACCGTTCATGGGCTGTCGCGATGCACGTCTCGAGACCGGTCAACAGCGCAATGGTGACATACTCTGATCGGTTCTCAGGCCAGGTATCTGTTTGCTTGAAAGCTAGCTGCAAATTCTCATAGGATTGGCGTATTTCCTTGCAGAAACACCCCACTAGTTTCATGATAACGTGGAATATCGAGCCCGAGTAAAGTGGAACCAGGACATCACAAAATAGCACCATCCACTTCTCGAGGATTTCTCTAGAGTTCGGAGAGCTGATCCCTTTGATAAGACAGTCTAGCAGTTGCTGAGGAGGCTGCGGCAAAGAAGAAGGTGGCCCTTTGTCTGCCTTCTCGCTAGAGAAAGATAACAACGAAGGGCTTGTCAATTGGTCCCGAGAACCCATCCTTTGGTGGTGCTTTGGCCTGGGGGGAGGTGGAGGTAAATAAGCCTGGGCAAACCGAACCTTCAATGCCGCAAGTAAGGCGTCGATGATCGCTCCTTGAACCAAGACACTGCCTCCCCCTTCAAGCTCAAGATCAAGTTGATCAACAAGAAAAGAGTCAACTCCCGAATCTGCCAACTCTTCAGCCCCTGGACCTAAGAGGAGCTGGCGCATGGCAGAGAGGTGGCCTGTTGTAACCTCACTTCCTCGATGCTTGGCTTAGAGATTGACGGCTTTTGCCCGCCGACCACTTTCAGGGTAGCACTGAAAATGATCGAATGAACAGTCCTGGATTCGGGTTGTTCTACAAGCATTGTTAGCGAAGAGAGACGTTTCGGTACGCGCTATGAACTCACCTTCCGAGGTGAACGATACATCATAGCTCCTGTCGCCCACTGTATTGTTAAGGAGAGCAATCCACCCATTGTGAGAAAGAGCAGATATAACTGCCGAGATAGTTTGGAAGAGGTAAGTGCATTCTCTGTAATCTTCCGCGCATACTGCGAGATTCTGCCCTTCGACTGCGTTTTGCGCGGCCCGTAAAAAGAGGGCGTCAAGCCTTGAGACTACCATACGAAACACTCTGTTTTGTGTTAGTTTACCACTTTATCTAAAAAAAAGGCAGCCAAACTCACTTGTGGATAGATGGTAGGTCTTGAAGCCATAGATGAACCGCTTGTGAAGCTTCATTAGCACCTCCCGAGAGCAGATCCAAGACAATGAAAAGAGGTCGCTCAAGCATCGACGAATGATAGGACAATTGAGATCCCCCTGTATCATTAGCTTGCTTCAGAGGGAGCTCATATGTCCCGTGATGACTATGATTCCATAACACAAAGAACCGTTCAGCCTGCTCTACTGACGACACGTGGTGTCCTGTCAACGACGAATTGACCATCAGAGTGGTTATCGACGCCTCGACAAGGTGATCAGGCCACGAAACAGAATGCAAATGCCAGAGAGAGCGAATTGCTTCGACATGGAACTTGGGGTTTGACGGTGAAAGGAACCGCCAAAGTTGTCTGACGAGGGTCGGTGTTAAATCGGAAATGTCTCCGTAACTGATATAAAACCCCGGTGTTTGAATAAAGTATAGGCTTGTCACTGCAGAGGTGATTGAATAGACAACGGGAAAGGAGGCTGGGGTTTCTCCAGTCTCGCTTATACGCAATCTGTTCCAAGTTGCCAGATAGAATCGCCTGTCCCGAAGTATACGCGATTTAGGAACCTTCTTCAGGAGTGCTATGAGGAGATTCACTCTCTCCTGAATTGGAAAGATATCGTCGCAGCTCTCCATAGCTGATACAGCTAGCTCATGGGATTCTCGCACGATAAGCTCACCTAGCTGTTTCGGGATAAATGGAAGAGGCGGTAGGTCCAAGCTGTCCTTGCTTTGGTCATAGAATTTATGGATTTGACCCAGGATATCAACATGACCTGTTCCAGAAGCATGTTGCGCACTCGGAGCTGTCTTCCCATGTGCCAATTTGTGTAGGAATGATCTTTCTGTGAGTAGTCCGACCAAAGCATCCATCACTTTGATCATCCCGTTCGACGTAATCCGCCGTCGATCGCGACTTATGGGGGAATTTTCTGGAATATTTGAAAGCGCATTTATTTTCACGAGAAGAGCGAGAGACAGCAAAGGAGCGTGGACAAGGATCATGTCTTCTTCGCGAACATTAAAATTTTCCAGGATAAAACCTGCAAGCTTGAGATTGTTTAGAACTTTTTCATAGTGATTCTCAAGGTCGTCAAACTTCCAGTCGATGAGTTCAAGAAGCTCGAAGAAAATGATACCGCTCTCGACACCATCAAAGAAGGCACTAGCGCTGCGAAAGACATCCTCAAATTGCCCTTTTTCTGCTATTGCTTCGAATGATTGCACATTCTGCATGATTGGAAGGAAAACAGTTGGGACAATGAACCCTCCAACTTCCCAACGGTCCATTAGGGAAAGCGAGATTCGAAAAGGTTTTGACCGCTCTGAGGAAACATGGACATCTTGTTGGATCATTTCTAGAAGTCCTTTTACGAGTGGCTGCAGACCAAACTGACTGAAATACTGAGACTGCGAAATTGAACCATTGTCGGGAACAGCTTGGCTAGGGTTATCCTTTCCTGACGTTGGATCGCGAGCTTCAAAGGAAGGCCTATCGCTCGAAGGCTCTGGCCCTAGAAGCCAAGCCCATAGTCTCCGGTTCAGGCTCATATCTCGTCGAGAAACAACACCAACGGCTGCAACCACCAGCCGCTGAAGATCATATTTTGTAATTCGAGACTGCAAGATTGGTGAACTTAGAGGAAGATGGGTCACCAATAAATCAAGGAAATTCCGTTGAACCAAGACTTGTTCATCAGATAACCCAGAAGCAAAGCATCGAATCAGCAAACCAGGCTCCGGCAAAATAACAGAATTGGCTGCGGCCAGCATTTCTGAAGACATGCCGGTAGAGTCGCTGACTTCCACCACACTCGGCCTGCGATCAGTCACTCCTAGTTTGGGAAGATAGCGGTTCAAATAAGCCAGAACACCGGTCCGTCTACTAGGGCTTGTGATCGACGCCAGGAAAAGACACTGCCAGAAATATTGGCCATTGACTGCCCCCTCTGTGCCAGCTTTCTGAGTATCCATCTGACCGGCAGCATCGCGAAATTTGTTGATAAGCCGTAACGTAGGGTCGAAGTCATCGCTCGTTTCCTCTTCGAGCCCTGGGAGGAGTGCCAAAATAATAGCCTTCAAGGCCGGACGAATAGCCCACGGTTCCAGCGGACAAATATATGTTTCTACCAGTAACAAGAACAGAGGTCGAACCGTAAGCGAAGCGAATGTCAAAGTGGGCGCAATGCCTGGGAAGTACAAGGGTAGGTCTTGCGATAGTCCTTCCGACTAGTCAGGCAAATCATTTACCCATTAGCAACGGCACCTTTCACTCCATTGTCAGACAACCCAAACCTTTATCAATCCAAATATATATGTGTATACTTCAAGAGCCTTCTGGTGGACGCCGGATGGCAGCGACGGGTTTAAGCACTGAGCCAGCCGCTTCGAAACGAGTACTTTGTGAGGAACAACCGGTAGGTCTGGAGGGTGGGTTTGAAGTGCCTGGGGACAATAATTCAGATTTGCTACCAGTATTTCCCAATTAAACAGGACACACCTTCAAAAGGCGACTGAGAAACGAGATATAATCTGCCCACTCCTGCAGGGCCGTGTCGAACAATGACAGTGCTCGCTCGACGCTGGACGCATACCGGCGATAGTTTTTGTTCTTCTTCAAGTGATCTAAACAGAACACTATCAGTTTCCATAGCTATCACTCCACCACTCATCCCAAAAACAGTAACCAGGTATCAACAGCTGGGCGCAGACCTTCCTTTCCTCGTAACCGAGAGCGCGTAAGAGAGCTGTCGGAGCTGGCAGGAGAGATCGACCTCGGAAATGCGCTGGGATCAAGGCTCATGGTGCCAATCTCGGATCGCTAGTGAAACAAAAGTCTGTAAAACCGCACTTCGTCATATTCTGCACATTAAGACAGGACGTTCTGGGCCTAAGGGGTACTGACTGTCAAAGGGTCGTGGAGGACACGAAGAGGTCAGGCGGAGATGTTTTGGCCGCTCGGGAGCTCCGACCACCGACCAGCTAACCAACAACGTCAACCCACGACGCTCTCTACTACCAGCCCCCAGCACACGAGCGAATAAGTGTGATGGGATTATAAGGAACCGTTCTTTGTGCCCTCTAATTGATCAGGATGCTCAACGTCGATTGAATCAGAGTTTCGCCGCATGATCGAAGAGAAAGACCCCGCTATCCTGGAGGTAGCTCCAATGCGCGCGATCTAGATATGGACCAGCATGCGCAAGGACAGCAGCTACGCACTTCTTCGGACAAGGATGGAAATCATCAGGGGAGTGACTATGCGGAATCGCATCTGACGACAGATCCTACAGATTCTAGCACTCAAGACCCAGAACAGCGGCCACCGTTACCCCCGCGGCCAACGTTGAATCTACTGGACGAAAATGCAGGCGCTTCCAAAGCTGTACGGCAACAGACGCAATCCAATCTACAGGCAAAGGCCACGACAGCTATATCTTTGACCGACATTGACTCCCAGTCTGATGACCCAAAGGACATCCGCAGTCTGCCCGGGGCGTTGAGAGCAAGGGCAAGCCTCAGCCAGATAGCAAGCTCCAGAGGGAGCGAGACCGGTGATTCAGTGAGTGTGAGAAGCTCTCTTCTGAACCCGGACATTGGCGAGGTCGAAAATGTGTTTGATGACTTCGTCGCCACGGAGAGTGGGGGGGTACATCAAGACAGCGACGGTTTACTTCTGTTTCCTGAGTTTCGGGCCGATGATGTGGATGATGATTTTGCAAACGAGTTTGAGTCGCTTAGCGAAATCGGTGAAACGGGGGGGGATGAAGGTTTGTAATATCGCAGGTGGAACGTTCATTTTTGCTAACCTCTTGCAGAGCTGGTTCTCGAAAAGTGGAAGGCAAAAAAGAAGCATTATCTTATTTTTTCCGCGGCTGGAAAACCCATATGGACAAGGCATGGTGATGGGAGCTTGATCTCGACCTACGTTGGTGTAATTCAGACTATCATCTCGTTTTATGAAGATGCAAAAGATCCCCTGGATAGTTTCACGGCTGGTGATACTAAATTTGTGATTTTGACCAAAGGACCTCTATACCTGGTTGCGATCAGTCAGCTTTTGGAGAGCGAGAACCAGCTCAGGCTTCAGCTTGAGGCTTTCTATATGCAAGTTTTATCGACACTGACTTTCCCCTCTTTGACCCATTTGTTCTCTGTCCGTCCATCCACCGATCTTAAGAGGCCCTTACAAGGGACCGAGAACCTCTTGTCAACACTGGCCGATAGCTTCACAAAAGGCTCGCCATCTACCCTGCTGTCGGCCCTGGAATGTCTGAAGATTCGTAAAGCGCACCGTCAGACAATCAACAATGCTCTCCTGAAGACCAAGGTCAGCAGCCTTCTCTATGGCTTGGTCGTTGCAGGCGGGCGCCTTGTTAGTGTTGTGCGTCCCAAGAAGCATTCATTACACCCTGGAGATCTACAGCTCTTGTTCAATATGATTTTTGAAGCAGAGGGGGTCAAGGCTGGTGGTGGTGAGAGCTGGATTCCTGTGTGCCTACCTGGGTTCAACAATGGCGGTTATCTATATATGTATGTCAGCTTTCTTGATCTTCGCGATGAAACAAGCAATGCTCCGGACGAGGACACGACCAAGGAGGAATCGGTTGCTATTATTTTGATCAGCACGAACAAGGAAAGCTTCTTCGAGTTGCAGGGAATGCGAAACGCTCTCGTCGAAGTAAGTTTTTGTCCACAAACCATCAGGTGAAATGCCAACATAAATTGACCCATTATAGCAACTGGAAAAAACCAAAAGCATCAATATAATAAGAGCCGCCATTGAAAAAGGCCGGCCAAATCCTACCGACATCGTTCCTGGAACAGTTCTCCACCATTTTCTATACAAATCAAAGCCAAACGTCCAATTTATTATGTCCTCTTTCGATCCGGATTTCTCGTCAATCTCGAGACGTCGAAGGTTCGTCCACTACCCTCCATATCTTTGTCATGATGAAATTTTCAACTGAGATTGACGCTTCTCTTTTCATGGCCAGACTAATGTCCACTTACAACAATCTACATGCGAGTATCCATGCAAAGCATACACATGTTAGGGTCCACCATTGTGTCTCTCGCTCCGCGAGTTCACTTGCTTGGGTTACGCCAGCACTTGAGCTCTATTGTGTCGCTGGTCCGAATGCAAACCGAAATGCACTCGCGCAGAGCGCGAGTAAGGTCGTACAATGGGTGCGTCAAGAGGAGGAGAGGTTATTTATTATCGGGGGTGCGGTAAGTATAATAACAACAGAGGAGTGCATGCTTCTAGATGTGGTTTTCTAATTGCTCGACAGATCTTTTAACGCTTTTATGCCATGGGCGGTTCGCTTGTGTATATTGCGTCAGATCTAATAGAGAAACTATGAGATCTCTTGCATTTAGTTTTTATATTGATATTTCAGTAAAATCGAGAGATATATTCGGTCTCTTTCGAACGTTTCTATTGCTCCATCGTATGGACCTATATGGGAGCGCTAGCCGCCCTCAAATACTCCACTAGTCAATCGTATCGTCCCTTAGGGCAAAAAGCTGCCGCATAAGCTCATCCGCTTTACTCCGCAGGGCATCATGGTACATGGTGTTCGTGATGAACTGCTTGCATCCCTTGATCTTTGAAGCAGTGACAGCCGAATGGTCCAGATGAACGTACATATCATCCATGTAGCTTGCTGCGTAGACAGGAACCTCATTTTTCGCCAGCTGCGTTTCGTTGTACAGCACTGGCCAGTCATCCGTGGAAGCGAGAATATCGGAGACTTCTTTGAGTTGCTTGAGTTCGGTGTAAGATTCGAACATGTCTCGGAAAATCTACGATATGTGAGATTTATGTTGCAAAGAGAGAGATTGGGGGGGCAAGTTACCATCTCGCCGGTGAAGTAGACCTCAGGTTCGTTCGGGTCGATATGGAATCGTGAGTTAGCCGCACGTAGCCTATCGGCTGACCAGTTCGATGCTTGTCTGTTGCCTTTAGCATGTGGAGGTCTCTGGAATAAAAAGGAAGTCTTCAGGCCTCTCACCCCTGGCAATAAATCATTTCATGGAGGATAGCATAAATGACATTGTTATCAAAGCCACCATAGCCATCGATCGTATTGAGAGTCGGTTGGGTCAGGAAGCCAAAGATAGCCAGATCATTTGAGGCGCGCAAAATCAAATCTATGGTTCTCCTTTAATCAAGGTTTCCCAATCGTTGAAAGGAATGGTGTCCCTACCATGAATACTATCAAGACCGCCTATGCTTCGTTAGTCACAAAGTAATTCTTTATGGATACTTGATCTTACCATGCATGCCAAACAAGATACCCAGCTGCTGGATTCTAGCTGGAGTGAGAGTCCCTGAATGCACGGACACTTTGTTTTCCTGCAGATATCGGATGATCTGTTTTACTCGAGAGGCATCTTCGGGATACTTGGCATAATAGGCTTTGTTTCTCTGTTCAACCTTCTCTTCGTCAGGTCAGTTATATGGAGTAGTAACCGATCCACTGCAGAAATACGCATACCGTAAGTAAGGGCGTAGACTGGGTCTGGTCCATTCACAAGAGGAGGAAGTCCACCACAAAGGAAAGCCTCGGTCAGCGCATCCGGGCTTTTCAACGTGAGCGAAAATAATGTTAGAACAAAGACGCTATAATATATCACTTGATGAAGCACATACAACATAGAAAGATAAGTCACAGCGCAGAATCCACCAAAACTCTGGCCGATGACGCTCCATTTGCGCTTCTCTTCGGGATAGTCCGCTGTCAGGCATCGACGGACCGCTTCACAATCGCGGACAATATTATCTGCCCTGAAGTTCTTTATGTACTCGGCTTGCTTGATTGCATTGCCTTGTCGGGCCAGGGTACCCGCAGTAACAGTAGAGCTAAGACCAGTGCCACGCTGATCCAGGAACAAGACCTATATAAATACGAAGGTAAACATTCAGTTATTCTGTCCTGGAACAAAGTAAAAGCTTCTCATACCTGATAGCCTTTGTCGAGAACTGTCCCAACCCAGCCATTATCCTGCGGGGCACGACATCCAAACCCCGGGCCGCCCTGGAGATAAACCAACCAGGGCAATTGTTTATTGTCGCCTTTATTCTTCACGGACTCGGCTGGCGTTTCCAGACGATGGACACTACGCGCAAATAGCCTCAAACTGCCATTGCTTGGTTTGCTGTAGTCTACAGGGACATCGAAGAACAGCTCTGCCACACGGAGTCTTCCTGCAATAGAACGTGAGCATTTTTATAGGAAACCAATCCCAACGTCAGAGTAAATTCATGTACCTGGAATATTGTGGGCATTTCTTTCAACAAGCTTTGCGGCCATGTTGGTCTTCCTGGTGAGATGTGTGTTGATGTCGACTCTTGATATTGATTGCCAGTTGACCGATTGGTGGTGCCAAGACCCTGTATTTTGGGTTTCGCATTAACCCGGGACATAAGCAAGAGGGAGAAAAGATCATATTCAAATCAAGATCAAGAAAGAATAAATAGATGACACTAATAACCATAGAGAGGCTCCAATTAGACACAGCTATCCCGCATACAGCACATTTGGATTCAATACATATAGAGAGCAAGTTGGACATAAAACCTATATAACTCGGGCACCAAAAGTTTGAAGACTACATTTGGAATTGCACCTAAAAAAAGGGAATACAGATCGTATTGTTATCCCAGAAAATACATGAAGTCTATCTGTTGAATAGGCAGATACTTGAAATACCCGTAATGACCACTTAGAGTGGCCATGGTCATTTTGGTGGCATGTTTTTTGAGCCAACACTATCCAATTCACCAGTGATTGATGATTGAATGTACCTCATAACATTATGCACAGAAGGCTTACCGGCGACGACCAGCACCACCCACATTGTCACCTCGATCAGCCATACTGACCACCTCGCCAATCCCGGCTGCCTCTTGCTCATCCTCAAGCGCCATAACCTCCTCTCTGCTATCCCACCATCTCTCTTCTGCCATGCTGAAAGCGTCCTTCCGTAGTTCCTTCACATTCTTTTCTAGCTCAAAGCCCTTTGCATTCAAAGTATCGATAAGGATCTTTTGCCATTCCTCGGACGACCGATTAAAGAATTCCCGCAGGGTCTCGAATGGACGCGGAAGGGGCCTGTTATCATTTGCAGACGGTTCTGGTTCTTGTTCTTCCACATCTAGTTGTTCCATTTCTCGTGTCGGGACTGTCAGTTCGGTAGGCGCGGGAGAAGCAGCTTCCAGCGGCAATGCATCCTCTTCTTCCATCTCCACTTCTTCCTCTTCGTCGTCATCCTCCATATCTTCGTCGCTGTCTTCCTCTTCTTCATCGAGGAGATGCCAGTTCTCGGACTCCTTGTAGAATATCTCTTTAACGCCATCGAGCTTGTCCAAATCGACGGAGTACATGTCATTGAATGTGAATTCCCTGTCTCCTTTTTCGAATGTTCCACCGAAGATGAAGAGAGTATCATCTTGAACTGCTAGCTGGGCGTTGAATCGGCGATGAGGCATCTCAAAACGGACCACAGCTGGATTTCCTGGCTCTTCTTCTCCTTCCTTGGAGGCATTTAACTGTAACTCATCCTCTCCGTCATGATAAATACCTTCCTTAGCCTCCAAAGCCTTCAAGTTTTGCAAAAGGTCCTCCTCGTCTGCCTTGCTCCGGTTCTTGGCTTTCATCTGGTTGGCCGCCTGCTTTTTACCAGGTCCCCTTGGGCGCCGCAAGCTAAGCGGGAAGAAACGATTTCGATCAGTATTCCAGGCGAATAAAGAGTCAAAAAACTCGCTGTCAATCCCTTCCTCGCTGAGCTCAACATCATGAACTCCGCCGAACATGATACCTCGACCCTTATGGTAAGCCATGGTACAGCCTGCTCGGGGAGGGTTAGGGGAATTGGCAGGTTTTTTCCTACGCTCCCAGCGTACCAATGGTGGAGTATTTACAGGTGCTTCCGATTCAGGTTGGGTAATTCGAAGAAACCAGGTATCTTGATGAACCATTGGCTTTAGCGTCATGCGTTGCGGGCCACCCTTCTGCTTTCCTGCACCAATGCTGGCCTTGACACGAGAGTATCCACCATACAGAACAGCGCCTGTTTCATGGGGCAGGAAAGAGAAAGACGAGCGAGGATCAGGTTTTGGTGACCCGGTCATCAATGGAGGGTTGAACCAAGTATATCTTGCGCAATCGTATACCCACAGATCCTGAAGATACTTGGTCTGTTGCGAAGTATCCTGGAAGCCACCAAAGAGGATGATATAATTCTACACAATATTAGTATCTTGTTTGCAAAAGGGATGCGAATGCACCTGCATCCAACCTTAAAATAAGTCATTCTGTGTCCACTTCTAGCCGGTGGGCCTTTCCCTTTTGTTTCCAGACGAGTCCATTCTCTCGTTGCTGGATCCAGGTGCCAGAAGTCATTGTAATGATAGAAGGTGCCCTGTTTAGGGGATGAAAACTCTCCTGTATCGAAGATCCGTTAGCCTCTCCAATAAAATACATTGATCCCGTATAGATGCTTACCTCCAAATAAATATACACCTCCTGTATTGCCTCCTCGACACCAAGCATGTCCACTTCGCGGGAGCGGGCTATTCGGACTCGTGACTTCTCTCCATTCGCCACGATCAACCAAATAGACAAACAAGTTATTAAAGAACGTCGCAATGGTCCCATCAAAGTACTCTCCGCCAAACATCAACAGCTCATTCCTATTCGAAGGTGATGCGAGCACCGTCGCAGATGACCGAGGTGTAGGTGGCTCCGAGACCACCTCAGTGACTTTCATAAATTTTGCCTGCTCTTCTGCATATTGCGCCAGGATGGCGTCCAAGTCAGCTTCTTCTGCATCACTGTCATCACCACGGCCTTTGGTCTTGGTCTTCTTCTCTTTTTGAGCGGCTTTCTTGTTCTGCTTGGCAGCTACCCGCTCCTTATGCTCTGTGGTCTTTTTGCTGCCTTTTTTGCCCATAATGAAATACCCGTGAAATCCGATATAAACTGGCTCTGTCTTTTTTTATTTTTAATGGGTTGGAATATAGCATTGAGAGTGGTTAGTGTTTGCAAAGCTCACATCTAGTTTTCTCGGACTGTGGGGGTTGAGATCTATTAAAAAAAAAATAAAAAAAAAGGCCCCGCGGTGAATCGGTTGCGATTGACAGCCTATACACCTATACAGCACCCGTATAAAAAAAGACACGGGAATCGTAAACAGAGAAACAGGGCACAATAGTGTGTGTCAACACAAGATCTCACACATGAACTTTCAAGATACTTTAACTTGTAATGATATACGATCTTGCTCTGTCAACACCTCAGGCATAAATAATGGGTTTCTTGTCACCGCCCACGTGATGACGCGTCCAGGCGCGCTCTGCCTTTCCTTTCTGAACCGCGATACTGTACATCTGAGCTGCAAGAGACGGACGACGGACGTCAAGAGGATTCGGCACGTTCTCGGATTTCCGGGCTGGAATCGTCGCAGAAACTATGAAAAGCAGAAAGACGCCCCTATGACGAAGAACAACTTAACAACTCACCTCAAATGGCTGCTGAAGCAAGGCCCGTCGTTATACCCCTCTTTGACACTATCCGCACACGAAAACCGGAACAACGCAAACAATCAGAACCCTCCTCACGTCCGGCCGATTTTGGAGCAGCCAACTGTTGATATTGAACTTGGCAAAGAGGGCCATCCGGACAGTATAGCGGGTACGTTTGTCAAGGGTACGGGAGCAGATGACGCGGACGTCAAAGTCGATGACACGAACATGGCACGGTTGCTACTTGCTCCCCAGTCCGCAAACAAACCTCGATTGCTGAGCTCCCCAAAGGAGCCTGTTGAAGGAAACAAGGCCGGGAATAGCGGTGCACATGAGAAGTCACCTTCAGAACAACGGAAAAGGCGAAATCCGAATGTGGTAAAAGGTATGGCAGCATATTCGTGTCCTAGACGCAACTGCAGGAGACTGACTATGATCATGGCAAAGATACCCAGTGCGATTTGCCTCCGCCACCGCACAGCATCAAAGAGCCAGCCACAACCCCCAGAAGGCCCAAACACACGATTGATGTCGATTCGCCAATGGTCGATGTTGACGCTATTGACCTGACGGGTGAATCCGAGCTAGCTGCCGCTCCATCGTCCGAAACGTTGGAAGAGTTTGGATCACCACATCGGCTATGGACAGAGGATGCTGCATTTCGCGCAGGACCCGAGAAAAGAGGGAAGAAAAGGAAAAGCGATGAATACAAATCTGACCTCCTATCGCCGCGGAGACACGTCCCAAAAGCCCGCTCGCCCCTAGCATCAAACAACGCTGCGGCTTTCAAGGAGCCCGCCTCAGCTCAAAAGCAACCTGTTTCCTCCAACTCGCATATGGCCAGGCAGCCAGAACGACAGTCATCAGTGCATTGTCGTGACCGCTCAGAAAATCGAGTCATTGCTGACTCTGATGATGGTGAAAATGACTTGTTTGATAGATGGGTGCAGGATGACGATCCGATAGTGGATCATGATGAAGGATTATATCCAGTTCTTCCTAAAGAGGACCGACTAAATGGCCATGAAGCCGACGGGTCACCCAAGCGGCCAAAGGCCATGCCATCCCTCGTTAAAGAGAAGTCCCTAGCCGACAACGCTTCATCGCCTACAAAAAAGGCATCTCCACAGAAGCAGCAAGAAAGCCCACCAATTCCCTTTCCTTTTCCTTCCAGCTCTCAACCCAAGCCTGATGAGACTGTTTCCAAGATACTGGCTCTTTCTGATGGCGCTCTTTGCCGCATTATAACGGAATTCAAGAATACATTGACAAAGAACTCAGAAATCGTTTATCAACAAGCAATGGAGGGGGTCCCAGCGCTTGATTTGATTGCTGTGAACAGAACACTCAAAGATCAAGTAGAGGCCATTGAGCAGTTGAAGAAGGAAAAAAGGGCATATAAGATTTGTGAATCAAAAAAGAACGACCTGAAGAAGGCTCTCATGCAAGTGATACTACAAGGAGATGACCCTTCGTCAATGTCTGAGCTTGCCGAGAGTCGAGTTGTGTCCGCAGAACTCGGGCAAATTGGGGAAACCATTCGTGGGCTCCTTTCACGGGCTAATATCCTCCATATGATTCCGGACTCTTCGGTCAGAGCAACTCCAAGGTATGCTAAGAAGTGAACAGCTTACTGCCGTAATAATAGAAACAATACTAACACTGACCCTACCCAAAGTTCGCCCACCCGGTTACCGCGAGCCGACAACCCATCCCAATCACGAACATTAGCCCCTACGACTAAGGCAGTTCCTGAACCTACGATGGACGATGTATCTGGATTATTCGATTATGACGAGCCAATGAGTGAAGACGAGGACGTCTTCACGCGTAATATGGGATCGCCGGCTCCCCCAGTTTTTGCACGAGAAGCAGATGAATTTGGCTTGGACGCAGATGAAGAAGATATGCTAGAAGTTGCAGGTCACTTTGAGGATAAACAGTTCCCAACAGAAAGCGGATATGAATCACGGAGTCGGATGGTTTTTGGTGAGATGTCTGGAAACGCTCGGCGAATTCCTTGCGCTGAAACTTCCGGGAGCGATTTACGGATACTCTCCCCTGAGAAATCGCCGATTCGAACGGCTCTCTGGAATCAGCATTCATGGTCAATGGACGTGAAGAATGCCTTGAAGGACCGCTTCCATTTACGCGGTTTCCGGATGAATCAACTTGAGGCCATTGATGCAACTCTGGGCGGGAAGGATACTTTCGTCTTAATGCCAACAGGGGGAGGAAAGTCACTATGCTATCAATTACCCTCTGTTGTGTCCAGTGGATCTACGAGGGGAGTGACGATTGTGATATCTCCATTACTAAGTTTGATGCAAGATCAAGTTGAGCACCTACAACGACTTCAGATCAAGGCCCACCTACTTAACGGCGGAACACAGAAAGAAGAACGGCAATGGATGATGAGCACACTTTCTGGCTCAAGGGCGGAAGAGCACATTCAGCTGCTCTACATTACGCCGGAAATGATAAATAAGAGCCAGGCCCTTACCCGGACTCTGGAAAGACTCCATAGCAGGCAAAGGCTTGCACGGATTGTCATCGATGAAGCTCACTGTGTTAGCCAATGGGGTCACGACTTCCGACCTGACTACAAGGAATTGGGGGAGATTCGCAATCTGTTACCTGGCGTTCCAATGATGGCTCTGACCGCAACGGCAACGGAGAATGTCAAGGTCGACGTCATTCATAACCTGAAGATGCAGGGCTGTCAAGTGTTCACGCAAAGCTTTAACCGTCCGAATTTGACATATGAAGTGCGCCCAAAGACGAAGGGTGCCGACCTTCTCTCCAGCATTGCGAATGTTATCAAGACGTATCGAAACCAATCTGGAATTGTCTATTGTCTCTCTCGAAAAACCTGTGAGAAAGTCGCAAAGGCCCTTAGTGATCAATACAGCATCAAGGCAGCTTTTTATCATGCAGGCATGGAGACATCCGAAAAGACCGAGGTGCAGCAACATTGGCAATCCGGACGCTATACCGTGATAGTTGCGACTATTGCTTTTGGAATGGGAATTGACAAGTCAAATGTCCGATTTGTGATACATCACAGCATCCCAAAGAGTCTGGAAGGATACTACCAAGAAACTGGGCGCGCAGGCCGAGATGGGAAACGCTCTGGTTGTTACCTTTATTATGCCTATAAGGATACCTCAACAATTAATCGCATGATCGATTCCGGTGAGGGTAGCAAGGAACAGAAGGAGCGACAGCACCAAATGCTGCGAAATGTCGTTCAATATTGCGAGAACAAGAGTGACTGCAGAAGAGTACAAATTCTTGCCTATTTCAACGAGTATTTCCGTCGCGAGCACTGTAATGCGTCATGCGACAACTGCAAGTCAGACTCTGTTTTTGAAACACAGGACTTTACTAAATACGCTGCTTCAGCTATCAAGCTTGTCCGTCATTTTCAAAACATGCTAGACGAGAAAGTTACCCTGTCATATTGTGTGAATATTTTCCGTGGCAGTGTAAAAAAGTTCAGGTCTCCCGAACACAGGAAGATTCCATGGCATGGCGCCGGCTCCGCCCTACAACTTGGTGAAGCAGAGAGACTCTTTCAGCGCCTGCTGAGCGAAGGGGCTCTCAGAGAAGAGAACGTGGTCAACACCAAGCGATTCGCGACTCAGTATGTCAAGATTGGCCGACGGGCCGCTGAATTTGAGACTGGGCGTCGCGAATTGAAATTACAAGTTCGGCTTTCTCCTCGCAAGAATACAAGCCGGTCCAATAGTGGAAATAATGACGACCACCCACAATCTACCAACGTATCATCGCCTGTCCAATCAGCGAACCAGCGTCGTCTGGCCCGGTTTCAGCACCGCGCTGGGGATTCTGATGATGATGACTCGGAAAGCGCAGATAGTGACGGCTTCGAGAAGATCAGAGTTGCCGGCAAATCGCGACAAGAAAGGAAGCCACTTTTAGGGCCGCCAATAACTGAAGATGGTGACTTCTCGCGGCTTGACCCTCTTCACCAAACAATCGCGGAGGATTTCATGTACTATGCCAAGCAGTATTGCCAGAGTGTAAGTCAGGTTATTCTCATCATATTAATTGACATGTTAACTTTGGCAGATAATGCTGGAAAGGAACCTCCGCAGCCAGCCTTTCACAGACGGTGTTCTGCGTCAAATCGCCGTGCAGTTCCCCAAAAGTAGGGCTTCCTGATTCTCAGCTACGCAGTGGGTGAATGTTAACAGTAATAGATCTGAGGGAACTCGCCACAGTCCCCGGAATTGACGCCGACAAAGTCTCGCGATATGGAACACAGATACTAAAGCTCGTAAGAGACACTGAGCGCCGGCTTGCAGAGCTTAAACAAGAGGGCGATGACGCCAATGGCGTCATCCCAGACCCGAACCACACCAATGTGATCAATGTCTCCGATGATGATAATGATGGTAAGGATGGCAATGTCGGTAGGAGTGGAAATGCCGACAGTGATGAAGAGTTCGGCGGAGACGACATCTTTACGGGCCAGCCACCGTCTCTTTTTGACGTCGACGACAACAGCGTCGTCTCAAGCCGTTTCTTTTCCAGACAACCAACACAATCGACCAAGAAATATCACGATGCTGTTTTGGAAAATAGTGGCTCTAAGTCTCGAAGAACCCAGACCAATAAGCGGCCACGCAAAGCCCCTTCTACCTCAGGGCCAAAAACAAGAGGATCAAGAGCCAAAACTGCCAAGCCCGGTGATAATGCAGGCACCGGTCCAAGCAACCGCTCTACCTCATTCCGAAAGACCTCATCAAAAGCAAAGCCCTCTACAGCCCGCATTCCTATGATGCCTGTCTGATATTTATTTCGTTTTCTTTTCTGACTGTATTGCTGCAGTGATATTCTAAGGCTTTTGAGAGGCTGCATTGCTGTTATTCTTTTCTTGTATTCATAGGTGTTTTGTCCATTTTCTGCATCAAGGCATTTTGCGTTCCCACTGACATGTACGAGCTTGAAAGTGAGTTGATGTTGAATTTCGCCGGGGGCTATACCATGATGGTTTGACTGTACGATGCGAGAAATTTGTTGAGTATGGTTCTATTCGAATATCGGAGACCAGTGTCTTTGTTATTAGTTATAGATAATATGGATGTACAAACCATTAACCATCTAATGAACGTCCAAAATCAATCAATCTTAACCGTCTGGCATCACGAGGATGAAACTGGGCAACCTTGGCCCTCACTAAGAACCTAGAAGCTGCTGAATCTCGAGGAAGATCGATATATGAAGTACCGGCTTCCAGCAGAGCATCGAGAAGACCGTGCATTTCCACCGCTGCTGCCTCCCTTCTGTTGGTTGGATTTGTTTGTCTTGACTGTCGACGAACAAACTCATCTATCCGTTGTTGACCGTCATCCTGATTCGAATTTGAAGCTCTCGGCTTCTTAGGTTTCCCATGGTTCGTATAGCCTGTTTCTAGCGTAAGGTCGGAGATGTCTATCTCATCTCCAACGGTTGGACCGCCTAAACCTTCCGCGGCAAGCATTGCAGCGAGAGTATCATCAACGAACTTATGAAGTGCGGCTTTCAGGCTCTCTGAGTCTTTATTGAGTTCCGCATTTTTAGATCGTTTTGTGGCAATGAACTCCCGCGCAAGTTGAGAAGGCGCTTTCTCCTCTTTCCTGGACTTTTCATTATGAATTCTTGCAATTCTCTCTTCTAACCCTCGCCTGATCGCTTGGGCGTCTTGCAAATTTGACTCTTCTTCTTTTAAGCGCTGACGGTTGGCTGAGAGTTTCTCTGCCGTCATCGACACCGATAATTTACTTTCTTTTACCAGGCGCGATATCTCCTCAATAGCCAAGAGAGATGGCAATGGCGTTCCCGGAGTGGGTAGTTCGTGCTCTGACCCTAGGAGAGAATCATAAGCCCTTTTGGCTCTCCATATTTGAACTAGACGAGACCTTGGGTTTGCGTCTATGTTTGAAATGTCGTATAGCTTAGACACATCCTACTCCAACGCGTTAGAATTTCTCTCTAAATTCCGTGTGTCCTGGGGGCTGTTTTATACGCAGCGTTGGGCATACCTTTTGTATATCATCGTCTTGGAGGTGAATCTGATTTTGTAGGTCTCTGACTATAGAATCCAGCTTGTCATTATATTCCTGCGTCGCCGCAGAATCAAGTGGCTGCTGGCCATATTCTTCCTCCGTCTTTTGGCGTTGCTGCGAAAACTGCTGGATCTTCGCGACAGTTTCCTGTGATACATCCATGGGGGAATAATTGCACGTTCAATGGGTTAAATATTTCAAGCATAGAATAACCTTCCAGTCAACATGGCACTGGTCCAGCCAGACAAATGCGCCCGAAACTCCGGTGCTCTCGGTTGTTTGGGTATCGCTTTCTGATATCACGGCACGTGATTGGACCCGCGTCTTTCCATATCGGGTCTAGCATGGTCCCGTGTCCGGCACCTTCCTGACATCGTCTCGCAACTTCACCTCCAGCTTTCCTCTCTGATCCCTGGATTCAACCGACTCATTCGCCCTTCCATCTACGTTTGGTCTCTTTTTATCGCCGGTACTGTTGTCGCAGAAACTTTCAGGTTTACGGCCCCGCGTGCTCCCTTTGTTGTTTGTGCTCTCTCAGTCCGTTGAGTTGAGCTCCCTTGCGATAGCCCCTTTTTGAATTGGTTGTGTGGCGGGCTCCTCTGTCTGCACCACGGTGGTAGGGAAAGCCGTCGCGTTGCTTCTGGGAGAATAAGAATAGGACGAGTTTTGGCAATTTGGTTTTAAGGCTTCATATTGCTTTTCTCATTTGCCTCCTTTTTTACCCAGCGCTGCTCAAATATTCACGCTCCTCACCACACCACGCCTGGACCCTGAAATATCCTCTCTCTGCATATCTTCCAACACCACACCAAATAATCACCTCTGTCCTCCGCTCCCTTCGCTCCCCCGACTCGAGAGCAGCAGGGCTTTTATTTGATAATCCCTCATCAGGGCTTTTCTCTGGCAAGGCTTCTCTGCTCCAAAGTCAAGGCCCGTGAATACCCAACATACACATTTCCTCCTCCGTCGGCCACATCTCTCCAACTTCACTTTCTTCATTTTGCACGATCCACCAATCTTCCCAATCATTTCAAGCACCAGATTCCCTCTTCCGTCGATCGCCAGCACCAGCAGGTTTTATTGGGAATTCCTGGTGTACATAATCGATCAAATAAAGCAGAAAGAAAAAAAAAGAAACAGAAAACATTCTCTTGATACTTCGACTTTCTTCGTAAGTCAAGCAAGACTGCACAATTGATTGAGTCAAACGATGTCTGCATCACCGTCTGGTTTGCAATCGACCAAGCGTCCCTTGGAGGACCCTTCGTCCCCTTCGGGCCCCAACGATCAACCGGAAGCCAAGCGTCCTGCCTTGGACAAAGTAGTTAAGGGAGACGAGTCCGAAATCAGGACTGAGACTTCCACCGACGGTCAGGGTGACACGACTGTCCCCGATGCTCCCAATGGCAAGGGAGTTTCCTCTGAGACTCAGCCGATCCAGTCGACCGCATCTCATGCTGAGCGAGCCGGCTCTCAGTCGGATAGTCGTCCTCAAGATGAGTCGAGCTGGATTCACATCCGTGCTGTGATATCGAGTCAGGAAGCTGCCACGGTTATTGGCAAAGGTGGGGAAAACGTGTCTCAGATTCGTCGGATGTCGGGAGCCAAGTGCACCGTTAGTGATTATTCTCGTGGCGCCGTGGAACGTATCTTGACCGTCAGCGGTCCCCAGGATGCCGTTGCGAAGGTAAAGTGGGATGGGATCTCCATTTGACGTAATAAATGCTAATTGAAAACCAGGCATTTGGTTTGATCATTCGTACTTTGAACAATGAACCCCTCGAGGCCCCTTCCACTGCCCAGTCCAAGACTTACCCTCTCCGTCTGCTAATTCCCCATATCCTCATTGGTTCCATAATTGGCAAGGCTGGTGTCCGTATTCGCGAGATCCAAGAGGCATCTGGTGCCCGTCTTAATGCCTCAGATGCTTGCCTTCCGTTGTCTACTGAACGATCTCTCGTCATTCTCGGTGTTGCTGACGCCGTACACATTGCCACGTACTATGTTGCCGTGACTCTCGTTGAGCAACTCACTGAACGGTTCGGAGGGCCGGCAGCTTCTGCTTACGCGACCCGCAGCGGCGGCCCTGCCGGTGCAGTCCCAGGTGGCATGCAAGTTGTGCCATACGTCCCCCAACCAGCTGGTGGTCAATATGGTCATCCAGAAACCTTTAGAAGACATCATCCTCACCCCAACCGAGCAGCAGCAGGCGCTTATGGCGTTCCCTACTTGCATGGTGCGCCCGCGCCTACCCCTGTCACGCAACCAATGCCATACGGCCCTGCCGCCGCTACCCCTGCTGCTGCTGTTCCTCACCCCGCATACGCGGGAGCTGGTCCGCAGCCCACACCTTACGGTCCTCAGCCTACTCCAGCTGCACGCGGAGCTCCGACACCTGCAGCCCCAGTTGGTGGCGTGATGCCCGGTCAGCCGTTAACACAGCAGATTTACATCCCTAACGACATGGTTGGTGCAATCATCGGAAAGGGCGGTGCTAAGATCAACGAGATTCGGCACTTAAGTGGCAGTGTGATCAAGATCAATGAACCGCAGGAAAGCAGCAACGAACGATTGGTGACGATTACGGGGACTCAAGAGTGTAACCAGATGGCATTGTACATGTTGTATTCGCGACTTGGTGAGTTTTAAGCCAAAAATGCTTCATTGAAGCAAGAGAATAGGAGCTGACTGCATGATGCAGAGAGTGAAAAACACCGGATCTAGATATATTTATATACCGAAATGGTGTAATTCTTCACGAAAAGTCGTCTTTTACGGTCGCCCTAATGACTTTCTTTTTTGGGGGATATCCGTTTCTCGTGTATTTTATTGAAAGGCGCCTTTTTTTTCCCCATCGTTTTATATTCGTTTGTAGTAATCATCAATAAACCTCTTTTCTACATTCTTACTCACCTGCCGTCCCTCCAACAAACAGCTCACAGCTTCTGGAAACTCACATGCTTCATTTTCAATCCCCCAACGGGCGTCAACATCTTCTCCCGAATAGGCTTAATCGACCCCATGAACTCCTTCGAGCCTTTAGCCGTCAAATGCTTCTCAACACTCTCCCATCCAACAGCCAAGAAATGCACAAACGCCTCCCCAGACGGACTCGCCTGATGCTCCACGGCACCAGGACGCTCGACCTGTCCCATAGCCCAGGACTTCGGCCGGTCTTTCTCAGGGAGATGCTCGGTGAGTGCGGTGCGGAAATTGATGAGGTCCTCGCTGAGGGCCTTGTGCTCGTCGGGGGTCATGGAGGTGGGGAAGGCGAGGGCACAGAGCTCGGTGACGGGGTTGGCGGTTAGGGTTTCGGTGTCAGTGATAGATGGCACGAGGGTCGTGTAGAGAGTTGTTATTTCGGTGCCGGGTTCGATGAAGGGGGTTACTTGTTGGGAGAGGCTTGCGCCGCGGGCATCATTCCAGACTGTTTATTTTATCCATTAGTATCTCTTTCCAACAAGGATATGATATGGCGCCGTCATGCGCAGGAGACTCCGTCGTTTTCGTGGTAGGGACGGGTGTTGTTACCAATAACCCAAGCAACGACACTCTCATCCTCCGCTGTCCTCCCCCATGCCGAACTGTGATGTCCGCTTTGTTGCTTCGTCGCTTGGAGGATATCGAGTAGTTGTCTGCTGTCTCCGTTGGCAGTAGGATCTTCTGGCTTCACGCTGGATTTCAGCTGGAAGAAGATAAATTCGGCGGTTTGGGACATGATGATGTGGGGTATTATTTGAATATCGAAAGTAGTATGGTATGCGGTGGTATCAAGGCTGATGATGGATTGATCTGTATTAGGAGATGATAAAGTTAACAAGATAAGGAGGAGAGAGGAGCTCTTTTGAAGATGTCACAGATGTTGCTGATCGTGGTGTTGAGTGACACTGCAATGATGTCAGTGCATATGCCTCCACAGACTACAAAGATCAAAGTAAAATAAGAAAGCCAAATGAAGCATTATTATAAAATTTGGAAGAATATCAGTCAAATGTGCACTATACGTACATATGTAATTGATTTCCTAGACAGCCCAAAGGCTTGCCCTTTCCATTTTGGTGCTCACCCCTCACTCACTGAGTAGATCTGAGCACACTCTGAGCGCCCTGAGCTGATCACTGAGCAGGGCCTGAGCCAAGGTGAGCAGTCTGAGCAAAGGAACCTCAATAAAATGCACTGTGCTAGTTCCAATAGTATCCACTTTCCACTGTCATCTCACTCAACAAAGCAATGATGGTAATCAATAGAATAGGCAATTAAGATCATCATTGCCAGCTTTTCCTCAGAGATAGTAGGGGTAAATGAAGCTCCCATAAAAGTTTAATTTACTCTAGAGATTATCTTATATCTAGGGAGTATGCTTCTAACTCTCAAGAATAGGATTAGCTACCTTAGGATCCAGGCCAGGGCTTCTAGAAGCCTGAAGCTCCTTAGGAGTCGAGTTTGAGTTTAGGGGTTGGACTCGTTTGCCAAGCCGAGTTGGACTCTCGAGTCTCGAGTTATGATTAAGAGTCCAATACTCAGACTCGACTCGTTGTCACACCAGGGCAAATTCTTCTTTGTGCTATCATTGCTATCTTTCGCTACATGGTGAGCCTGTGGCACTGTTAGAGATTAAAAATGAAAAGTAAAAAATAAAAATTATCAATACTTACAAGACTTTTTCTTAGTTATAGCTTCAGAAGTTAAATAACTAATGATTCATGACCTGAGCTGATTACTTCTTCGAGGACCTCCTGCAACCATATATATAGGGAGCACCCCCATTACCAGCACTCAGTCTGAAGGAAATTTTTTTCACAAATATATTGGAGTCTAGGGCTCATTAAAAATTAACAGCGCGGACTATGGGGGCTTAAGCGGATAGCTTATGGAAATAGACCTAATTAGTTAAGCTAGACCGAGATGACTGCAACGAGAATTATATTGAAGTCTACCTACCTATCTAAGACGACGAAAAGGGACAGAACACAGAAGATGACTCCTTTTCGGATGAACAAATACGAATAAGAAAAGGAACAGTCTCAGAGATGGTTGCCACATCCAAGAGACCAGAAGATGGCAGTCACGCGGATTCTCGGAAATGATTATGCGAAATATAACCAGTTTCGAAGGGAAAATCACTGGCGACACGCTCAGCCTCCTTGGCTTTTCCCTCCTGCACCAGCTCAACGGTTTTGTTGAATATTCTCTCCTGGTCTGTCTTCAGTGCCATGATGCCTTGGAGATGGGCGAGGCCAACGGCGTCCAAGACTTGAATGATTATTTTGTATCCATCGCGGTCTAGGTTTTTGTGTTAGCAACAATAGTACTCTCGAGTGTGGCAGGTAAAACTTACCGAGCTCCTTGATCTTTTCTGCATGTAAGCCATAGATCCGTCTGAACAGCCGTTGCTCCTCTTCTTGCGCATCAACTGGCCGCCGTTCCAAAAACATACTGGCGTCCGCCAGTGCATCTCCACCATGGACAACTGATTGGTTCACGGTCTTGATCCGATCCTTATTGGTTTCCTTATAGCCGGCGCAGTGATCTCGCAGAAATGTAAGGTAGTGTTAGGAAGTGGCCTAGCCACCTAACAGTGCGCTACTATATAAGGCGTCTAGGGATGTCTGGCTTGCGAGAAGCCAGATATAGTGGTCTTTTTGGCCTACTGGTAGGAGCAGTCCCTAGGTTGTCCCTAACAGGTAGGCCCGCTCTCTCACAGTAAGATACACGTTGCGAAGATCACCGAGCTTTCGATTATCCTCTTTGATTTCCTCTACCTGAACCTTGATGCTCTGGTTGTCGTCTCTTATCTTCGCCACCTGAGTCTCGAGGTTCTGGAATCGGTCCTCCATGGACTGTATCAAAGTTGCCCCTTGCTCATTCGCGATAAGCGATCGGCCATGTATAGTTCGCATGGTTGCTGTGGCCGATGCCTCGTTGATGATGTCCTTTGTCTCAGAAGTGTTTTCGTCGACAAATTCAACAGGTCTCTGCTTTTACCAGTGATGTGTTAGTCCAGTCACAAATAAATATGCAAAAATGATAACTAACCTGAGTAACTTGGGGCGGTGCATTTCTGCCCGCATCCAAAACCTTTCGGCCCTTTTTGGAAGGCATGATGTCACAACAATTCTGTAACTAACAAGCAATGTTATTGGTAAGAACTAACAGCCAGAGGAGAACTGGCAGACACACAGACACATATAGGAGTAACTCACAGAAGGGGAAGAGATTGTAGCTGGGAAAGAAGGGGACCAGGCCACATCAAGGTGAGATCTGAGGGCAGTATGGAGAGGCAAAGGAAGATGATGAGAAAGGGTGAGAGAGGGGAGGGTGGGAAGAGTCGTCTTTCCCAATTAGTCAAAAGGCAGACCTGTTGAGTGAATCCCCTTCTAGGCCCCATTCAGAACAACAGACCTATTGGGTGAATTTCCTCTCACTACTGGGGCTCTTCATTTGTGTGCAGTTCTGATCACTGCCATTGATCTCTTTTCAATTCCCTTAGAATCTTTATCCTTTGCATGTTCTCAGGCACTGATAGTGCTTGCATCCAGTGACTGGAACTGATTATCTGTATACAAGATAAGAGGACAATATCAACCATTCCCTTAAAACCCTAGGCTACATGCAGAAAAAAGAAGAAAAAAGTTCTTGGCCAGAAGAACTAAAGATAGCTCAACCATCCTCCAATTTATAAATCAGAAGTTCACCATGCCATCCCATGGAAGACCGGCCAGCAGCCAGTGCCTAACTACACCACCAGACCTCACTCTTACTACCAACCCAGTCCCCAGAACCCGCACCTTTGCACTGCGGTCTTTCGGCCCCAGTGCAACGCCCAACATCAGAGCCCTTGTACACAGTCCTCAAGATGTACGCGCAGAAGCTGACCCGGCAACGTATCTAAACCCAATGGGACGCACAGCTCTTCCTGACACTCCAGGATGGAATCTACCAGGTATTCGAAGAGATCTTGCTACAAGTCTGGGCGTTGATCTGACATGGGGGTTTCATGTGTTTGTTGTGGACTACGCACCAGATACGCTAGAGAAGATCCCATAGGTGATCTGGAATTTGGTAGATGTGACTCGCCGTAATACCAGAGCGCAGTCTACCTCTGCGTACATGGGAGAAGCGCTTCGTTGGTTTAAGATTGATGTTTTGTTGTGCAGGATGAGGAGGTCTTGTCTTGTGCATTGGATGATTGCGTCCGCGAGGAGTTCAGGGCGCAATTGCGCGGGTTGCAGCAGCTTGGTGATAATGATTTGATCCAGATACCTGCTCTTAATGATGCGTGCTTGGTGCTTGATCGATCTGTTGTCTTCATGTTGGCAGATCTTTCCTTCCCTGAGGTTTCCTTCCCTGAGGATTTGAGGGATGATTGGTCGCGGTTCCGTGAGAAAATGATTAAAGTTGTGGGTGCGTGGTGGAAGCGGCCTGCTAGAAATGTGTTTGCTCATCGAGGCGTGGGATATTGTCCGATTAGTTCTCTCGCATGGTTTTACATGTTGATCTCGACGAATGCGAATAGTGGCGCGATGCAGGGTTTGTGTCTGTTGGATAAGTCCTTGTGAAGTAGAGAATGGCTTGTATGGACTGACGAAAACCATGGATCAAAATAAACTTGCATGGTATATCTAAATTGCTTTGACTATACCAAACCAGTCATTTGTTTCCTCAATAGAGGAATAACTGACACAAGATCTGACTAGGGATTCTCAAAGCACATGTGTGGCTCCTTAGCAACCATTTCCCATTCGTACCATCCCTCTGGTGGTTACTGGTTCCTTTGTCACTTCCATCAGATGCCCCATTGTCTGATATGTTTCGGACACTTTCTGGAAGACAGTTCTAGAAGAACCGTGTAGAATCTTCTTCGGGTTTGAATATCTGTCGCGGACGAGTTTGTCAAGGAGGATCTTCTCAGGGCCAGAACGCTGGTCAAACAAATGCTTGTATTCATATTGGTACAGTGATAGGCAAAGTACCTGACATGGTTTGGAGCAATGGCAAGGAAACTAAGGTGGATTCTGGGATGGATAGAGGAGGAGGAAGAGGAGGAAGAAGAGGAGGAAGAAGAGGAGGAAGAAGGAAAGGAAACACAGTGCTTCCTATTTAGGAAATAGGGCTGTGGTCAGGTTGCTTCAGATCCTAGTCTCCGGGCTGATGTATTGCCTGAGCAATCCTTGAAGATTATTCTGATAATACTAACGTGGTATACATTCAGCCTTTTTCGGAGTCAACTTACGCGTTTTTAGTTAGATACCAGCTGTTGACGAAATGATCACATGATCATATCCAACTGTTAGTACAGGGTCGGTCATGTGTTGGCTTGGTGCACTCACCTAGATTGCCCAGTTCATTTATTGCAGCCTAGAGATGTGTATACTTGTTCCAGGTGGTTTGCAACTTAATAAGATTTAAAGCCCCTCGGGTTTTGACTTGTGTTGGTCAATATGGGCTTCAGGATTGAGTGTGGGTATTTTAGGATGGTGAAAATGGCGCTAAATCAAACTACTTGGACAGAATAAAGAGGGGTGAGTAACTCAGGGTGCACATGGCTGATCACTGAGCACACCCTGAGTGCTCACTGAGTACTCAGCTGTGACAGAAAATACTCACTGAGCAACACCCTGAGCGCCCTCATAGAAGTGGTGGCATCCAGAAGGGGGAAGTCCCAGTGGCACTAGAAAATCAATTTCGCATAGGTACATACATACAAACAGACATGCTCCTCAATAGTAGTAGTGTATTCTCATAACCAGTAATACCCATTACCAAATAAATAATAAAAACGACGATAACACTAATTCTACATATCGTCCACCCCGCGGACCTTCGACTTCTTCTCCTCAACCGCCTTCTTCAAACCGCTCACAAGATGCTGTCTGCGTTGAGCTTTTGCTCTCCATCGGTCACAGTCATGCTTCCCAACCACTTCCCCAACACCTCCGACACTCCGTAGCCTACTGACCCTGGCGAACCCGTTGATACTAGAGCGGAAATTCACGCCCCGTGAAGCGGAGTCAGGAGTGTGATAGGCGCTGAAACTATCGTCGAAAGATCCATGGGAGCCGGGCGTGGTAGGAAAGTTTCGCAGACCCTTCTTGGGCGTTGTGAATGGTGATCCTTCCCGACTGCGGGTGCTTGGGGAGGCGGAGGCCGAGGTGTCAATTCCCAGCTTCTTCAACTGAACTTCGAGGACGTCAATGTCGCTGCTCTTGCTCTCCGCCATGTTCATCATGGTGGCGATGGTGGAAGTGACTGCCTCAACCGTCGGGCGCTTGGTAGAGCCATGGGCCGCTCTGTCGGGACGAGGAGCGTCGGCGATCTTGGCCCGAAGAAGCGATACACCTTGTTCCAGGTCTGCCAGTTTGGCCTGAAGGTTGGTAGATGCGGATCGAAGGTCCTGCTGAATATTGGCTTGTTCGGCGGAGAGGGGTGCGGTAGCGATGGCCGTTGTGTCAGTGTGTGCGTCGAGGGTCTTGCGGATGCTAGCGCACTGGCCCCGTAGAGTCATTATATCTTTGCCTAGGAGCTCCCGGCAGCTGTCAAGTTTCTCTTCCACTCCCTGTACCCGTTGTTGTTGTAGAGAACCGGCCAGCGCAACAACTGCATCATCAAGTTTCTCAATCTCTGAAAGGAGATGCTTCTCATCCAGGACAGCACCAGGGTTGTCACTGTTGAGGGTGTCGATCCAGTTGGAACCTTCCTGTGGCGACTGCTGGTACAAAAGGAAGGAAGCCAACGAGCGCGCGTTGATCCCTAATGTATCCACCATGGAATTGATATCACGGTACAACCTTTCGATTTGACCGGGGACGCCGGGCTTACTCGTCTCGCCTGAATAATCCTGATGTGGCAAGAACGGATCGAGCGTGGGAACCGGCTCCAAAGGTTGGGCAAGGTCCGCATGGAGTCTCTCATCCTCGTCATCATCAGAGAGAGCCAATTCTTCCTCTTCCTGGAGTTGCGCCCCCGCGTGTAAACGCGCCTGCTCCTCCTGAGCAGCAAGATCCGCGCCCCATGGCCTCAGTTGGCTGTCACGCATGGCAGATCCCTTAAGAGAGGCCTTTCGAGCAGCCAGGGCATCTCCAGGGCCCTGAGAACTGCCGCCAAAGGGCTTATGATGGCCTTGCAATTTGATCGAGCTCTTCTTACCACCAGCTCGCACAGGACTGGGTGACCTAAGCTGCTCTTGGGACTTGGGCGGGAAGAAAGGCTGCTTGATTTCTCCAAATAATTGCTGCGATGGCGTCTTCTCCTTTTCGTCGCCTGCCTTTGAGATCCTGGTAAATGATTCTCCAGCAGGGCTCTGGTTTGACGATTCTGGGCCCCCAAAGGAACCTTCAAGCGAAGTTTTCGGGCTCTGAAGGTCCTCTGTCTGGCTGATATCATGAGTGACATCCTCGCCACTATCGGCGAAATCAGATTCCTCTGCTTCCTCATCCCCTGTCTCCTTCTCGGATTCTTCTTCTTCCTCATCTGCTTCCGACCCATCAGGGACGGGACTTGACTCCTCTGGTGGACCTGCAGCAGATACTGGAGTAGCGGGTTCGGGTGGTAATGGTGCATTTTCGGCCACAGTCTTCGTATCATTTGATTTTTCCTTGGGTTTTGCCGTAAAATCGGGTGGGAGAGGAGGTTCACCATCAGCCGGCTTCGAAGCTGGCTTGGGCTTCGCGGCAAAGTCTGGTGGGAGAGGCGCCTCATCCACGGATTCCTTGGAGACGTTCGACGATGCGGAAGTATCTCCAGGTCCATAAACATCCCTGCTTGTCGAATCGGGGGGCAGTGGTGGCTCTGACGGCTCGGCTTCGGGAGTACGTTCGGCATCACTTGGCTCTTCCTTTTTGGACGTCGAGATGGGAACAGCGGTCTTCTCGGACGGAGGGGAGAGAGGACCAGGCGTCCGGTTTTGTGGTGCAGCAACAGTGTTGCCAAACAAAGATAATGTCGGCTTGTCAGGCTGCGCTGCAGGAGTCTGTTCAGCTGGTTTAGGGAAACCCAAAGGGGAAGATGTGGCCGGTGGCGCAGCAGGGGTATCCGTTTCAGGGGCATTAAAGAAGGACGGCGCTGCTGGTTTGGCTGGCTCTTCCACAGCAGGTACGTCCTCCCCGTCATCCATCGATTCAGCAGGAGGGCTGGCTTTATCAGGAGTTGAAACCATCTCGTCTAGAGACGTGCCCAAGGAGAGCAAGGCACCAGAAGGTTTGTCGGGCTTGGGAGCATCATTGGCAGCTGTCCCATCAGGTTTGAATGTAGAACCAAGCTGAAAACCACCTGTGCCTAGACCCGTGGAGGCCTTTGATGCCTCCGCATTCTGAGAGGGGAACGCAGTAGTCGTATCTGCCTGTGCGCCAAAAGGCGGGCCTGATATTTTCGCAAACGGACTCGCGTTTGCTGGTTTACCAAACGGGGCCGCTTCGGCAGCTTTACCAAATGGAGACTCTGTTGCTGTCTTGCCAAACGGGGATGCTCCGGCAGACTTATCAAATGGTGATTCCCCTGACGGCTTCGCCGCCGCAAAACCTGCAAAACCACCGGTATTCGCATTCGCAAAGGATCCAAATCCTCCTCCAGAGCTAGCATTGAATCCGAGAGATTCCAAGCCTTTCCCAGGCGCCGAAGGCTGACCGAAGGAAGGAGTTGAGCCGAAGCCAGTTTTACCGAACTCCGTTGCACCCCGGTTCAACGCACTTGGCTGGCCAAAAGAGTTTCCGAACGACGGAGCCCCGAATGACGGCGTCCCGAATGATGGGCCTTGATTGCCACCCAGAGGTGAAGGGCTGCCAAAAGACATCGGCCCCTGAGGTTTAGGTGTTGCTCCACTGCCCAAAATAGATGAATTTCCAAACCCTGATAATGCCGGCGGAGGCTGAAGCTGTGGTTGCGTTTGTTGCTGTTGTCCAGTGGTAGAAGCTAGCCCCTGGTAGGGCACATTTTGCCGGATGGCCTCTGAGTATACGAACCACCAGGAGCAGAGAATACCGTGATTGTTCAGGAGTAGAACATTTGGCAGAGGCGTTGAACTCTCCAAGATATCTTCGCCCTGGATCGGAGAGATGACCTTTTCCGTGCTGGAAAGATCAACACCCAGACCAACCACCGAAGTCTCGTCAACGGAATCTTTCAGTGGAAGAGAGGCCCGCTTGGTGTCATCACTGACTTCAGTTGTCGTGAACAGGTTTACAGTACCCTGAGCGGCGTCCTCTTTTGACAATGGCCTATCAGCTCGAGTTATGAGACCTACATCAGTCGACGCCGTCGATGATACGATAAGAACATCTTTAAGGTGCGGCTGGTAATCCCTGAGACGACCGATGAACTGGTAAGCTGGCGTGCGTTTCAAACCAAAAGGTCCACATAATTCCGGCATCTTCTGGATCAAGAAAGGTCCTTGCTTCCGCCTGGTGATAATATAATATGACGATGGAGGATTTTGTCCCATATCGTCTTCAGCAACATTCGGGGTGTAAATCATCAAGAAAATGTCGTTTTCGAGCCAGGATATAGACGAAACTGCGATATTGTCAGACATGCAAAACTATTCATCTTTACGAGACATGCAAAACTTACTATGACAATTTTCTTCCAAGTCAGGAGGGCGTGGAATAAGATCTTTCTGCGCTCCATCTGGTGTCATCTGGTACCCAGTCCCATCCACGAGTCCGGCGACGAGCTGCTTGCCTTTGTTACTCCAGCAAACAGAGCTGACCTCAGTCTTCAAGATCTGACCATTAGGTCCAGCGACAATATTCCCTCCTTTCAGATCAGCAACTAAAAGTTCACCATTCACCGTGACAAGCGCTACAAGCGTCGAGTGGGCATCACCGGCCGGGCTTGGGTTGGGCACAACACTGCGGAAACTTGCGCCATTCGTCTGCACAGACAAGGCAGGTTGCGCGTTTCCTTGCAACAAACTCGCGGTCTCGAAGACAGACAATTGAGCACCATTTTCTGTCGCCAGCACCAAAGCAGTATCACCCGACGCGAAAGTCACATGCGTAGGTCGTGCCGGAAGGGGGATCGTAGCTTGCGGTTGGAACGCTTTTGTCTTGACCTTTTCTTCTCCGGTCGGTGCGGAAATGGCTTTTCTCACGGCTTCGGAGCTCGATACGGCAAGGCAATCGGGGCCAGCGCCAACCACAAGACCTTTGGTGGATGCGACTGCCAAAAGCGAGCACGTCGGGGCTGGGAGGGCATCGGAAGGCCATGGAGTAGGGAGTAATTGGACGTTGCTATCGCCGGAGACACCTTTGAAACCAACATCCTGGTTCTTATATTAGCCCACCCGCAGAACAAGCCTCCGCTATCAAGAGAGAGGGAAAATCTCAAGCGCGAACGTACATCCGTAAAGACATCTGGGAGCTCCGATCCCAACTCTGTCGGAATACCACCTCCACCGAAAGCCATCTTGAGTATGTTGAAATCTGCTGAAATCAAAGAACGGCGGTCGCCTAAGGGTCTTCTTAGGTTTGGCTCATGGAGAGGAGGCGTCTATGTGGCGTCGAGCGAAAAAGAGCGACGCTGGGGAGTACTCCGGAGTACTCGGGAAACTGCAATTAGACGCCTTGCAAGTACGCGCAAAAATGTTGCTCGCTCCCTCCCTTGGACGGACAGGTTCGAGGTAAAAGAGAAACTGGATAGCAAGAAATCCGTACCGACGAGGACACGAAATAGAAACCCGCCAACCTTCGTAGCAGGGCAGAAGGGCAGTGAGGAAGGAAGAAATGGTAGCAGATAGCAATCCGATGAGGAAAAACAGTGAAGCTGTTTATGCCTTATTATTGGGGCACCAAGGCGGTCAGGCATTCAGGCAGGAACAGTCGTCACGACGTCCACATCTCCTCCTCCACCGTCAACAGCTCCATATCTCCATCCATCTTTGCTGTCGTTCTTCCGGCTCTCGATCCTTGCAGCGCTAAAATTTCCTCGCTAGTTCCAAGGGACCTCGAACAAAGCCAAGTTTATCGTTCTGTGCCGCTTCTAGACGTGCACGCTCTACACCGTCACCATGGCGGGCTTCGATTTCTCAAACCACAACCGCAACTTAGCTCTCCATGCTAGAGGCGTGCCTCTCCCGAAGGCCACTAGCACAGGTACCACCATTGTTGGCTGTGTCTACGATGGAGGTGTTGTGGTATGCCCTTGGCACTGTTCTGACGATGATGAATGACCGTGGGGAAGGAACCTCCAAGCAAAGCTGACGAGCTTCTTTTCCACAGATCGCAGCGGATACCAGAGCTACCAGTGGACCCATAGTGGCAGACAAGGTGCGAACATAGCTTTAGTGGCACGAAAACAAAGGGAGAAAAACTAGTGGCTGACGATTGCATCAACTCAACACAGAACTGCGAGAAGCTACACTATATCGCCCCCAAGATCTGGTGTGCCGGAGCCGGAACCGCCGCAGACACCGAATTCACCACCGCCTTGATCAGCTCTAACATCGAATTGCACTCCCTCTCGACGGGCCGGCCTCCACGAGTCATCACCTGCATGACTATGCTGAAGCAGCACCTTTTCCGCTACCAGGGCTACATCGGCGCGTACCTGGTCGTTGCCGGCGTCGACCCCACAGGCGTCGGGCTGTTCACGGTCCACGCTCACGGTTCCACAGATAAACTCCCCTACGTGACCATGGGTTCTGGTTCACTAGCCGCCATGTCCGTATTCGAGTCGACGTGGAAGCCGAACCTCAGCCGCGACGAGGCGGTCAGTCTCGCTGCGGAGGCCATCAAGGCCGGTATCTTCAACGACTTGGGATCGGGTAGCAATGTCGACGTGTGTGTTATTCCGCAGGAAGGGCCGGCGCAGTTGCTTCGTAACTACGAGAAGCCGAACGAGCGGGGCCAGAAGGCGAGGAATTACCGTTTCCCCAAGGGTACGACGGCATACCTGAACCAGAAGATTATCAGCAAGGAGGATATGAAGAAGTTTGTTGTTGTTGAGGAAGCTTCTGGAGACAAAGACCTCGCTATGGATGTGGACTCTTAGATTAAGATGACGAAAAGAGGGAACTATGTCTTTGTACGTGAGTGACTGATTATATTCGACCGTCTAATTGCAAATGGTTGTTTGCATTTTTGAAACGAAGACATTGCTCGGAATACTTTGATGGGTCCCACCGTCTTGCAGCTATACCAGTATCGATGTAGTGGCGAGACAACCTCTATATACAAGTACAAAGCATCCCCAATAACCCTCACAACCTATGCCTATAGTCTAGCTAGTCTATTATTAAAATTCAACCCGATCCCTTTTAAGACTCGACTCCCCATACTGCGGTCCCTGCAAAAGCTCCTCAGCAACCCGCGGATCCTCAAACTCCCTCACAAGTTCCATAATGTAAGCATACCTCGCCTGCGCCACGATGTTCCCTTCCCGCTGATACCGCACAATACCAGCATGATACAAGGCGCGCACGAGCGAGGGCCTGACAGGTGCGTTATGGTCCTTGAGGAAGACATAGAGCAAGTGCACCAGGTGGAAAGAGCGGCGGGGGCTGATGTTCTTGGATGAGGCAAAGGCAACGGCGAGGCTGTGGATCATGTCTAGGGCTTTGTGGGGATCCGGGCGAGGTGTGGATTTATGTAGTAGGGGTGTATGGCTGGTTTCTGCGTTTGCGAGGGAGGAAGGTGAATCGCATTCTTGGGGTTCTTGGACCGGGGTGCTGGTGTTGCTGTTTGTGTTGTCTGGATTCCACGACTTGGATAATGCAATTTTTAGCGGAACATGATGTTGAAGAAGGCGCATTATAGTCCAGGAGCCATGCGTGTCGCCCGTCGCCGCGAGGTGGATGCTGCGGTGGATGAAGGTCAAGCTGGTGACATTGATTTGCCGTATCATTTTCTCAAATTCGCTATAGAAAAGCGGTCTTATTGAGTTGTAGGTGTCGAGCTCTGCGAAGATTTCCGCGAAGTGCATGGGCCTGTGCTCCAACTGTTGCATTGCTTTCTGTCTTCCGTTGGACATTTTCTTTCGAATACTCACGTCCACAGCCGATAGCAGTAGGCCATTGAAGGGAAGATCTAGATCCTGGATCGCGTCCATGACGCTCATCAGAAACCCTTTGCGACGCTTTCGTATCGTCTTCTCCTGCTTCGTTTTCTTTTCTGTCCTGGCCGATTCATAACAATCGAAGAGTTGGCACACAGGTAAATCCCCCAGCTTTTCACGTCGCTGCCAAAGCGAGCCTTCAGGAAGAGGATTGCTCAAAGTCCTGAGAGCCCAAAGCCGTAGGATGATTCGATGGCTTTCTGGAAGCCTGTGGATTCTCCCAGGACAACGCTGATACGTGATATGGTTCTAGGAGAATCCATTTTGCCCAGGCCGGTGATAAAACAAGAGGCTTGGTGTCCGAAAAAGCAGATAAACAGTCACGCCACTTTTCGAGCAGCAATGTTCTTCTGCCGCCTTTCACTAAAGACGCCAAAGTCTCGGTTATATCGGCTATGTAGCTTGACCCAATATCAGGGTCGAGATGGCACAAAATATTGGAGACGTAATCTTCACTTGTGGCTCTTAGCTCGATAGCGAGGTTCAACCATCGGATGATGAACACTGGTATCCACGTGCAATCAGCCGGATTTTGAGTTACCAGGATAATGTCCTTTGCCAAATCCATAGCTTCTAAGGAATCCTGGCGTTGGAGGATTCCAAGCCACATGCCAATTGTTTTCAGATCCAGGTCCCTATGTCCAAAGACATCACAGTGGCCAATTGCATCCCACATTAGCCGGTACCAATTCACCATGTCCTTCGAATGCGACTGTTTGTCCATATCACTGCCAAATTGGACTCTCGGAATGGTTCTCACTATAACACGTAGTTCATCAGGGAGCACCGATCCCGATTTCAGGGCCTTAACCACCGCACGGAGGCAATTGAGTCGACTCCTCGGGCGTGTCTTGTTCCAAGCAAGGTACTCGACAGCGGCCGCATAGTTCCCAGAGCCTCTGATGTTAAGTGTCAAATCGTCCAGAAACAAAAACAATGCTTCGTCGGCGGCTCTATCATGCACCGATTTGGCAAGCAGAAGGTTGCATATCTTGCGGCTGTATTCTGGCTCCTGCTGGAGGTTGATATTCAATCGGCTAACGATCTCTTCGATGGCCGCTGGCGTCCAATTGCTTTCCAAATATTCCGCCAAATATTGTTCACGCGTAGCCCTATCATCCACCAGACCAGCCGGCCAGCTGGACAACTCGCCATTGTTTTTATTGTAAAATGGAGGAACCTCGGGACCGAATGGGTAAGACTGCATGCCTGTTGTACGAATTGTTTCCATCAGCTTCAATTCCCTCCCATGTGCTCATCCAGGACCGCGTCCGCTGTTAATTCTCACCTCGATCCTGCATCTGAGCCCTCCGATCCGTCCAATTCATATGTTCCTTCCCATTCTTGCCAAACAAACACGCAATATCCCCCCACTGCCCGGACCCCGCAACACTCGCCAAAGACGTATTCCTCCGCTTCGCCAGCCTTCTCTTCGCCTCCAATGGCCCCGGAGCGCGACTCTCATACCGCCGTTGCTGCCTCTGACCGTCCGCGAAGCATCGGAACGTCGTCGCTAGGAAATCCTCGCTAATCCACACATGGTCGCCGATCAAAGGGGAGGAAGAAGCGGAGGCGTGCCTGTAGGCATGTCTGCCGAGAGACATGGGAACGGAAACAGGTCTGCATCTGGGTGCACCCTCGTACCCTCGTATTGAAAATTGTACGCCGTTCTGACCAATTCGTCTAGGGGGGTGGTTGCTGGTGCTGCTGATTGGGCCCGTCAGATGAGTCGATTAACAAGCGGACGTTCGGCTGGAGCTCGGACCACAATTGATGACTCAGCTCATTGATGCCAAGACTCATTGGCATATCGGAATACCACATACAAACTTGACGTCTTCTTCGACAGGATATACGCGAGTGCGGGAGGAAATATGATTTTAGATAGGAATTCTGATAGCTGAAATGCGAATATCCTGGGTTATATGTAGACGTATACACTAAATATAATCAACAATAGCAAAGCCTGCACGCCTACCCATGCATGAACTCTTCTCCAACCGGTGGTATCTTATGCTAATGCAAGCCAGAAAAAGGCTCCAAAACAAACAAATAAATGGAAAGAACACGGAAATAAACGAAGGCAGTCAAAACAGAGATATGGGGGAGCTGTCAGAGCCTCTGCTCCCCAGGAAGCGGTTTTCGTCCCGTCACCACATGATACTCCGTATAGCTGTGAATGTTGCGGTTCTGAATACTCCTTCGTACATCGACCAGGAAGACCTCGATCTCGGGTTTCGACCAACCCAAGGTCATGAGAGGTTTGTACGACCAACCCGACAACGCCTCAAGCCAGTTGGTCTCGCTCCACGCACCGATTCTTTGCATGTCCGGATCGGACGGCCATGTGTTGGTGGGGATCTTTGTAACGCGTGTTTGAACGTCAACAAACCCCAACTCGTTCATCCACCGCGCCATCCGGTGTGCGACCCGGAATTGCCTGGGCGGGTCCGACACTTGGCCCGATCGGACGCTGAGATCGAACCAGTCATGGAGAGCGAACTCGCTGTAGCCGTCTGGGTTTTCTGGTGGCATAGTACCGTCGTCGCACTTGGGTTTCGGGTCTAGCTCGTGGCACTCTATATAGGAGCCCGGTTTGAGGTGACGCATGGATTTCCGGAGTAGATCTTTGAACGAGGGCAGGGCTCCCGTCAAATGGGCGGTATGGATGAGATCGAAGTGGTCGTGGTCCCACAGCCAGTCATCTTCGGTGGCATCGTCAACGAGGAAATGAACATTCTCGGGGACTTCTGTGGGTTGGACGGGTGAAAGGTCTGTTCCTATGATCTCGGCTTGTGGAAATATGGATGCTGCAGTGGAAGGTCATGGAGGTGAGAAGATGCTTTGGTTTATTGTTGCCTCTCGGGCAAAAGATAGGAAGGCCATCAGGAGGTAATGTAAGGAGAAAAGCGTACCCATTTCCATCGGCCAGATCCCCGAGCCGGTCCCGATATCGAGGATTCGCTTGGGATCCTGTACAGGTGCGAAGAACAACCGACCCTCATTCACGAGCTTGAACATATGATGCTGCATATCCAAACGGTCGAGTTCCTGCTCATCGTTTGGGTAAATATACGCTGTGGACAGTCAGTCTCTTTATCTTACACTGACTTTTTCAGGAATTCCAAGAGTGCATACCACCCTCATGATATCTATGGTATCGTCTTCCGTGTTCGATGGGATAATCCGTCACACTAGCCGTCAATGACTGTGTGTCACTGCCATCCAGAATTAGTCAAGACCGAGGCCAAGTTGGCTACCAGTGTGATTGATGCAAGGAGCAATAATCAGGCTGAACAAAGGGAACAAGGCACAAGGGGAAAAAGAAAACCCGGGGAAAGAAAAGAAAACGACAAAGAAAATACTTACAAGTCCTGGCCCGTCGGCTGCTGGGACATATTTTCCGTTAGCACAGCTAAACAAGAGAGGTTGAGCAGAGGCAACAGCAGTAGACACGGTCACGATTTCAAAATCATTACAAAAATAAAAATAAAAAAATAAAAAAGGTCAAAAGGAAATCAATATAGACGAATGGAAGATATGAAAGAGACAGGCAGGGCTCAGGACAACAGAGCAGAGACGGCATTTAACAACGGTTACCTCTTGTCTGGCGCCCATTTTATTATTATTATTATTATTATTTTAATGATGGAGCGAGCGCTCCGTAGGCATTGGGATTTTCGGGCCAACCCTCGCTGTTGTGGGGGGGAGGAGTAGGAGTTGGTAGTCTGTTCTGTTTCTTGTCGGTGGTCGTAGATACCGCCGGGGCTTTACTGTATGTAATAATGCACCAGGACGATTTCAGCCTTTGAGGGTGTCCACTAGCATCAATAATAATAGCCAGAGGAGAGAAGAAGAATGGGATATATTATTGACACTAGATGGACGGAGTCACCGTCCGACTAAATGGAAGTAGTTGGACGGATCCGTTCCCACGGGTCTGGAGAAATATTTAAAGTACTTGGTAAGTTGGGAATGGTCAAAAAATATAAAACAAATAATAATAATAATAATAATAACATAATATAATAATGAGAGGGGGAAATAATAGTGAAAAGATGGGTAAGTGGCGGGACCCTTTTTCATACAGTCTGTACGGAGTACTAGTACACCACTCCTACTTCTACTATACATATAACACGAGCAGTCATTATATATATATATATATATATAATTTTTTCTTTTCTTTCCTTTTTATCTTTGTATTCTTTCTTTGTCTAGTATTTATTCAGGGAACACTAATCTGTCCCTAAAAAAATACTAGCGGGAATGGTTGAATTTGAAAACGTGGGACACTTTTTTTTAACCTCTTTGAGCCCGACAGGCTGGATTAGGTTTGTATTTGGCAGACGGGAGACGATCCAATATTAGTCATCCAACCAACGAAACCTGCAGAAATGATTCGTCTACAGTAAGTACAGAGTATTTGAAAAATACAAAAGAAAGAGGTTAATGCCGCTGCCAACGCATACATCCTGCGTTTTAAATCCCTCCTATGTGTTCCATACAGCTGTATGGAAAGTATGGAACAAGGAAAAAGGAGAAGAATGGTGTTGTCTATCTAAGTCTACCCCAAGCGTTCATTCCATCAACATATACCCAGCAGTATTATGCGTCCAAACTATTGGGAATCCGCCGGGAGATTTTTCTTGCCTGCAGGTTGCAAAGGAATTAGCTCCGCCTTGAACCATGGTACTCTCCCTAGCACTCCGGTCGCTTGACTCAGGTGACTGGCGGAGGAAACCCCTGTTGAGCATCATTCCGGCAGCTAAAAGAAAGCACGGGCGTCCCAGGCCACCGGGTTTGTCATTAATTTTCCAAAATTTTCTATATCATTACGGACTGGAGTACGTGTGTCGTGATGGGTCGATTACAGATAAGCAAGAGTATTGACCATGTTTTTTGTCTCTCTCCGAGGAAGTTTATATAATCATGGTCGCCGATGAATGGATGGCGCCATTGTTACTACCTATGATCCATACTACAGCGTATACCGTCGCTGCGAGGCCAGCTGCAGTCATCCTGTAATACATACAGAAATACAACTCAAAACTCCAGAATCGGAGGTTGTACGACTGGAATGATCTCCCGCAGCCGGGGGTCCAATGGCTGTCGGTACCAAACGGCCGGATATCCCCTATTTCCTGTTGGTTTCTCCCCTTGGGAAAAGAGTGCCGGGAAGACCCCTGTAACAAAGTAGTTCATAAGCTGCCTGCATGAGCATCCTTTTAAGCTCTCTTGTGCTCTTCACACCCCCACCACAAACTCTGGATAAATGCGGGAAAATATTACGCAGCGCCTGGAATAACAATAAAATAACCAGTCTGTCGGATCGGTTCCACCCTGACGGTTTCTTGACAAATTATTGTTGCGTTTCCCTCGTTTCTTTTGGTTGTTGGTATACTACGTATACTCCGTAGTGAAAAACTCTATTTTGCCTGTTGGCCACCTGCTTCGCTGGGACGAAATCAAATACTCTTTCTACCCAGATCACCAAAGTTTAAAAAAAAAATATTATTAGACAGAGTCGGCAATCCCGCGGCCTCGGAAGGTTTTCTCTCCCGCAGTAGTATGACAAATTAAGAATGGGGGGAGTTCCAGACGTCGGGACAAGCGATAACACGGCTGCTCATACATATGCATCGGTATCTATTTTCTCCTCCTCGGCTACTATTATTCCTAAGGGTCTAAGCTCTTCTTTCTTCCTATGGTCAACAGTGGCATAGACGGACATGCGGCGCGGAGAGAGACCGCTTTAGCAATCCTTGCAAATCAATGGGTTCAATTCTTGGATACCTCTACAAAAGCTGAAGAGTATTCTAAGTCAGCACCGGAAAGATGCTTGGTGATCTCAAATACCTACCGCGTGCTACAATACTCTATTCTCTTCGCCCACTAGTATGGAGTTATATCCGCTAGCCAGATGTTGGGAATCGTCCTTATCACCGTAATCCCTGTATGCGCGGCAAGGCTACTGTATCAGCTAGATTAAACAGTAATAGGGCATACATACGTAGTACAAAGTCGTTAACGGTTTTCTTTCTTAAGCGCCGTACAAATATCATAGACGGCTTTAATGTAGGTACCTTTGCACAGATTAATAAACCCGAAGCACATTTGGTTTCGCCTCTCGGTGGTCGGCTTTTAGTCGATGACAGCCGTCTGGCAGCTGTCATTGCCATGGGTGGGATAGGCTGGATATGTACTCCGTAATGCACGGTGCGCTGTTGCTAAGTTGTCGGGGTTTGAATACTCTGTAGAGAAAAGGGCGGATTTACCCCTGGATTATTATTTTTATTATGAAGCGGCTGCGGTACTAAATACTCTGGAGTACAACACCAGAGCGGAACCAGACTACCGGGACAAGTATAATCTTCATCCTGTACTTTTAAATTCGGTACTAGTAGCACATAGAATACGGATCAGTTGTGCATAGTTCAAAAAATACAACACACTTAAGTCAGTGATTGCAATGTTACCATTTAATTTTTGTTGACATAGATGGATACCTGAAATACTCGTTATGACCGCTTAAAGGCGGCCGTGGTCCTTTTGTAGTCTAGCGGTATCTTTAGGCCCACTCATTTTCACCAATTTTCCTACAGCGGACTTCAGACTCCGTGTTATCGTATGGACCCTCGTATTTATACTCGTCGAGTTGATAGTGCTGTATTCGTGAAGTAATTACAAACATACTACAACCATTACTGCAAAGCAGAATATTACAGAAAATAATACTCTCCATGTAGGTCCTTCCCTTGTTGGCATAGTCCCAACAAAGAGGAAAGCGTTCCGAGGTTGCGGTACCACCGGCGCAGGAGCCATCTGGAATGTTTTATGGGGCTACTAGTCAACAACAGTTAAAGGCAATTGAGATACAGTGTATAATAGCCCCGAGGGGAATGGAAAAAGAAGAAAGGGAGTCGTCGCATCAGTCAGAATAGTACGAAGCAACTGACTACAAAAGTAGGATAGGATAGGCGAGCAAGCGCAGTGACCGGCTATGACGGAAAGGACACAGCTGTAGTTATGCCCTTCGGAGTACTCTGTAGTTAGTGCTTAGGTCAGACATAGTAGTGATGTGGCGTTGGGTGTGACTCTATGGCCTGAGATATATTCCTTGAAACAAGATCACCTTCGGGATAGAGCTGTGTCTATTTTTTCGGTTACATGTATTTCATGGTATTGCTGCTTTGAAGCGGTCCAGTCAATTTCCGGAACAGGCTAAAATGCAACTAACTACCTTTATCAACAGTATCACCACTTTCATCACCGCCTGGGCACCAGGCTACATTTTTCCTTGCAATTTAAAACCACATGCTTTCAACAGCATTTATGAATGACGCAAGTTACAACCCATTCGACTCCAATACATGCAACAATCAACTTAAAGCAAAGATGAAACTCAAAGCGATAGTGATGGTTTGATGGTTTTGAGGCGTGGCATCCTGGTGATACAGTCTGTCCGTCAGCATCGCAGTCGGATATGTGCTATAAGGTCAACTATGATAGCTGGAATCGCGGCGCCTCGGCCTGTCCGAAAGGATTGGAGGCTGCCCATCTTTGTATGGAAATCCTTTTAAATCTGATAGAAAATGTTCCCCCATTTTCCCATAGCCTCCCCGCCAAAGATGTTAACCTGAACAGTGGACGCAAATTTTACCCCTTATCCTAAAGCTGTCCTTTCTGCTTGAAACCACAGACGGTCTAGCCTGCGATCGACGTTGGAAGTCTGTTGACTATCTTCAGCGTCTCGGGTTTCCGTTGCCCAAATGAGACCGAGTTACCCGACCACCGTTCCGGATATCTTAGCACCATCATAACGGCTTGGTCATACATTATTTCTTGCTGCTGGGTCAAGATCCTCCAGCGCTCTGATAGAAAGCTCTGGTTTTACATGGACGTAGCGGACAGATAACAAACTGCTTCTGAAGCATGGTTATACAGAGTCGCTGGGTAGCAAAAGTACAGAGCGGTAAGAGCACCTCGTACTCACCATGGACGCAGAAGGACAGCTTTGGCCTAGGAAATAAGTGTGTCTTTTTTCTGTCGCGATGATTTTGTGTCTATCATACTAATATGACAAAAACCAAAGCTATGGCTGGGAGGTAGTTTTACCTGAGCCGTCAATTGCATTCGATATCCTGATGGACTTTTATACATCGGAAGACTCTGAAAGTGAGCTTTTTATTGGTCTTGCATCGATTCTGACAGCTTACGTAGTACATCGCAGAATACATCTCCACTAATATTTGCTCCGCCTTTCTCGACCCAGGTCCCTTGTAACTTTTGTTGGGACTGCAACGTCGGGTATTTGGAATGCTCTTTTTCCATCCGATGGAAATCAGCACCAAAGACTGCTAGATGCAATTGCACACCTCACACCACACCTAAATCTTCTATGGAATGCTGTTGTATACAACAACCAGGCACAATCGTTACTAAACATAGCTCTCGAACAAATACCACCTATTTCTAATGTTGCCGGGTCTTGGATGGAAACTGTCCAATCATTTCTTATGGTCGTATATTACCCAGCTAGCATGACTGACTAAAACGTTACCCATGCCAGTGCGACGCCTCGGCTCTTCAACTGGCATAGGTCTTACGGTGATGGCCTTTGGCTTGATGATGGGACATGGGACCCAGAGTATTGAAGCAATTCGTCTACTGCAACAGCATCCATGCGTTGTCGACTTGATTGACAATGGAGGTCAGCATGACTTCAGAAAGAAGATAAGCGTAGTTAACGTAGTGAGCTTCATCAAGAGAAATATCCAGAGTGGGTCTCCGGGGCAGAGAAATATTCGAGAACCATAGGGAACTGTCAGCCCGTGCCTTCTTATTCAATCTTAATGATCTTCTACCCACTAAGCCTAGTAGTTAACAGGCTTTTTAATGTGACTAGTCTAGGGAACAAGGCTCAAAACAAGGTCATCCTTTAGGGACGGCTATATTTTCCTGTTGTCACAATTTCCTATGTCATACGTGAGCTTCTCTACTCAGAAGCTGCGTTAGTGGTGTAGGTTTAGCATTGGTGCACCAAGCACTCCCAGGTAACGCATTTCCTCTTTTTTCTATCTATTGTCTTTTCTTCTTTTATTTTTTCTTAGCTGCTACAATCAAGCACAGGACTTTGCAGGTATCTTTTACCCCTTACGTTTCCATGCACTATGAGCTGTATCCAAATTATCAAGGAATAGGGGATGAAAAGGGGAGGAAGGCTTGTTGCGGATCCATAGGAGCCCTAAATATATGTCTCGAGTAACTATGCCATATGATTGATCTTCCGTATTGACATTACCCATCTCCAAAAGGGTTTTTCTAGAATTCCCACGACCATTGATAAGCACTGTAAACTTCGTGGTGTGGCATATTCTCAGCGCGCACTCACATGGAGTCTCCACGGAGCGTCCTTTTGGCCATAGTGAAGAAGTCGTTTTGTTTCTTGTATGAGATAAAAATCTACACCAGAAGATCAATTCTTTGCGATGCCCTGTTTGGATTAATTAGTTAGTGACACGCCGAGTTGTCACAGCTTTTAAATGGTAGTAGCAGGTGATAGAAAAGAGACGTCTATACGCGGACGATGCTGAAGCCCTTTCTCTCCACTGAAGCATTATATCACGATGCCGGGTCAACAAAGCCACGTAAGGGCAAATACGGAGTAAATCTGAACTTTTTATTCTTCTGTTTAAATGCACTTGCGCCTTCAAAGGTGGGATGACTGCCGGGAGTGATGGAGGTATTATCTGCATGACCATTTGATGACAATTCGTATCGACTCAGCGTCCGCCATCTTCAAAGCAACTGAAGCTGGGGTCGTCTGAATTGTTATAAATACCAAACAGCTTACAAGACCCAGATATGGTTTGTCCGATTCAATAAAAAAGTAGTATTAATTAAGCTGGCTAGCAGGTTGCTACCGTGTCGTGGTATAATGACGCTCAACTGATTACGATGTTTATAATTAAGTCGGGAGGTAAGCCGTTCTTACCAGCCAGACTTGGTTCATCCCAGGTAATACGACTCGTCAACGGTCCTTCCACGTCTCTGTCGAGGTTCAGTTCCACGGACGTAGATATCTTGGAACAGCGTGTCCAAAGTCTCGGGGGGATAGGGCATGTTAAGTGCCTCTTCCACCTCCCGATTGATCATACTGCGCACGTCCTTGTCGATAGATTTGGCCTCATCTTCGGTGAAAATGCCCCAGTCAATCAACCGACCCCGAAGGTTCGTAATCGGGTCATTCGCTCGCTGCGCTTGCAGCTCCTCCCGGGTTCTATACGCAATCCCGGGATCAGACATGGAATGTCCTGCATATCGATACGTGAGATATTCGTAGACGAGAGGTCCATTGCCAGCCGTCACGTAGTCTTTCCCATGTTTTGTGGCTGAGAGGACAGCCAATACATCCATGGCATTAATCCGAAGGCCAGGAATATATTGGCCACGCTTGTAATATTCTGTCATCGCCGACGCTCTCTCAACCGATGTTCCCATGCCATATTTGTTATCTGAAATCCCCCGTTAGAATGCAGTGACACCTCTCCCAGGATTTTCCACTTACTCTCACATCCAAAAATCACAGGTAAGTTCCAAAGTTTGGCCATGTTATATGATTCATGCACCTGGCCTTGGTTCGCTGCGCCATCCCCATAGAGGTTGAATGTCACATTGCGGTTGTCGTTATACTGCTGTGCAAACGCGATCCCTGTACCAAGTGGTACATTTGCTCCTACTATGCCTTGCCCTCCAAAGAAGCCCTTGCAGAACATGTGCATAGAGCCGCCTTTCCCATATGATATACCATCCTGTCGACCAAGTAGTTCGCCAAGGATTGATTTGATCGTGCCTCCGCGCATCAAAGTAAAGCCATGAGAGCGGTACGCCGTGATCAATTTATCTTCTTTTGTGATTCCATGTTCAATCCCAACTGCAACTGCTTCTTGCCCTGTTGACAAATGGCAGAAGCCTCTAATCTTTCTGTCTTTGTATAAGCCGTCTGCCGTGAGCTCCATCCGCCTGCTACGCATTAGCAATCACCAAAGCTGTACACTTTCGAAAAGTCCCGTCCAACCTTATCATCGTCATGTCATGGTATAGGCTTTTGAGCTGGTTCTTCGTAGTCTCCAGCGAGTATTCCGGTGGGTCTAATTGATACGTTTCGTAGCTGTCTTCCGCGATCGGGACTTGGAACGGCTTGTCGTCTTCCTTTTTGGAGCAATTCGTGTTACCATTACGATACTAAAGGCCAAACAGACTAGGATATACCTACTGCAGGGACGTTGAGATCAGAGACCTGAGCCAAAAAGCGACGACCGACGCAAGGAAACGCCGGACGCGCCGAGGGGAGTGACCTGCTGAGTTTCAAAGATGTCGAAAACATTTTCAGAACGTGCCCGCCGGCATTCGAAGTCAATACTAGTAGAACTATATGGATGGTGTTAAATCAAAGGAATATTAGATCTCCTCGCCCTGAAACTGTTCAGGCATTGCAAGTGATGTCATATTGACGGGTAAAATATAATTAAGCGTGATATCATCCCTGTACTTGTACTCCGTACGGAGAACAGATCTTTGTAGCAGTACGTACAGGGTAGTACTCTGTACAGAGTAGTGTCTGTAGGTGTCCCCTTTATAGATAAAGTTTTATGATAAGGTCTCAATCATGCTTGCTGGTACGGCTTGAAGATCGGCTGAGTATGCTCCGGTACGAGTGGATATATAGGTGGTAAGTAGGGCTGGATAAAGATTTAGCGCTCCAGATGCCTTGATGCATATTCCATATTCCCCTACCCCCTAAGCGTAGAAGCATCCTCTTAAAACATTTAGATTCAGAATAGCTTGCAGATTTCCCCAAGTCGTTCGTCGATGAACAGAAGATCATGAATCTCGACGGTTGTTGTGCCTATTCCTAGATAGGAAATATTAAATCGTAGCGGAACGGAATATCCTACCCCCGAGATGACGCATATCCGGAATTGAGTCCATTCGCCCACCAAGTCCCTTGGTCAAGAAGACGACTGAAATAAACATCGTGAGAGGTGTATCCTGTGGTTGAAGCATGAAGGATGTACATGCTGGTTTTATCCATACCATCGTTCTCTTGCGATTTATCCAATTTGCCAGGGATAGATCAACCCCCCTCAGCTGATCAGGCTACGATAACCAATGCCCATTGTCCAGTGAAGACAAATCGCCCATGAATACCTCGGGCTAGCCCTCGAATGGCGCCTCGCACAGTTCCTACTCGCTCGACAAGGGCTAGAGTATCTCGCGGCCGTCAGTCCAAACGGGAACAGGAAGATTACGAGATACCGGAAGTGTACCGGGAGATGCTGGCAGAAGCTGAGGCCCGGGATAATCAAGGACCCGAAACAGATAGACCTATGAAGAAGAGAAGAGTAGGAGAAAGGACTGCCTTCTCCTCTCAGCTGGAATCCACTGGCCAAGAAATACAGGCGCCAGAATCTAATGAGGATGTAGGGCAATCAATGCAGACAGCATACGACTCTACCGCATCAGAAGAATCAGACATAGAGTGGGAAGAAATTGACATACAGCAAGCTCCGCCAAACTACGGAGATCAAAGCATTGCTGTTTCCAATGATGAACCACTCCAAATCACCTTGGACCAGCAAAAAGACAAAACCAAACGGGTCATCTCACGGCGAAAGCCAGTCACTGGAGCTGAAAAGAAGCTACGACTAGAAATACATAAGCTTCATCTTCTTTGCCTCCTTGGCCATGTTCAAATACGGAATCTCTGGTGCAACGATGAACAGATCCAGGTAGGCACCTGCCGATGATCCATGCCAAGCCGTTTCGCTCATTGTATTTTTGCCCCCAGGGCTCTCTGAAACAAATCTTGCCAAGAAAGGTGATTGCATTGCTGAATCCAGCAGAAGATGAACCGCAATATACCAGGTCCACGACGTTTGTTGACGGGCTAAACCAGGCCGGTGATGCTTTCGTGCGGAGATTCAGAGTCGTCAAACCTGGAATGCAGCGAGCTCATTGGGCGGACGATGCAACATCCTTGAAGAAAAGAGTTGTATGTAGAAAATTCCCTAATATAACACAGCTTTCTTTGACACTCTACAGGAAGCAATAATGTCCAATGCGGAAGTCATGCTATCGCGAGACGACTTCCGGAAACAGGCGATGACGCTCCAAGGTTCTCGTGACTTTGGCGCTCAGCTCTTCTGTGCCTTGTTGCGATCAGTGGCTGTAGAGGCGAGACTAGTTTGCTCCCTGCAACCGTTGCCTTTTTCTGGCGCCGCGGTAGGCACGACATCTAGGAAGCCCGATTCTCAGTCTATAATTATTACACCTGAAGAAGATAATGAAGCAAATAACCTTCCAACGCCGGATGTGTCAGCGCCTCTTTCAAGGACAAGAAGACTCGGACAACCGCAGTTCGCAGAGTTAAACGCACCCAAGATGACTGTACGAACAGGTAGGTAATCAACAGCATCCTTGAAACAGCAGTGGCGACGACTGACTTGTCCAAGGACCGCGTCCAAGTGTACGACAATCACTTTACCCAGTGTTCTGGGTCGAAGCCTATAATGAAGCAGTCCAAAAATGGATACCCATTGACCCATTGGTGACAAAATCGCTGGCAAAGCCATCTAAGTTTGAGCCTCCAGCCAGCGACCAATACAATGCCATGTGTTATGTGGTTGCATTCGAAGATGATGCCTCAGCCAGAGATGTAACCCGGCGCTATGCAAAGGCTTTCAATGCAAAAACTCGCAAAATGCGAGTCGAAAGCACTCGGAACGGCGAAATATGGTGGGAAAGGATCCTGCAATTCTACGAAAAGCCGTTCCTGGAGGATCGCGACGAAGCAGAGATCAGTGAGTTGACTGCTAAGATGGCCGCTGAGCCTATGCCACGAAATGTACAAGATTTCAAAGACCATCCAGTCTACGCGCTTGAAAGGCACCTCCGTCGTAATGAGGTCATCTTCCCGAAGCGAGTAATTGGGCAAGTCAGTCTCGGTAAATCAGGTTCAAAGAACCAGACATTGGTGCCGGTTTATCGCCGTACTGATATACACACCTGTCGAAGCGCAGATGGATGGTATCGTTTGGGCCGGGATATAAAAATCGGCGAACAGCCTCTCAAGCGTGTTCCGAGAAATCGAAACAGGTTTGATATCAGCGAGGACGAAGACCCAGAGGTCCCTGTGTACGCGTATTTCCAGACAGATGTCTACAAGCCTCCGGCAGTTGTTCAGGGAAGAATTCCAAAGAATGTCTACGGCAATTTGGATATTTACGTACCAAGCATGGTGCCGCCGGGGGGAACTCACATAATGCACCCTGCCGCATCCCGAGCGGCTAAGATACTTGGTGTTGACTATGCCGATGCCGTAACAGGCTTTGACTTTAAAGGTCGCCATGGGACCGCTGTTACACGGGGCGTTGTCATAGCAAATAATCATCGCGAAGCCCTTGAAGAGGTCTTGGATGGTCTTGAGCAAGAGCGCTTGCAAGCTGAGTTACAGGAGAAGTCAGCAGAAGCGCTTGGGATGTGGAAACACTTTTTGCTCAAGCTCCGTATTGCCAAGAGAGTCCAGAGCTATGCAGTCGAGGAAGACAAAGCAGACGAGGCCAATCTACACACAGATGAGCCGGCGGAAAGTGGGAATGGATTCTTTCTTGACCGTGATCAAGCTTCTGGCAATCCGCATATGGCATTCGATTTTCCGCAGCCAGCACAAGAAGATCTTTTCCGAGCACAAGAAATCGGGAGCCCTGAACCAGCAAGTACAGAACCCGAATCTGAAGAAGACGAGGTTTTCGGTGGAGGGTTCGTACCCGAAGAAACCCTCGAGGATGTAGACCAGCCTCAGCGGCTGCCGTCAAATGATACAGGACATCTGAAAGAGTCTCATAGACCGGAGTCTTCTCATTTCAAACTCGTCGTTGCTACCAACAACGAGACGAATTATACGGGCGACGTGAATCTTGAGCTAGGTACCAATACAGGAACCCTAGAGTCTGCGCAGACTGGCGCAAGAAACGAAGTAGAGACACCTGGACAAGATGCATCCAAGGCCTTTGACGGTACAGCTGATACGCCTAGTCCAATGGGGTCAACGGCAGCAGGCGACTCAGGAGTTACTAACATACGAGTGCCTTCGCGACCTGCATCGACGGTGGGATCAAAAGCTTCATCCTCAGATGGTGGCCGTAAGGGGTTTGAAAGTAACGATGAGAGTTCGTTGATGTCGGAGGATCCTGAAGATGAAGATGCGATTCCAGAGTGGTTGATGTGAAAACCTGACCAACCTGTCACTTCCATATGTGGAGGAGATTGGATGATATATAGCATTTTTCAATGAAACAGTGAATTGGTATGTAATACTCTGTAGTCTCGATATATCCATCGATGTCTCTATTCTGTTAGTTATCGTGAATCTCTCTGCCTCAGGATAGTAGTGCACAGACCAACCAAGATGACATTATCGGCTGGCTCGACGCGTCGACGCGGCGGTTTTCCCGATAAGGAATCATTCACCACTTCGATTCGCTGTATTTGCAAATCTATGATCTGCTACGAACCTATGCGCTATATATACTTCCTATGCGATGGGACGAAAGGGAAGACTCGAGAATAGTGCCCAGACTAGCGGAACTAGATTTCAAACGCCAGATAAAGCTGCTACTTCAGCCCGTTTGTCGACGAATACGTCGAAGCCTTCGCAAAAGACTATTGCGTCTAAAGGAAGAAACCAAATTCCAAAAATTCCATCGCTTGCTAGGTCGGGCTCTCCTTTAAAGCGCGGCTCTCTCACCCGTTCTTTCGGTCAGCCTACGCTCACTCAGATAGATTGGGTGGCAACCAAACCCCAGGAGCTGGATTCGGACGACGGTGGATTGGACTATATCGATACGGAGGCAGATGGGGCCCACGATGGCGCGCCGAACGATAATGCTCGACGCGAGGTGATTGAGATACCGGATGATTCTGGGAGTGATGCCGACTACCGTCCCACACCGTCTTCACGAACGCGGCAGGCCCGTGGTTTGGGTACGAAGGAAACGGCTACATCCAAACAGAGGAAGAGCAGCGCTACCCCCCAAAATGAAAGTGCAGGGAAAGGCAGTAGCCGGAGGAAGAGCGGTGGCAGTATCAATGGCAGTAAAAAGACGAACAAGCAACCCCCGAGAGAGCGAGATAAGACCCTTACGCAGATGGACTATGTACGGCGCTACTTGAAGGTCGAGCCTGATGAGGATGTGAGGCTAGAATATACCTACTACAGTCCGAAGAAAGACAGTGATCCGGAAAGCCGAGAAGCGCACCGTCGCAGCGCGCAGGAGGCACTCCAATCTACGAAGCATGACCAGATGGAACTTAGTGCTCACAAAAGACGAAGGTTAATGGAGGAATTTGACACAAGAGATCCTCCTAGGAACAAGGATATACAGCATCCTGAGGGTGAATTACCCCGAGCATTTGCTACGCCTAAGAAGTCGGTCAAAGCGGAAATTCCGTCCTCTCAATCACCAGAGAGCCCAGGATTCGCTGTCATCTCGCCGTCAAGATTCCGTGGGATGAATCTTTCTTCCTTAAAGGGAAGATCTCCGGATACGACTGGTCGGCCTATTAAAAAAGAACCGTCTAGGTACTCACAAAGAGCGGAGAACCTGCGTGGTCCAGATCATGCACTGCTGCCAGAATCTTTATTACCTAGCTCCCCGACATCCTACGAACCCGAGGAATTAAGGCCTAGAAATGATGTTTCCACGTCTAAGGCTGAAGACGACACAAGTGTCAAGCCTAACAAGAAATCTACCAGTACGCAGAGAACTGTTGTATATGAAACGGACGCAGAGTCAAATTCCAGTGACTTCCAGGAAGACAGATCTGATGTTTCTGCAACAGAGAAGGAGGAGGATGATGACAACTCTATTGAAGATACCCAGTATCCACCGCGTGGCGATTCTCAAGAACTTCCTCCACCGGTCATTGCTTCAGATCTCGATAATGAACCCGGGCAAACCTGTCCCGAGGTTACCTTGTCATCTGAGGCATCAGTATGTTACCGAAGGCCACAGCAATCTACCCAGTTTCCTCTTGGGCCTATTCCGCCGTTGAGCACTCAGAGGATGGCCGAACTCTTTCCGCAGGAGAAGGAAAGTATCGGCCAGCAAATCATGACAAATACAACTCAAACACAGTCATCACCCGCTGTCCAACGCCGTCCTTTGCCGATACATCCTCTGCAGACGCAAGCTCAAATGCAGTCTCAATCTCAGTCCCAGTCTCAAGGCCTGGACAAAAATTCGACTGAAATTGTGCCGGAATCTTCGCCCGTAACACGGCAGGATAATGGGATGGATGCCCACGAATCTCGTGCTCAGGAACCAGTGGTTCAGGTCCAGTCGTCGCAGCCACCAGATAGGCTCATTATGAATTCCCGGATGGACCAAGATTCTGGACCACGGGGTTTTATATCTGGGAATCAGTTGCTCTCGTCAAGTGTCATGGAAAGTATCCCCATGCCGCAGATGTGGACGGGCAGTCAGGATACTGTTGGAGAGCCATACAGTGAGCCGGACAAAGAGTAGACGAAATTAGAACAAGTTAATAATGTAATTTAGTACCAGTGATATCCGACATTTAGAACAGCAATTTTGTACTGCTATTACTACCTCACAAATATGGCTGGCACATAAACAAACTCCTTTAGCCTCCACTGAGAAGGGAGGTTTCTCCCCTAGATATTGCAGTACTTCCTCTAGTAGCTAGTCTGATAGAGGCAAGAATATTTCAACAACAAAGCTTGGGACATGATAGATTCCCATAATAGGCTGCGAGATGTGGATTAAAATCTCCTGGTCAATCTCAGGTAACCTCATCTGGCAACTGAGGGTGACCAGGAGATTCTGCAACCCATGAATTTATGCTATAATAGACCACGCGGGTTCCCAGAACGTGAGGGCATTCTCTGGCCAGGACCCCTCATTACCAAAGATCTTTCCATTCCTCTATTGATCATGCAGAGGTACATCAAGGTGAAGGGAACGAATCATGTGGAATCAAGGTCTTTTGCATGCCAACAATGGTCCTGATTTGGCGAACATCCAAAGCGTTGTTAGTCGTTAGTATAAATGAGGTCAACTGCTTCTGAGTATCTGTGCATGACTGAACGACATGTAAAACTTCTTTTTAGCAGGTGACTAGTAACAATCATACGCCCATCGACAGGAGCATAACAGGCGGGTCACCACATCCTCGCGAGGGGCATGATTTGCAGAGCGTGGCATTGTTGTTCCACCACCTGCTGCATCCCACCAACATGTATGCTGCCAGCCATGGAGCTTGCAGGGCTCATAGCATGAGAAGCTACACAATCGCCGGTGGGTGCTGTACATGTAGGTAATCACAGCCCCTGCGGAGCAAGACATACTGGTAAATCAAAAGTCGAGTATCTGGAGGCAGCTTGAAGAAAACCAATGATTGCTGTTGGGATGAAGCTATCTCAGGCGACACTAAGGTCAAGGCACACCTTCGAGCAGGAGGCAGTGGCTCTGGTGAATTATTGCTTTGATGACGCTGCTTTCGTTCCCACTGCTCCAGGCTGTGCCGCTGGCCACAGAAATTTTTGGCAATGGCAATACACGTGATGCATCCGATGGCTATAGGAATCTTCCAAAGATCTCTCATATGCATAAAGCGCTCCAGATCATTCATGAGCTTCATAAAAGCAGCGCATCAGACAGGGCATGCAGAAAAACAGTCCACTCACTTAATATACTGCACCATGAACAGTGTCCCATACGCTTTATTTCTTTCAAGTGTGAAGTTAGGTTCAGGGGCTGTCCGGGGGGCGATGTATATTAACCCTACGAAGGCCATATCCGGAAGGGCTAAGGACCAAGGATAGATATCAATCTAAAGCTTCAGACATAAGACCACCGTGTGTTGTAGGATTTATTCCAGGTATCATGAAGCCAGGACAAGACTTTATAGTCTCTGATAGGCTATATAGTTTTACTCCATTGAAATTCAGCGAGGTTGACCTTGATTGTAACTCGGAGATGTGGCCATATCAACTTCGGCCTCCGGGCCAACTATTATCCGACTAACTCGCATCAGAGCGCAAGCGCCGGTGGAGCACTCGGGCTGCCGTAGCGTTCGTGGAGATCCCCGACTCTGACACTGCGAGTCCGTCACAACGGCGTGGAGGAGAGAGGACGGCTTATATTTCTTTGCTGAATTGCTTGTTTCATAATCGTCAACCGACTCCGTTTTATTTTGGCTTTTATTCCTGCCTGCGCCATGGATTTCCCATACGACCATATCCAGGAGGAGATCCTCGCCGCCAACGACCCCTCTAAGAAGGACGGTTCCCAGGGCGAGTCTTCCAACAACGCACAACAGTCCAACGTGGACCTGAATGCCGAACTGCAAGATACACTTCACGCGTTTACCAATAGTCCATGGGGTGTGCGCATTGGCGGGTTGTGGGATAACGTGCGCAAACAAGGCGAAAGCTACTACGAGGAAGCCAGACAGGAGTATGCAACAGCTAGCGAAGAAGCTGTCAAAGGGTTCTCAGATCTAAGAGAGAGTATTGTCGGACGCACGCGAGGTCTCTCCCTGAGCACTGGCTTAACTTCTTCGGAGAGTACAGAAAAGGACAAGGATGAAGCGACCACGCCTACAGCTCCAAAAGCCAAGGATCCTCAGGGGGAGGAAGGGGACGATGCGGAAGCAGACAGTGGCGAGGGTTTCTTCTCGCGTTTCAAGGCTGAGGCAGCCAAACGTTTGAAGGAACTCGAAAAGGCGGAGGAAGCGGCCGATGAGGCTATATTGCGCTTTGGGATGAACATCCGCCAGAAGCTCCAGGATGCAGTGAGCATCGTTCCGCCGACTTCGGAGGAGTCGAGCAAGGTTCTCTTCGAGAGTAAGGATGCCGAAGGAAAGAGAGTCATTCACGCTACGCGTTTTGAGGCCCAGCTGCATGTCATCCACTCGAATCTGGAGAATTTCACCAAGGACCCCGAGAGTGAGCAGTGGCCTGCGTTTGAGAAGGATTTTAACGTGGATGCAAAGACCGACGAAATAGCTACTGATCTGGAGAAATATCCTGATTTGCGGTCGGCGATGGAGAAACTCGTGCCGGAGGAGGTGGAGTATGCGCAATTCTGGTGTCGCTACTACTTCCTCCGTTTCGTCATTGAGACGGAAGAGCAGAAACGCAAGGAACTTCTCAAAGGTAGGTCTTAGATCTTGTTTCCTGTCTTCTCCTATAACTTTCATGTCTAATCGGAATTGTTTCAGGTGCAAATGTGAACGAGGAAGAGGAAGTGGCTTGGGACGACGATTCCGAATCCGAATCCGAGTCTGAGTCAGAATCTGATGAATCCGACTCTGACTCCGACTCTCCCTCTACTCCTCAAGTCAAAGCCAACAAACCAAATGCCACTCCATCGGCCGCGAAGGGACCTTCCACTGCGCCCTCGCCTAGCAAGAGTACCAGTACCTTGAAGCCCAACGAAACTCGAAGATCAAACGATCAACAATCTCAAGCCGACAGCGAATCGAGCTATGACGTTGTTAGTGGCACGGCGAGCCGAACACCTAGTAGTCCCAAAGAGAAGAGTCCTACTAGCCACACTAAGGGAGATGACAGCGATGAAGATTGGGAGTGAGATCTGCAACCAACGGTCCAGGTCCAACACATTTGTGTTTTAGCTGAACGCAGGACGGAGGCTTTTGGCATCCGGTCAATGATATACTTGACCACTGGATTGGTTAGTGACCGGAGCTCAGCCTAAATATGATTCTGCAGGCGTTATGGGTCGTACTTTTATTTTTTGTTCTTCTCTCTCTCTTCCTTGCTATTTATCTATTCGGTGTTTTGGTATTTTTTGTGTCGCTTAGCGATAGCCTTCCTTATGTACTCTCCTTCAGCTTCTCAATCAATATATCAAGAATTGATCTGATACTATTCCGTTCCGTGTCACCAAAGTCGAAGGTTCTTGAAATCGTTGACATATCTGAAGGAGTATATGATTTCTTCAGTTACAGTCATAGATTGAATCTAATGACACCACTTCGCAACGAATATAAGATCTCGTCATGACTGATGTGATCTTCTAGGAAAAAATCTCACTGTGCAGCATCAGATCCACCCTTATCAGCCTCATCATCTTCGACAGGCACAGCAGGAGACCTTCTAGAAAGCGGCGACCCCCTTCTAAAAGCTTCATAACCACCGCTACCACGTGGCACATTTAAACGCCTCCTATCTAACATGACAGAGGGAGACCGACGACCTTGCAACGGCGTCTCGGGAGTCGCCTCTCTTGACCTAAGATGGAACCCCATAGCCCTCTCACCAGGTGAATACGACTGGTAGTCACTACTATAGTACTCGCTGCTTTCACGGTATCCAGCGGGAGTTTCCCCTGGTGCCCAGCCATACTGGTAATCCTCACCGCGGCGCTTGACGGGGCTCTCATCGTAGGGATCCCAGCCGACTTTTCGTCTGGCTTCTGCGCGGAGGCGTTGGCGATGTTGCTCATCGCCTCCGGCGCCGGTGGTGGAGGATTCTTCTAGGAAGAAGTTGAGGAGTTCGTCGGTGATGGCAAGGTGGGATTGTTGTTGGAATTGTTGCAGGGACATCAGGCGGAGCAGGGTCTCCAGGAGGGAAAGAGACGTACGGATGTTGTTGAATATGGGGTTCGATACGGTTGTTGTGTTGCGGTGCTCGGAGACGGGATGTTGCGAGAGCCCGTGTTGTTGCCGGGATGCTGAGGATGAAGATGATGTTTCATGGTGGTCCAAGGATAAGTTGGCCATTTTTAGAGGATCAATAGTGGGGTCTGTCTTTGAGGGAGTGCTGGGAAGCTCGACCTCTGATTCAGTGTCCGAGTCTTCGTCTTCGTTATAGACTTCAAAGGCTATCCATTCGGGGTCTAGACCCTGCGGTAATCGCCACGCGTCAGGAATTGAGTCCTCGTGCAAACTAGGATCTATAGATGGAGTGTCTGCTTCGTTTAACTGAGCATCGAGTTGCGCTTGTACTTCGTCGACTTCGTCGCCTTCTTGAACCGATTCTTCCTGGGCATAGACGTAGTCTGCCTCTTCGCGTTCTATCATACGCCTCGGGGGTACAGCATTGATGTCTCGTTTCAGAAGAAGCACAGGGTTATTCGACTCGCCTTCTGTACTGATATTTAGAATTCTCCCCGTATCGGCGTAGAATATCTTGGAGATTTGATGAATGGGGAGAATTTCCCGTATCCCAGCTTTGCTGATTCCTTCGTAGCTGTGGGGTTGCGTTTCATCACCCTCGAATGTATGGACTCTATCATCATCTAAATCCTCTATTATTAGCAATTGATAGGCGTACTCGTCCGCTTTCGCTTCTGCAAGAATCTGGGATTTCCGCGTTTTGGTTCCAGGTTTAGTCGTCCAATCCATTGGCACCCGTCGAAGCTTTAGACGTGCTTTATGCATGACCTCTTTCCATGTTGCTTCTCGAATACCTTCTTCGTCCTGTGGACGGAGGTGGCCGGCAAAAAGCATATACATCGACAGGGTAAACGTGGGTCCAATTTGGATTGCTTGCGAAGGCGACATGTAGTACTGTGTGTCTCCAGCAGTAAGGAATGTGCTAGCCTGTAACAACCTTGATGGAGACACCGTAGAAGGTAAGTTGGTCGATAACTTGGCACCTGACGTGGTGATAGCCAAGTTCATAAGTGGCACCGCGTCCTCAACTCGGACCAAAAATCTCTTGATGTCCTTAATGATAGACCTTATTTCCGCATCATTTTGGGACCGATCAAGCGGCGATTTCCCGCCTCTTCGAATTAACTCCTCAGATGCAGCAGCCCTGGCCAGTCGCTGGCCTAGAGACTGAATATCCCATCGAAGGCCTTTGGTGAGGGATACTGCAGATTCAAGAGAAGTATTGCCTCGCGCTGCTCTGACAATGTGTCAGAAACCTCGCAGTTCATCTGTACTTTGACATTAGGCAGCTCACATTAATTCAATCATGTCAATTGCAGGTGAGATGATCTTTCATTCAATCAGCTCATTGCAAAGCGGGTCTCTGTATGCAGGTACAACGAACCTGAATTTTACTCTCCAGGCGCTGCTGCAATGCAACCAGCTCATCACGCTCCTCACTATGGTCGACATTCTAAAAAAAAAGGCGAGAATACCTCAGCCCAACTGCTTCATGAACTTATGAAGTAATGTTACCTTTAGCAAGCGGGACGATTGACGTATAGCATAGCTGGCTGTGATTGTGATGCCCGACCTAAAAATCCCTCAATGTAAGCCCGACTCTTCCAGGAGCTACGTTCGTTCCATGGACGGTGCACTAGAAAACATCATGTTGCGTACCGAATGGCATAGTTCATCGCCTGTTGGGTCAGCTGCCAATGATGTCAGCCTCAAATTTCTACATGGCGGCCCTAAAGCGAGACACACCCTGTTCAGAAACACGTCCATATTGGCCCAGGAAAAGCAATACGAGCTGCGAATATTTGAATGCCTTGTCCCTTTCTCTATTCGGCGTTCTCACGGCTCGAAATCACCGAAGTGCTCGCACAAACACGTCTGCCTTGTATGTATGTTGGCCCCCTGAGCGTCGAGGGGTTTGCTTATCGATAACAAGCCACCCACTATGGCGGCGTACAAAAGCAATGACCATGAGACGAAGAGCCGTGATCAAAACCAAAGATGCCCAATGTAATAGTATCCGAAGCTTCTGGAAAGCACTGCAGGGGCAGGATCAGGGGTATGCCACCGGTGATGTCTGTAGACCAACCGTAATTGTAATTATACGATATAGTGCCTGACGCGATAGGCGCAATAGACGCCCAAGGCGGGGGAGGGCTGCGCTGAGTCATCCGTGCAAAATCGGACTCGCCCAACGCCCCTCTTCGAACACGGCTTTGACCAAAATTTTAAGCTACCATCATCCCTCTCCTCCTCACTTCACTTTCTTTTTCAGTTGGTGTGTTCGTCGTCTGTCCTTTTTCATTTCTTTTTCTCACAGTTTATTGACGATGGCGGACCAAACCCCGGACTCCTGGGAGGATGAACTCTCCAGACAGACGGATGGAGTCAACCTGAACAACGCACAACAACAGGGCCAAGCGCCTGGCTTCCACCCAGCGGCTTCCACATTCCAACCGGGAGCTGCTTCGTTCCTTCCCGGTGCTCCGGCTTTTGTGCCCGGGCAGCAGTATCAGTCCTATGGGGCTTTCCCGCAGTACGGCCAGTACGGTGGTAATTATGGGGGATACGGTGGTTACGGAGGTTATGACCCGCAGCAGATGTACAGTCAATATGGGGCATATGCACAACAACCTGGTGGCTTCAACCAAGGCTACAATCAGCAACAGCAACAGCAACAGCAACAGCAACAGCAGCAAGCTAACCAGCAGCCTCCTCAACCCGCTGCTCAACCGGCGCAATCTGCACCGAAACCCGCTTCCAACAACACCGGTGCTCCCAAGGCTAAGGTTCTTTCGATTGGCGGTGCCAGCGCTGGCGGTGCTTCGTCTGCTGCTTCGTCCGGTTCTCCTAAACCCACCACCAAAGTCCTCTCGATCGGAACCCCTGCCTCTTCGGCCCCTCCGAAAGATACCAAGGAAAGCAAGGGAGATACCAAGGGGGCTGCTGCTGTGGAGGCCGGTGCTAAGGCGACGGCTAAGCAGGCGATTGATAAAACAGATAAGAAGGCAGACCAGAAGGCCGCGGCTAGCGGGAAGACATCTCCCACACCGTCGTCGGGTCGGTCGAGCCCTAGCCGTGGCGAGACCGCCAAGGCTGCCCGGGATGCGAATGCCGTTGCAATGGAGCAGCAAGCCGATGTTGACGAGGCGACCCTGAAGGAAATCTACGGCCAAAAGAAGGAACACGTTAACATTGTTTTCATCGGACACGTCGATGCCGGGAAGTCCACACTGGGGGGTTCTATTTTATACGTCACCGGAATGGTCGACGAGCGAACTTTGGAGAAGTACAGGCGGGAGGCCAAGGAAGCCGGACGAGAGACCTGGTACCTGTCTTGGGCTTTGGACCTGACCAACGAAGAACGTGCCAAAGGAAAGACCGTCGAGGTTGGCCGTGCCCACTTCAAGCTCGACGTCCCGTCGCCCGATGGTACCATTGAACGCGACTTTTCGATTCTGGATGCACCCGGTCACAAAGCTTACGTCCACCATATGATTGGTGGTGCTTCGCAGGCAGATGTTGGTGTCCTGGTTATCTCCGCCCGAAAGGGTGAGTATGAAACTGGATTCGAAAAAGGAGGCCAAACTCGAGAACACGCCTTGCTCGCCAGAAACACGGGTGTTAAGAAACTCATTGTCGCTGTCAACAAGATGGACGATCCAAGTGTTGAGTGGGATAAGGGTCGCTTCGACGAATGTACCGTCAAGGTCTCGAAATTCCTGGAGGTGCTTGGTTACAAGAAGGACGATCTTACATTCATGCCCATCTCCGCTCAACGAACTTATGGTATCAAGGACCGGGTGCCCAAGGAACTCTGCTCTTGGTATGATGGCCCCTCGCTTCTTGAGTTCTTGACCAACATGAAGACACCCGAGCGGAAGATCAATGCCCCGTTCATGATGCCGATCAGCAGCAAGTACCGTGATATGGGTACATGGGTTGAAGGTCGCATTGAATCCGGTGTGATTAAGAAGAATGGCACCTGCATCATGATGCCCAACCGCACCGAAATCCATATTGCCGCCCTCTACGGGGAAACTGAAGATGAGATCCCGACCGGTACGTGTGGAGACCAAGTCCGTATGCGTCTCCGAGGTGTCGAGGAAGAAGATATTACACCCGGTTTTGTTCTTTGCTCTCCAAAGCGTCCAGTACACACTGTGACTGCCTTCGAAGCGAAGATCAGGATTCTTGAACTCAAGAACATCCTTACAGCGGGCTACAATTGTGTTATGCACGTTCACACCGCTGTTGAAGAGGTCACAATCGCTCAGCTTCTGCACAAACTCGAGCCCGGTACAGGCCGGAAGAGCAAGCGTCCACCTCCGTTCGCCAGCAGGGGTCAAACCATCATCGCTCGTGTCGAAGTGACTAGCACTGCCGGTTCTGTCTGTGCTGAAAGATTTGAAGACTACAACCAGATGGGACGGTTCACCCTCCGTGACCAGGTAAGCACTTTTTTTACTCTATCATCTCTGCATTTAGCCTTCGTTGATTCGATACTGACAATGTAATAGGGACAAACCGTTGCTATTGGTATGATCTCGAAGCTTATCACTGATGAGAAGAGCTAAATTTACGACCTACGACTATTGTAAATCAAGAAAAGCATTTTGGCTTGTTGCCGTCCGTGAATGCATTTGATTGGGTCATAGGGCCACAATAGACAGAGGGAGGCTTGGGCGGGTAGAAGAGGTACAGGCGATGATATCCCGTTAACGGCCTGCCTCGATTGATGATGATGAATTCGATGTCTTGTTTGTCTAAATATTTGCTTTGTTGAGGTTACAAAAAATGGAGATTTCTCTACCTGGTCGACAGCTGTCTACAAAAAAGGGTCTATCTAGTAAAGTCTTCTTGTGCCATGTCCATATCATGAAGTCGTAAATTCCAATATGTAAGGTTGAGCAATATTGCGATATGCTCCCAGTGACACCCAAATCACCGCTTCTTCCCAACAACCTTGGTAAAACCATCCTCATCAACCTCCGGCTCAACCTTCTCCTTAGGAGTCCTGACCAAAGTCGGTGCCTCATCCATATCCACGTCGCCGTTCGCCCCTTGCCCATCGTCATCCTCATCTTCGTCGCCATCTGTCTCCTGGTCATCATCTTTCGCCTCGACCCTCTTAAACGCCGCGGCCGCATTGGTAGCCTTTTGCTGACTCTTCTTCTCCCATGCCTCCCACATCTCTTGAATAGCCGCGAACTCGCCTCTCTCCGTTTGTTGCTTCATTTGCATGATCGATGCCGCAACAGGAGCCGCGCTCTCATCGTCAACGACCGCATCAAACTCATCATTCATCACCTGGATCAGCACGTCCTCGAGGTCCTCAGCGTCTGTCTCGGGGCGCTCCGCCAACATCTCAGATATCGCACCGCACAGCCAGTCGCGCTTGTCGCTGGAGGTAGGGCCGCCCCATGAGGATTGCACGGCGAGGTTGAGAGCTGGCCAGCTGTTGACGGCTAGGGTGATGCCGAGATCGAGGTAAGCGGCGGGGGTGGTGGGTTGGGTAAGTTGCTGGGTGGTCATTGTGTTGTGTATGTACGTTGGAATGGGAGGTATCCTTGAAAGCCCTGGACAGGGAGGCAGTGTACACGTCTTGGTTTGCGTGTTTGGTCTCGCTCGGTGCTATGAGAAACGCAATTGAATATCAGATGTCAAGTGTATCCCCGTGCTATGCGTTTCGTTGTGTGCGCGATCCGTGCTGTTGTAATTCGCGCTCTCCCTGACAGTTTTATTGCGTTTAAAAAAGTAGATGTGCAAAATTGTAACTCAAGAAGCGTATCCCTGCTATCAGCATAGAAGTGTCAATATATAAGACAAAATGCAATGTGAGCAATGTTGATGCGGGCATAAATTCTCGAAAATTTCGAGACGATCGACGGCGGGAGGGCTGATTAGATACGATAAGAGCTGTCATGTGACCTTATTATGCCGGTTTTATGGCTAAGTTATTTACTGGAAAAGCGACAAAAAAAGAAAACAGTAGGCAAAGGACCAAAAAAATTAGGTCAACTAAGACAACAGAAGGAAAAAAGAAAGCTTCCGATAGGGGGAATCGAACCCCCGGCTGCCGTGTGAGAGACGGCGATGTTAACCACTACACCATATCGGATTGAGTTGTTGAGTAATGTCTTGTTAATGAGTTTATTAGGGGTAGTAAGGCATTAGCTGGTGGTCACTATTTTGGCGCCGGACTACGCTGGGGCCTGGGTATCTGGGATAAAGACGTATATCTGGAACAGCGTATTACCGTACCTGCAATAAGTCCTTCTCTGAACATACATCAGCTAGCCAGATAGGAAATAAAGATAATTGTTCTCGCGCTTTTCCCCTCATTTTTACTTTGTCATCTTCACAATTTGCACAGTAATTTCTATACTGCGTACAATTTGGAGTCTGCTAATCATGTACGACCCAACCCTAATCCCATTGACAGCCCATTGACAGCAACCAGCGTCACCCCTAATGATAGGGAGCTTTCACAGCGCAGGCTTAGGAGGATCCGATTTTTAGGATGATTCAGAGTGAGTTTTAGCAGAGATAAGAGATAAATATAAGTCTTATACTCTCGGATCCTTACACCACAAACATGTTTCTTACCGTGTTCCGGAATATCAGAATGCAGTCTGAAATGGCTTAGAAAGAACAAAGCATACAAATAGATTGAGAGTGCATTGTATCGTCCTTAATTATCGACTTGGTTCATAAATATGGAAGCATGGCTATTTTGGCACTGCAGCTACGCATCCCGTAGGAAGGGAGGCAAGATACATTTGTAGCGACAAGCTGCGCGTTGAAGGCCTCCCCTGGAAGATATTGCAAAGTCAATATATCCCAGGTTCCAGAGTCTGCAGTCAAAGCACTAAATGAAACAGGATGTTAAACAGGAAGCATGGATGATGGTATGTCCAGCCTCAACAAATAACAAACAACTTATGTACGTACGCGAAAAGAAACAAAATGACGAGTCAAAAAAGATGCTTGGCCACAAACCACGTATGCACCGGAAACGCCTATCAAGCTATCTCCCAGGTAATCAGAAAACATAACTCAAAAGCTCCTGCGCTCTGATAGCAGTGGCAATATGCCATGGTAATGCATTTCGCTGTACACATTGTGTGCCTCGGATCCGGGCAAGTATTCCCAGGTCGTGGTACATCCCAAGTATCTCTTTAAGAAGAGACTCACATGGCGGTGACGATGACGATGACGGCGGTGGACGCTGTGCATATATCAAGTTGATAGTTGTTGCAAATACTCCGTCACCATCCGTAGGCCCTTTCCGACGGAGTAGGTAGCCGCTAGCCAGCGCGGGACGATACTCTGTCAGATGTGGAGAGCTGTTCAGACGATGGGAGAGGATAACCGCCCAGGATTCATCGCTGATGTCGGCGAGGGTAAATTCCGATTCTGTCTCCGGCGGACCCTCTGGCGTTGAGGCTGAAATAGGTGCGTTCGCGCCGCTTGTAGGCGTCGGTGCATTTCCAGATTGGTCTGGTGATGCTGCACTGGGTGTGGCAACCGGTGTGGACGAAGTCTGCACGTTGAACACGCTCATGGGGATCAACAGAGCTGAGGGTTCGAGAAATAAGTCCGGAGTGGGGTTGATATGTAGTACCACTAGCTCCAATGGGATTCGGTTGGTTTTATTACGTTGTTCGGCCAGGTTCGTCCACGCTAATGTGGTCAGCAACATAAAATTCCACAGAAATTGAGATAATACTTACTGTCAAGCTCATCTTGATCAATAGGGTCGGTATTCACAAGAATGACTCTCCACCGTGCTTGAATCCTGTCCAGAATAGTTTGCGTTGCGCTCCATATCTCGTTCCGCACGTCCGAGATGCTGCGAGCGGCAATTGAACTTCGAGAGCGTAGGCAGTAGGACATCGTCCGTTGAATGATACCGGTATTATCTGACCAAGCAACGGTGATCCAGCGCTGGTCAAGGCTCTTCGAACAGGCTATATGAAGACTCTTCCCATCTTGAAGTGGTGATGACTTCTCAGAAGCAAGCTTGAAGTTTATATTCTTTGGAGCGGGCTCTGCGAGAAGTACCGGAGGAGCACAGTACAAGAGATTCGACGCTGCATCTCTTGTTGGGCATCGACTGTATACTTCCAGGGCTAGACTCAGGTACTCAGGTTGTGGCGGTACGACTATGGACTCTGGCGACACGATGAAACCCATGGGAATAATCTGCAGCACAAGCTCGTCTGCCTGTCCGCTTTGCTGCTTGTCAGTGCCAGAGACATATTTCTGAAATAGTTGCCAAAAAGCAGCACATATATCAGCCAAAGCTGCAGCATGGGTGAACGGATTGATCACGTAGATGACGAAGTTTTCGGTGCCTTGCTGACCACTTGAAAGGGCGGCGCCTACCAAGAAATGTTAGCCTCTAATTTGGGCAATCCCTAACAGCCAACATACCTAGATCTTCACATAATGCCCATAAAGTCTGCATGGTGGAGACATAACCGGAGGCTCCAGACCACTCAGTGCTCCATGAGCCCAGCCCACGTTCAAAGGCCATGGATTTGTCCCCTCGAACATGACCTCCAAGGTTGCAACTTGAGTACAGCAAGCCTAATCGCTCCAAGAATGAATCCGCTGCCTCTCCTGCCATTTGTGGATGAATGCAATAAGCTGAAATGTCCTTGGGGCCATGAGAGGGTTCTAGGTCGAAGGTTTCCCAGAAAGAAATAGTGGGTGGTAGTGCCTCCAAATAGTCCTTGCCGCGGCGGATGCGTAAATGCGGCGATGGTAATTTCGATATAGACTCTCTCGTCACATCTTTGCGGTGAGGTAGTTGACGGTGCGTAAGGCCCTGAGAGGCGGGGGGCGAAGAAACCTCATTTTGCAGTGATGCATAGCTTTTGAGATCCAGTCTCTCAACTTCACCTGCAAATGCAGTGTCCTCGAGAATTGCTCGGAGTGAGTACACCTCGTTCTCAAGCCCGGAAAGGCCGATTTTCCCGTCAATCTTATGGTCAAGTGATGACTGCGTGATTTGGTCAACCAGCAGCTGTGCGACTTGGAGTTGTTCATCTTTGCGGGATATGATAGCTGGGAGTTTGTTTTGCGAAACTGAAAAATACCCTATCAAAGACCAGTCCGAGAACGAGGACAAGAAATTCCCTAAAAAGGTAGAATCCTCAATCTTGGCCACAGACGCCATTTGGACATTTTCGATCGGGATCTTATCCGGGGATTGAGCCGCTGAGCTGTCAGATGCTGATCGAGTGCGCTTTCTTTTGCGAGCCGCTAAAGCAACAGCGGACCGATTTTCCTCTGAAGAAATGATCTCATCACTATCCTCATCGCTAAAAGCGCTGCTAGAATCCGAAATAGACCGTGGGCGCTGCTTTCCGCCGCCAGACACGGCACTTTGTCCATCTATAGTCTTTGCGAGAGTATTGCTTCCGCCACCACGGCGAGGAAGCCCGATTGTGGGAATTTTGCTAGTGGGATCATTAACCAAGTCTAGAGCCTTGTTCGGCCCTGTAGCTGAAAACCAGAATCTACCATCTGCTCCATACTTTTGATTCCAATCGCCCATGTTCTGCTTAAAAGCAACAGGGGTATAGTGACTCTGCTTCCCTTCTCGCTTAACCGCAGGTTGGTCGCCTTCATCGGACCCTGGGAAAAGGATCTTCTTCACTTCCACGGGGCTAAGCGGAGGACTGATTGGCTGGCTATTTTCTTCGCGAGGCGACGGAGTGTGGGCATCAGAAAGCTCTTCCTTTTGGGGAGGCGCTGCTGTCTGGTCTTCAGGGCCAGTTTGAGGTTCATTGACCGGTTCTGCTAGCGGAACTATACCTCTTTCGGGCACTAGGTTGTCAACGTCAGGCTGCTCCGTAGTTTTCTCCAAATCAGCGCCAGTGATGTTGGCGATACGTTGAACGTTGTCGTCACCATATGTCTGTCCTGTCTCCTCAAATCCGGGATCATCGAAGAAACTGAAGTCGGCATCTGTTATTCCTTTGGTCCCAAAGTCTTTATCGTTGATTTCTCCGAAAAGATCGTCTTCTTCATTCATGTCATATAACCCAGATCCAACCACAAGCCCAGCAGATGGCCCAAAATCCATAGTTATATCCGGGTCACCTGTAGCTTGTCCCCTGGATGGTGCTTGCTCATGCGATCTTGGCCCAACATCTCGCCGATTTTGAGGTAACGGTGGCTCTGTATAATCAGCTAATGAATCTGATTGGACTCCGGCACTTCCATCCGGTGGTGTGGGATACACAAGGCTCGCACTCTGGATATCAGGGTACTGTGCGACGCGGGAGAGACTCTCTATTGCATCGGGCAATACGTTCTTGGTGGACGATAGTTCTGGGTCTTTTGAAGATTGCTCTTGAAGGCCGGAAGGGGTCATGAAGCTAGGCTCATCATGTGTAAGCTTTCCCGTTACATGCCACTCCTCTGCGAGATCCAGGGGATTATCTGCTAGGTGGCAAGTATCGTGAGTTTCATAGGACGATCCCAATAATATTGATTTGGTCCTTCTGAAGCAATATCTAGCTGGCCACAGAATACGCTTCAATGGAAGCGCAGACGAATTCTCCTCATTCTGCCGCCATATCTCTCCAGCCAATCTAGCATAAAATGGTTCCCACACCTCGACTTCAACCCACAGTTCTTCCTCATGAGAATCAACCGGAAGGCCAAAATTCTTAAGCCATTCAAGAACGGTTTGCTTCCATTGTAGGCGCTTGGCGGTCGATAAAGACGAAGAGCTTTCCTTTGGCGGATTCGGCGCAAAGTCACCTTGTGCACTGGTATTGACTGAGATCAACCTGGCAATTGTTCCATTGGGAGATAACCAGACGTCAAGTCCAGGTTGAGCGTCACGAACTTCCCCAGGGTTATCCTTTGGGCTGTGGATACGCGTCAGGCCATGCTGGGCTATGGTTTGAAAGGCCACGGTTAATTTTCCAACAGGCGTAAACTGAACCTGAAGGGTAGTCAGAGACGGCGAAGAAGTAGGACTATCGTTGGCTATCGCTGGACTTTCATAACCATCTCTCTCTACTGCAGTGAAAAGAGTGCGAGACCCGAGTGGAATTGCGCTATGATGCCGAATTAACTGAAGGCTTATCGTGCCGGTGACTGCGGTGATAAAGGATGCATAGATAGCCGCAGCACTACCGTAGCCTTCTACCCGCCTAAGCTGATTTGTCACATTCTGTGGTCTCGAACCACCTGGAGTCACACCTGGGGTCTGGGGTTCTGCTGAGAGGTTCTTCACAAGCTCTCTCGAGGAGACACTTCCTGACGCCGAAACTGCGATGCAACTATTAGTATAACTTGGACACAGCATGATTGCTTGAGAGCAATTGACAAACCTTTCAAGGTGACTGAGCCGACGAGAAGCTTGTTTGGTTCATCTTTACCCTCGTTCAGACTCAAAGGCACAAGACGGTCAAAGTCCGGAGTGGCAGAAAAGACCCACAGACCAAGTCGTCTTGGATAACATGACACTAAGCAATCGTTGCCCCTAAGCCGGATCTCAAGATCCTTAAGGCGACTGAGATGCTTGAGGATCGTATGGCCGTTGGCTGGACCCTCAGAGGAATGGCTGGTGATGCCCGGCTCTTCTGTATAGATGCGCCAGTAAATGGTGGGAAAACCCTCCTAATACACGAACATCAATGAATATCCAAGCATCCTCATAGTGATGATCACTTACAATAACATGTACGTTTGTGATACTTCCACCGGGGAAGTCCATGATTCAACGGCTGCCCCGACGGAAAGCTCCCACTGCTCTTGAAAATAGCCGAAAAAGCTTCGCAGAAGAAGCCCGCTACCATCTCCAAACAAACAGAAATATCAAGATGTGTGGAGAACCAGCAATCCATAGCAGGTCGAACTCGATATAGTAGAGAATAAATCATAGGTCAATCAGGTTTCAGATGCCATCGCTCCGCCGGGAAGGGAAGAAGAATACCAGGGACGGGCACCAAACAAGATAAACGCAAAAAAAAAGTGTGCCTATTATGCGGTTCACACTTTTGAATCGATCCACAACCAACGCTGCAGCATTGAGGCACAATCAGCTCGTCGACGACGCGAATGTTGTCGTCGTCCAGCATCGCCGATGCCAAAAGTCGAGGTTCGCTCGGGCCGCTGCAGCCAATCAGCGGCGATCTACGTCAGGCGGGTCACGTGCCGTCGTTATCGATTATCGGCGAAACTTTTTTCTTTCACATTTCTGAAGCGCAGACATTCGCCGTCGACAACATACACGTCTAGGTGGTTCTTCAGAAACGCGCGGCCAGGATGAAGCTGTCAAACCAGTCCGAGGTCCCGGTTTACACTATTTCCGGGTCGAATACCGCGCGACCGCTGCCTGAGTGGCTTGCAAGACGCCGGAAGCGCAGTTTGAAAAATGACCCGGAGTACGCGAATCGAGTTGAATTGCTCCAGGACTTCGAGTTCGAGGAGGCCAGCCAGTGTATACGGGTCAGTGAGGATGGCGAGTGGGTTATGAGTACAGGTTAGTTTGGTTTGCCGTGCAGTATCTTGATTTTGGGACTGCCGCTAACGGAGGAAATAATCAATCTTCACACAGGAACCTACAAGCCCCAGATCCATACTCATTACCTGCCTCAATTATCGCTTTCGTGGGCCCGACACACTACAACACTCAACACGACTTTCCAGCTTTTGTCCTCTGATTACTCGAAATCTCTTCATCTGCAGTCTGACCGGTCCCTCGAGTTTCATACTCCTTCGGGATGCCATTATACAACGAGACTTCCGAGATATGGTCGCGACTTGGCGTACGACCGACAGTCTACGGAGGCTTTAGTCCCCGCTGTGGGCGTGAATCCGGATGGTCTGGGTGAGGTCTTCAGGTTGAATTTGGAGTTGGGACGGTATATGCGGAGTTACGAGGTGGACGTTGGAGGCGATGACTTTACATCTGCTGGTGGAGGTGCTTTGCAGGGCGGTATAAATACCGGTGCGGTCAATACCGCAGCGATTGCGGAAGAAAGTCACAACCTCTTGGCTTTTGGAACGACAATAGGCACAGTGGAACTATGGGATCCCCGAGCGAAAGGCAGGGCAGGGGTTTTATTACCACCAACCCAGCTTAGACCAGATGATCCGAGGTCTGAGGTTACTGCGCTGGAGTTTCACCGTTCAGGATTGACTCTGGGAAGTGGTTCGTCTAATGGTCTTATTCACCTCTACGATCTTCGGTCCCCCGTCCCGCTTTTGAAGAAAGATCAAGGATATGGCTTCCCTATTCACACCTTGAAATTCCTCCAACCGTCGTCGGCCACGCGAGAGCAGACTATGGAGCCTAAGATCATGTCTTCCGACAAGAAGATCATCAAGATCTGGGATCCGCGTGATGGTGCTCCTTGGACATCAGTCGAGCCAGCCGTGGATATCAACTCAGTGGCCTGGTGTAAGGACAGCGGAATGATTCTGACTGCCAACGAAGGCCGGCAGCAGCACTCGTTCTTCATTCCTCAACTCGGACCCGCACCCAAGTGGTGCTCGTTCTTGGACAACCTCGTGGAAGAGATGGCAGAGGACCCCAACGACCCCAACGCTTTCTCCAACGGCCAAGCTGGATCTGTCTACGACAACTTCAAGTTCCTGACGATGCCTCAGCTGCGATCCCTAAATTTGGACCACCTGGTTGGACGGACCAGTCTCCTACGGCCTTATATGCATGGTTACTTCGTGGGGCAGCAGCTGTACGAAGAAGCCAGACTGATCGCTAACCCATACATCTGGGAGGAAGAACGCGCGAAGCGAGTCAAGGACAAGATCGACAAGGAGCGAGAGAGCCGCATCCGAGGCAAGAAGAAGGCCAATGTCAAAGTTAACAAGAGACTGGCCGAGAAGCTCCTGAATGTTGAGGAGAAGAAGGACCGCCGCAACGCACAGCGTGTGCTGCAGCGCGGCGGAGACGACGAAATGGTGGATGCACCCGCCGAAACTGCACCCACCGAAACTGCACCCACCAAAACTGCACCTACTGCTGCCAACGGAGCGCCACCAGGCAAAAACCTGTTAACAGACAGCCGATTCGCGAAATTATTCGAAGATGAAGACTTCGCTATCGACGAAAACTCGCGGGAATTCAAGCTCATCAACCCCAGCACGGTCCCCGAATCAACGGAGAGGAAAGAACGCGGTCTCACAGCCGTCGAACAAGAAGATGCCGATGGCGTCCCCAATTCCAGTTCCGACGAAGACGACTCGGAACGAGAAGAAAAGCAAAGACAACAACAATCCAAAAAGGAACAACCCTCTAGCAATGGCAAGATCTCAACATCCTCCTACAAACGCGCCAACCACAGACCGCAAATGCGGGTTTCATCTTCTACGAATACTGGCACCTCTTCCGGCCGTGATCGCTCCTTCGGCTCTCGCGCGCAAAACGTGCAGACAAAAACGAAGCCCTCTCGTCGCTCCACCGTCGTCGGCGAACAGGAAGTCACCTTCATGCCGCAGGGGAAGCAGAGGCAGAATGCTTCACCTGCATTTAACAACAACAGTGGTAGCAGAGGTAATACGAGCTTCCGCTCAAAGGACAGACGGAGTGCTTCTGGGAATGCCTTCCGGAAAATATGATCGTCGGATACAAAGAAACCGCTGTGTCCTATTCCGAGTGAGCTGAGATAGACACCCACACACTGTCACCATCACCATCACCATCACCACCCGCGCGCGCTACACTCCTATTCTCTCTCCACCTAGCGTGGCTCCAGCCGATTGGTCGCATAGAAACGCACCTGCGACACTTTTGATACCCTTTTCTTCCGTTATAGAATCGAACGCCAAACGTACTCCGCTACCATTTAGTAGCAGAAGCCTATGAAGCCTTTATTGAGCACAACTCTATTACTTTCTTATCTTGACGATATCCATATCAATACGATTTAGTTCAGTTCAAATGTATACTAGCGCATCGTGTGTATGTATGGAGTTGATTTGGTTTCATAAAAGTTACAGGCATGCACTTTGTTTGATATGCGTACTTGATTTTCTAGACAGTTTTAACACTTTCCCCTTCCATCTTAGTACTCACCCTCCGCTGTTTTTGGCTTACTGAGAAGGCCTGAGTACGCGCTGAGCGCCCTGAGCTAATCACTGAGCAGGGGCTGAGCAGAGGATGGGTAGACTGAGCAAAGTAGCCTCAATAAAATGCGCCATGCTAGTTCCACCTGTGTCCATTTCCATAATGCTTTTAACCATCACCCCCTTGACCCCGTCTACGTAGTGATAGCACCATCAATGGAACAGGAATTGAGGCCATCATTCCTTCAGATCCACTTCTTACCATGCCAACTTCCCCCAGAGATAGTATTCCAGACTCGTCCTCTTCACAGATTTCCCATTCACAGTTTCAGAAACGAGATAGACCCCCTTCAGGCCGCTGAAGGAGCCAGCCGTATAGCCGCTAGCTTTGCCACATTTATACAGTGTCTTGGGCCAGCAGGTCACATTTCCTGGCTTATAAATGGAAACCTAGGCGTATTGACCGGTTTCCCATACGTCAAAATCTGTCATGGCGTTAGCCTTTTCAATCTTTCAACGAAGTGCTTCCAGCAGTACCACTGCCGCTAGACGAAGAGGTAGAAGACCTGGTGACGAGATTAATAGGCTTCACATAATTGCCAGACGACTCGCCAGACTCTTTGAAGATGTAGATGTGTTTTGATTGCTTCAGACCAACACTCATAGTTGCCTGGGCCCGTGAGCAAGGGCAGACGATTGGCGTACTGAGAAGGCAACGAAAGGCTTCCTTAGCCAGAACCGATGGAGGGAAAGATCGAAAAGGTGCCCAGAACGCTAGAAGCTGCGGACTCATAACCCGTGGATGTAGAAGGTGAAATAGAGCAACGAATGCTTAATTGATTGATGATACCTAGTAGCAGTAGACGTGAAGATGTTGAAGGTAGAGATCTCGCTACATAAAGAAGTCCCTTTATGGCTGGCAGATCATGTGCTCTCCTAGCGATCTATGGGCCAACAAGGAGACATGTTCGCATATATGTGCGCTGATGCAGAGGTTTATGGAGGTTAGGGCAGGGTAACTGAATCCGGTGATCTTACCTGCTGGACCAGACCTCGGCTTTGCAGATTATTTAGTTAAGGCGTACCAAGACTAGGGTATTGATAGAAACTAGACACTAAGAAATCTCATCCTCCTATGAACCAAGTAAGTACGGCGTATATAGGTGGATGGAGAGTCTTCAATGGTCAATAGTCCCATGGTAGCGGCTATAAAAACCCTAGCATACTAAATAAACAACTGGCTGGACAAAACAAGAAGTTTCGACAATTTGCTAAGACCAAAAGACAAATATGAAAACCAACAACTCCAAGACCCAAGAATAAATAGAAAAAGTCAGGCCGTCGTGTCATCGTTGCTTAAAACCCCAGAAAAAGACGCGAAGAAAAGAGAATCTATAACCAAACAATCACCGAATCAATCAACAAATCATCCTGAAAATGGAGAAGTGAATAATAGTGTGCCATTCCCGTATGCTCCATTCCTCCCCGGTGCATCATTCATTAGTGCAGTATTGCTCTGATATCCAGTCTATAGAAGAAGCCTCCCTGGTGTGTAAATGGCACAAACAAATGGAAGCAGGTAAAACATAATAACATAGAGGAAAAGAAAAACGGAGCTCAAGAGACTTCAGGAGACCTGAACTCCCGGAAATGGATCATAAAGTCAGATGACGCGTGAGTAGAAGCCGCGTTGCAGACACAACCGAGACCGAGTCAATGACACTTTATAGAAAAGAAAACGCAAAGGGGAAAAAAAGAAAAAAAAAGGAAACAGAAAGAATGGGAGAGTCCAATAAATGAGCGGAGAGGGTTTGAGTGACTAAAACTTGAATATGAAAAAAATGACAGCAACCAAATAATACCTACCGTAAATGTGCTTGAAGTTCAAGACCAGACATGGAACCCAGGAGGCCCCATTCCGCGTCTGCTACTTCCGCGCCTGGATCCAGTGTTCCCAATCGAATCGGTTCCATGGTTCCCGTGTCTGCCTTCTTCCAAGCTTCGTCGAGATGTACCAAAGTCACTCATGGCAAAGAGTAAGGGCTCATCTTCCTCAACTGGAGTTTGTTGTGCCTGGGCACGACCGGAACTAGGTCGCTGCCCGGAGCCTCGTCGCGCTTCTGTGGTGGAACCACCGCTATTACTGCCACTTGCATTGCCTTCGCGGTCCTGATCACGCTCAGGGAAGCTGTGAGGAATCCCACCCCGGGCCAGACTGCCCGAGCCCGAACTCAGAGAACGAGGGCCCCCAGAAGATCCTCGACCACGGGTATGGCCGAAGCGGGGTATGTACATATGGTTATTAGACGGGGACGATGTGGCCGTAGGTCCAGATCCACCCCTATGAACACCAATGTCACGGAACACACCGGAGGCAGGGCCCGAGGCCAGTGCAGGATCTTCATTGAGGGGTGACGGCTGCGTTGTTCTCCGGGTATGGTTGTCTGCATTCTCATATTGTTGGCCTTGCTGCTGCTGTTGCTGCCGCTGCTGTATCGCACTGAGGCTGTGGGTAGGCCTATCCCCAGCGCTCACGCTGCGCATGGGGAAAGGGAAATCATCGTCATCATCTGGACCGGAAATTCGACCAGCAGGACCGGAGCCAGCATCGCCAGTATATGCGGGAAGGTAGGGAGACCTGGGGATATCAATGGCTGTAGTCTGCGTTGCATCGCCACTCGGGTCGTTGTCCTCCATAGGAGATTCATGTCCATCGGAGAGCCCACGTGGGTTAGTCTCTGGCTCATTGTATGCGACGATACTGTGCGAACTCAGACGCGACGGGATTGCGGGAGTATGCGGTGTGTGGGGGGAGATTGGCTTTCCAGGCGACGAAGCGGTGGAAATGGATGTCCCAGCTGCCATTGGTGGAACACCCGAGAGCTGCTTGCTTGATGAGTTGGACGAGCGCTGCATATGTACGGACGATGACATCGAGTCCGAGAGTGCTGCATTCGAGTCTCGCATGCGCTGGAACCTGGTTAAAGCGGCAGACGTGGCGGTCGTCTTGCGTGCAGGTGTGTCGTTGGCGGAATTTGCCGGATTCATGAAATCCTTCCGCAGATCCAGCATTTTCAGAAATTCGGAAATATTTTCATCATCCGCATGGATCGAATCAGCACTTGTTCCTGTCGGTTCTGCAAGTAGCCCGGAGCCCGGCTGAGCGGCTGATGATGCTGCGCTAGCTCTCTCGCTGGGAATATCGTCTTCTGCTTTGTTAGATGCTCCGACGGACGAACGTCCACGGCGATGGGAGAAGGCGCTACTATAGCGGGAAATTGGAGCAGGTCTAGGCGATGCCGAGTTCGAAGATGCTATCGCATTCTCCGGCGCTGTTGGCATGGGTTTGCGTGTAGCAGTAGTCGGAGCTGAAGTAGGCGGCGTGCTCTTGTCAGAGGACACTGGACGGGGTGGCCCCATCGAACGAGGCGAGGCACCAAGCGGAGGGTCGACTAGGGAGGGAGATGCAGACAGAGGTGGGGCCTTGAATGGCTGGAAAGACATCGAGGAACGTCTGGCTTGACCACCCTCGCCCGCAAGAACAGCAGCTCGTCCTCCTCCAGAGCCAATTTTGGCGGTTGACAGAGGCTTCTGGGAAGAAGAATCTCCTGGAGAAGGAGAAAGAGTACCAGTATCTCTGACCATCCGGAGTGCAGATAAGGGACTTGTACCGGTTGGTGGACCGACATGATGGAATGTTGAAAGACTCCCATATGCACGACTTGGGTCAGGATCTCCGACAATCTGCTTTTGGACGGGCAACGAACCGACCTCAGCTTTTTCTGTATTCCCTGATGGGAGTGACGGTCGAAAGATCTCGTCGTCGGCACCCATGAACCTCGAGCTGAGTAAGGCTTCTGAATCATCCACGCGGAAGTCACAGCTCGTCCGATATGTGACGTCCACTGAGAACGGGCCAGCAGGGGATTCCGTTGTGCCAAAGTTGTACGTATCCACAACCTTGCCACCGTTTTCATGAAGCGGTACGGTCAAATGATCTGGCCCCGCGCCTTGACCGGCCTCATGTGCATTGAGGATCCGGTACTTGATTTGGAGGGCTGGATTGGCGCGCAGCTTCCTGTTGCGTTTGGCGAATTTCCATGCTGGCAGGAATTTGGTGTAAGCAAAGAGGGAGCGGAAGAGAACAATACTCTTTTTATATACTGTTGGCAAGATCGAGCCCAGATCAGTCGGGAACTTGTTCGAGGTATCGCCTAACTCGATTCTCCATCGTTCGAGGATGATATCGTCGGACCCGGTTTCGGCAGCCCTAGTGGGATGGGAAACCGCCAGAGATTCCAGCACATCCCATCTCTTCCCGTTCTCATCGAGAATCACCAGACTCTGGTTACTTGTCAGGCCTCTTGTATCCAGGTATGTTTCGATGATCAAGGGTGGCGGCCGATTTTCGGTGGCGTCGCAGGTCCTCCATATCCGCAATTGGTCTCTGAGGATATCGGTTTCTTCGAGCTCTACGTTAAACTGGATAGCGCAACACGAGCGAGTCAGTCCATGAACAGCCTGTCCAAGTTTAGAAAGGGTACATACCCATCGATTCACTTTGGGGGTATCCGAGCCCCTGCTGTATACGGGAGGCAAGTTCACACGGGAATGAAGTATAATCAGAGCAGCTTTGGTATGATAATTCTGCAGAGCCATAGACCGTCAGCACCATACATTGGATAAAAATTGCAAATGCAGAGAAATGGGACATACCGATATAATCTGGTTGAGTTTGGCCATGACTTCCTTTGCCGGCGCAGACTGCTGCTCGGACGAGTCTGACGGCGAATCGATCCCCAGACCCCTACTATTGCTTAAATTCATGTCAGAGGTTGGAGAGCCGGGAACATCTTGAGTGCGAGAGGACCTGGGTCTGGACGGAACGGATGGCGCAGAAGGCGCCGGTGATCGAGGATGTTGATGCATGATAAGGCGCCTATCGCCTATCGCCTATCACAGATAGCGTGATCGAGGAGGAAACTGGCAGATCGACTTTCGGTTCCGCTGACTTGTTAAAGATTACCAGCAGGTATGGGGATCTCTCTTGTTGATTATTAGAAGGAAAATGGGAGAGCGACAGAGCCGCTGAGAAGGGCCATGCTAACGAAGTGGTCAACGGGGGTAGCTGAATCAAGGTCGATAGGAACCGTGAGACCATAGGAAACACCACCAAGAATAGCAAGAAAGGATGACAAGCGACGCTAATTAACAGAGGCTGAAAGAATTAAGGTGGCAGAGGGCCGCTGGCATCGTTTGGAAGAGCTCGATAGAGAAGAAGATAGTGTTTAGTAGCAACAGTAGTAAGTACTCCGTACTCTGTCGCAATAACGGCTGCGGTCTAGACAACGTTAGGAGCTTCTCCGCATTGACTGGGGCCAGTCTTAGTAGGAAGCCCAGTCCAGTCGTCCGTCCGGGGAAGGAAGGAGGACAGGGAAAGTGTTAAGGATTCATGGTTATAAAAAGGGAGAGAAGAGAGGATTGAAATAGGAAAGGAAGAGAAGAAGAGAAGAAGTGGGAAGAGATGGAAGAGAGGAAGAAACCGACGGGTGACTTGGAGAGGTCAGTGACGCATTCCCGGTGACTCGATCACTCAGTCAGCCTGACAGCAGCACAGCCAGAATAACGACTGGTTACTTTATTCTTCCTGTGTAAATATATGTAAACACAGCTGGGATTTCGAATTCCAAACATTTGACGCTTTTTGAGAGCGGTCATCCTTGACGTTGGAGGCTGTAACAGAACATACGGTATGGTATTGTAGCTGGTATTGAATCTAGTCCGGGGTGATCAGGGAGTTTGGCGGTGAGTGGCTTAAACCCAGGTCAACTCCCGCTAAGACCACCCTCTGACAGCGGGCTAAATACGCCGTCATGTATTGTATGGTATTGTCATATTACACTATAATACAGATGGTGTATTTTGCTATCCAGGGTCCTTTTGCCCTTATTCCAGATGCTCATATATTCCGTATGTACTCCATACTCACTCTCTCATAAAACCACTCCCTCATATTCCATAGTCTCACATTCCCGTAACTTGATGAGTCCCTTCCCCCTGGACCTCAAACGCTGCCATGACCCGGATCCGATGGTGCATGGACCCGATCGTCCTCGCCCACGACTGGTCGCCTCATCCTCAACCGCGCGCCGCAAAACGCGCCTCAATTTTCCTACCAGGTGTCGTTAGTCACGGCTGCATGACTCCTAGACCATGCATGCTGTATCAGTTGCTCCGGGGAGGACGGATGTCGACAGACTTGCAGCTGAAGAGGCTTCCTTGACTGGCCCGATTGGCCCAACTATCCAATCGACGTTGCAATGGACCTGGTTCACTGGCCCCGGGGCTTCAGGGGAACTCCTGTCGCTGTGGATACTATCTGAGACATGCGAGTGCTTGGTTCGTGGTTGCTGGGAGGGAAACAGCAAAGCAGGCTTTGACGCGGTTTGGCAGGATGACAGTGCTAGGGCCAAGTAATATGGAGTGCATACGACTACGATGTGTCTTCTATTTTGGCCAACCGGTGATATACAAGTACAGAGTATATAAATGGCTTTCTTGCAGGTGAACATCTCCTGTCGTGCAACCGGCGGAATATTGTGATGAGACGGTCATCTGCAGAGACGCTACGACTTACTACGTACTACTACTTCCATCGCGTCTGGCCAACACAGTTGTCGGCTGTCAGAAACACCTGTCAAGCAGATGGCCAGTGACATTTCACCGCCAAGTCATCCTTGTCCCGGGATTATCGTCATGAACTCATTGCTCGGCCCTGTTTCTGTCTCTGTACGGAGGACGCTTATCTACCTACAGTACGCAGGACTCGCGTTGACCTGTCCTGATCTACGAGTTTAGTTCCTTTGGCTCTTATCTACTCCGGAGTAGTGTCCTTAGTCTTTATCATAGAGCATCCTCCATATTTCCCCGTACTCTGTACTCTCCGATGCATACCTACATAGTCCTTCATAGACTGCCGTCCCATGCGCTGAAAGCACTCGTCAAACCCTCATCATCAGCGCATTCCAGACTTCCCAATTCTCTGGATGAAGCCAATCTCCATTTCTTTCTTCGTTTTCTCGACCTACAATGTCTTCTCGTCGGGGGGCATGGAGGGGAGTGCGGCTCCTGATTGGTCATCCGCCATGTCTTCCACACTCCCCTCCTTCTTATTCACTCTTGGCTCGGTGATAGTATTTATACAACCTCAACCACCAACTGACCATTTCGCGTTTCTTTCCGTCCTTCGAGGCCTTTCGCTTTCTTCACCTTCGACGTCGCGCTCCGTATCGCAATCCATCTTTCGTCCGCAACCTTCCCAGCGGTTCCCGTTCTCCGGGCGATAACCCTGTATCTCAACGCCACCTTACCACACACACACGCTCGCTCAATTCCAATCCTCGCGTCATCCAAATCGTCCAAATTCGCCGTGTCCATACTATCACCGATCGCGAATCGCGGAGACATTGACGACTTGTTTAATCGTCTCCCGTGTAAGGGTTTCTTTTCTCCCTCCAGCTGGAACGCTCTTATCACCCGCAAAACGTCCTCCAGTGCGCCGTTGACCCGTAGTTGGCTCCAACGACGCTCTGGTCCTGGGTTGATAAGAGGTTTCTGTATCGCAGCAATTCGAGGCACATGACCAGCAATCTCTGGGAATTCTTTCTGCGAGATGACGTCGAGAGCTTCCAGCGGTTCCTGGCGAGCGCTAGTTATACCTCTGGCGGCCAGCGGGCTACGGGAGGGGGATCCTCAGGCTTCAAGGTCGGGAGTCCCGGAACAGTCATAACATCGTCGCCCGCTTCTTCTGTGAAAGGGAAAAAGTTGACTGGTACTTCTCCTGGTACACCGGTTCTCGATCGAGGTGTTGGTGGAAGTCCGCGTTACGGGACGCCACTGTCTCGAGCGGAACTGAACGCTCGGGACTTGCATGGCAGGACGCTGCTGCATCTGGTGGCTTCCTCTCCCAAACCAACAGCCGTCGACTTTGCGAACTCTTTGCTGGAAGTACCCTTTCTGGATATATACGCGCAAGATGACGAGAGTGGGTGGACCGCTTTGCATCGAGCGTTGTATGCAGGGAATGCTACCATTGCCCAAGCACTAATGGCCCGGGACCTGCACGATGCGACGGATTTCAGTAGAGCGGGCAACACCGGACATCCGAGTGGGGGTTTGATCAAGATCAAAGACCGAGAGGGTTATAGTCCATTTGATGTATACGAGGCCACTATCATGCCTCGCGATATCAAGTTGATGACTTCTCAATTGACAGACCCCGCGTTTGCGGACTTTCAAGGCAGCGATGCTGCTTCCAGTGCACCTTCTAATAATGGCGACGGCGATGATGGTGATGATATCTATGGGACAAAGAATGCCTTAAGGCCCCGGTCAAATTTGGCTGCCGACGAGGTCTACACATTCGGTAGCAACAAAAATCTCAACCTTGGTCTTGGTGACCAGGACGACCGCCAGTTCCCTGAACGGGTAACCCTCGAAAGACCGGAGCACCTTTTGCAGCGGTTCTTCTACGAGTATCAGGAGCAGCTGTCAGATGATGTGTATCAGGGGTCTACCTTGTCAACGGATTTACCGACGTTGATCAGAAACAAACCGGTCAAATTCCAGAATGTGGTCATGTCAAAACTTCACACCGCCATCTTAACAGATGACCCTGAATCCAATCTTTTCATGAGTGGGTTTGGCCCAGGTGGTCGTTTGGGCACCGGTGATGAATCTACACGCTTCAGCTTCACCTGCATCGAAATGGGCGGGCTGGCCAAAAAGAAGGTCATCTCCGTTGCTTTGGGCCAGGACCACTCTCTTGCCATCACAGAGCAAGGGGAAATCTTCAGTTGGGGAAGCAATAAGTTTGGCCAACTGGGTTACAACCTGCCAAGGGCGAATAACCGAGACGATGTCTCGATCCAGACGACGCCCCGGCAGATATTCAACCCTTTCAAAAAAGAAGCCATCTATGGAGCAGCAGTGTCTGCAGTTCACTCGGTGGTGTTTAGTAGCTCAGGTCTCTACACCTTTGGTAAAAATGAAGGCCAGCTTGGCCTCGTTGACTCGGATGCGCGCTCCCTTGAGGTCCAGACAACGCCCCGGCGTGTGGGTGCATCTTTGTTCAGCGCTGGCATCCAAATGGTCTCAGCCATTGACTATGCGACGGCAATTCTTCTGCAGAACCACGAGGTCTGGGTATTCTCACAGTATGGCTACTCAAAACTCGTGTTTCCGCTGGAGATTAGCTCCAGGTTCATCAGGGACAGCTTCATGGCAACTCGATATGACACTTCAGTCAATCGCATTGTGAAAATCACGTCTGGCGGCAATACCATCTGTGCGTTGTCCAGTTCCGGCGACGTCTTCACAGTCCAAGTAAATAGATCAGAGAACCCCCAGTCCCTGACATCATCTACTACAAATCCAGCGAAGATCCGCAACTCGCTATCCTCGCCGACGCGGGTGTGGTCTGTGAAGCGATCCCACATGGCCGTCAGGGATGTCGACGTTGGTCAGGACGGCTCGATCATCATCTGCACGAGCTCCGGCTCTGCATGGAGAAAGGAAAAGCGCCGGAAATCCAAGGGAGCCTTGAAAGACTACAAGTTCGTTCGTATCCCGGGACTCTCACGGGTTGTGGGCGTGCGCAGTAATGCGTTTGGCGCGTATGCTGTTGCCCAACGGGACTGTAATGTGACCCGGGAGCAGATCAAGATCGACCCAAGTGCTTTGTGGGATGATATTTTGCCGTTGTCGCCTTTTGAATCGCTAAGGGCGGTAGATGCAGCAGCGAACTCGTTGGAATCTACCGAAAGTATCTCTCTGGAGCTCGAGTTCGGGCCTGTTATGGCTATGAAACGAGCAGCGATGTCAGCTTCAGATATAGAATCTCATTTCCTACCCGGACGACTCAATGCACCTAATGGGACTGTCTGGCTTGTGAGCTCGCAGTCTGAGGCGCGGGTCCCCGTCCATGAATTCATGTTAACTGGACGCAGCCCTACCCTAAGAAAGGCGTTCCCCGAGTTTCGACAAACATATTATTTCTCTGTACCTGATGTCTTTGCTATTGAATACGGGCACGATGGACGAGCCCAAATACGCTTCCACGACCTAGACTTCCTAACCGTCCTAAACCTTGTCTTCTTTTTATACACAGACAGCGTCCTTGACATCTGGCACAAGACCCGCATCTCGCCCGAGAATGCCTCGCGATATCGCCAGGTGCGTACAGAGGTCATGCGCGTCGCCACGCATCTGGAACTCCCAACCCTAGAACGGGCTGCGAGGCTCATGATCGAGCCCGCCAAAGCCTTGAAAACAGACATGTCGCGCGCCATTAATGACGCATCCTTCTTCGACGACGCAGACGTGATCGTCGAGCTAAGCGATGGAACGCGGAAAGTGCATAGCCAAATCGTCTGCCAGCGGTGTCCGTTTTTTGATGCTCTGTTTCGCGGCCGCTCGGGAGGTAGATGGTTATCATCGCGCCGAGATAACAATGCCTTTGCCGATACCTTGGTGCATGTTGATCTGAAGCATCTTGACCAAGTGGTGTTTGATTTCGTGCTCCGGTATATGTACGCGGATACAGAAGAGCGGCTATTTGATGAGGTTCGCGTGGCGGATCTTGATGATTTCATTGATCTCGTGTTCGATATCGCGTTTGCCGCGAATGAGTTGATGATTGATCGGTTGGCTCAGGTGTGTCAGAAGATGCTGGGCTGGTTTGGTAAGTATCTTATCTATTCTGGGGTTTGGAAAGTGAACTGTCGCTGACAGTGATATATGTAGTGAACAACCGGAACGTCTGCTATCTTCTTAACGTCATTGCGCCTTGCTATGTAAAGGAGTTCAAGGACGCTGCCTTGGAGTATATTTGTTTAAATCTGGAGGATCTGCTGGCGAACGGGTAATTAATTATCTTGTACTGGATAGTTCCTGCCCATATCTGACTATATCCAGATTTCTGAAAGACCTTGACAAAGAACTCCTCGGCGAGCTCGATGCGGTCTGTCGTGACAATCAAATGGGTTGCTTTCCCGTGGCCCGAGGCCGTAACTCAGATGACTATTTCTTCGAGAAGTACCCCCAGCTCGTCACCTTGATGGAACGCGACAAGCAGCGCAGGATTGACTCCATGAAACTCCAATCCCGAATGGACCGTGTCGACACCCACGACATCAAGCCGCGACAGACAAGCATCGAGAAACCCCCAGGGCCTCAATCCACACCCGGGACAAAGGGGCCAGCGATCTCCAGCAGTCCGGTGCTGAGATCCAGGCAGTCGATCAGCGACTTGATGTTCCAGATGGACGAAGAAGCAACATTATTATCACCGGGTGACTCCTTCAAGGGCAAATCGGCTATCCGGGGCCCTAAGCCCGGCGACGTGGCCGAGTCTCCTGCGCTCGGGTCTAGTCTGGTTGAGGGGGTTTCGTTCGGGGAACGAAGCTATTTAGATGGACAAATGAAACTGGCCTCACTGCAGGATAATAGCAGTCTTTTAGCCGAGTCGCCTGCGGAGTCTCGAGCCGAACAGAAGAAGAACATGAACCTCTCTACTCCCCCGAATACTACATCCTCTCACGCGACCCCTTGGGGCTCCCGATCCCCGATGTTGCCAACAACTAAGAAGGACCTGAAAGATATCATGAAAGAAGCCTCTGAAAACCCCTTGTCGACTCTCAGTCTCGGCATATCGAGGTCAAACGAAGCCCGAGCTGCAACCCCGGCCCGGAGGGAAAGTAGCAGCAGCACTGCCGGCGGCGGTGGCGGTAGCGGTAGTGCCGCCGGGAACTTCACGCCCAAACTCTCACAGAAAGAGCGAAGGAAGCTCCAGCAGCAGCAAATGCAGGAACGTCTCGCTGCGGAGCAGAGACCAAGAGAAGAGTCGCAGAACCCGTGGAAATTGCCTCCCCTGCCACCTGCCGGCGCTGCTGGACCAACACTTGCAGATAAACCGGAGGGTCTAGGCGGACAAGAGAGTAGTCACAAGGTCTCAGCGCAAAAACCGGCCATGACCCTCCGCCAGACTCTTGCGGGGGGTTCTCCGCAGCTTCCAAAACCAGGCGCCGCACCTGTCCAGACACAAACGCGCAGTGTATCGGCCAATGTACCGCCCACAGCTGTCGCACAGCCAAATAGCAATCCGCCAACACCAAAAAAGTATCAGCATCAGCATCAGCAGCAACAGCAACAGCCAACACCAATTCAATCTGTCCGCCACATCCCCCGCCCAGGACCCCCCTCTCATACTTCCTCCTCCTCCAACTCCCTCTCCCTGGCAGCTATCCTCATGCAACAGCAAACAGAAAAAGACGAGATCCGCGAGGCTGCTACGACCAAGCATAATCTGCAGGATATCCAGCTCGAGCAGGAGTTTCAGGAATGGTGGGATAAGGAGAGTAGGCGTGTGCAGGGGTTGGCAGATCCGGAGGACGAGGAAGGTGCTGCCGCTGGTCACGGTGGTGGTAGTAGAGATGGAGAGGGAAAGAATAGTGGACGTGGTGGTCGTCGCAGTGGTCATTCTAATAATAATAAGAGACGCGGTGGTGGTGCTGGTAGTGGTCCTGGTGCTGGTAAAGAGAAAGGCCCCTCGTCAGCATTGACGCAGCAGCTGTCTCGGCAGCGTTCTGACACCCACAACCACGCCAACCCTACTGTTAATCCTACACACCAACAGGCACACGCTGGGAACAATCACCCAGATTCTAGACGCGGTGGTAACGGTGGTCGAGGAGGATCCGGGCCCCGTAGACGCGGCAAAGAACGGGCGCGAGTATGAGTTATCATTGATTGCCCTTTGTTCTGTATTATTCATTCATCCTGATTTGATTGATGTCCTCTCTGTTATGGTATATATACCCTGACGTGTGTACACTGCCATTATTTTATTAATGCACATGATAGAAACCTAGTTAAATCCGCCAGAGTTCTCAGTAGGCAAACAGTCCTCAACAAAATAGCACTCTGGAATTTACATGCTGTAATTATTTGAAGAGAGGGTAGTGGTCGAGAGTAGCATACTATGGTACAGTTTCGACATATAGATTCTGTTACATTTTAGGGTTGTTTCCGGATATTAGATCCCTTACCACACATATATAGACAAAAGTAACGTATGCAATACATGTATTATTGCATGTGTAGACCGTAGAGTGTGTGGAAGAAATACTGTAGTTAAGCACATTATTAGTTTCATATATGAAGGCAAAATGAAAGCTCAACTAACAGTAACAATGCTTGTGAAAGAATAACAATGAACCGCCAGCAACCAGAGATGAAAAGAAAAAATAAACGGAAGTGCAGGAAGAATTCCAAAACTGAAAAAGGCGTTGAAGCAGTGGTCAGTCCCAGTCATCCATCCGTTCCATGCCTGCCATAGAGAAACAAGAAGTAAATCCAAGTCACTTGAGAAACCATCAATGCTATGCAACAGATGCAAAAGAAAAAGAGGATAAAGCACAGACAAACAGACCAAAAAGTCTTTAACACCATTGGTTGCTTGCTTAACAATGTAAAGAATGAAAGAAGTCGAAAACCTGGAAACAAGCTATACATTAAGCAGAACTAGCCACCACTCGACTCTCCCACATGCGCCGGATCATCATCTCCGCTTCATCCGGGTATTCGTTACTCTCTGCATCCTCATCGTCGGCTGAGGGGTTCCCCAGCGCCGTTTCTTCAGAAGTTGACAGGATCCGTTGCGAGGGATGCTGGGATTTATGTCTCTGTCCCTGATCTCCTGAGTTGCTGACGTTCACAGACGAGTCGTCACCTTCCTGGAGATAGGCCTGAGAGACGGAATGTGTTGACGAGTCAGGCATTCGTCTGCCGATTAGTTGCCGCGATTCGGGGGTGGTGGTATCTGATGGGCGCCGGTCTGACTGTCCTTCATCTCGGAGGAGGGTCAGGGAAGGCGCTGAGTGGACGACAGCCTTGCTGAGGGATGCTCTACGCTCGTGGGCTTTGCTCTCGTGAATGAAGGACCGCAGTCGGTTGAAACTATCTGCCGTTGGTGATCGGAAGCGTCGCACAACGTCCAGCTCCAATGCTGTTTTCTCGTACGCCTTGCGGGTCTGCTTGGCTTCACTGTCGTGTCCTGCGCCGCCCGCTCTGGCAGCTCCGTTGACAAGTCCTCTTGTGTCATAGGGTCCGGATCCGGTCGTGCCGCAGCCATAAAAGCCGGGTCCATCGCCGACGGGGACACAGTCGTAGAGGCATGGCTGTCGGGTGGAGAAGTGTTTAATGCGGCTGTTCGCTGTAGCCAGAGTTTCTGTTGGGTACGAGAGGGTGGCTCTAAGCCAGGGGGCCTCGTGGGTGGAGATGCTCGAGGCTTTTGCGAGCTTGGAGCTCGTCCGGGAGATGGTGGGGTGCTGGGATGGTAGTGCGGCAGGAACGAGGAAGGGGTATTTGGATCCGAATCCGTCCTGGAATAAGGCTGATTACCAGGCCTGTTGTTCACGATAAACCTCGAGACGCCCCCTTCGATGGACGATGACGTCGCTTGTGTCTGATTACCAGGAGTATTTGCCAGAGGATTCGACGAGTACACGGGCCGTCGCGAACCGTCTTGACCGGAAGCCAGAGTGTTCAGCGACGTATTCGGCGGCTTGGCACCGTCCGCGGCTGTCGGTTCGACCATGGCTGAAATGGACGACATGGCGGGAGGTACTTTGGCCGAGAGCGACGGGCTAAGCAAACGAGATGCGATAACGCTAGACTCCGGTGCGTGGCCGGTTTCTTGGCGTTCTTCACTCTCTTGCTGTTGCGATTGCGGTTGCGGTTGCTCTTGCTCTTGCTGTCCTTCCTCCTCCTGCTGCTGCCCTTGTGGCTTCTCCTGTTGCTTTCCCTCCTCCTCGTCGGTCGACTGGCCCTCCTGGGCGAAATTCTGGCTGGTCGGTTCCGGAAGACTGGTCGCTCGAGGTATCTGTGGATAAGGGCGTTTGACAAATACTAACGGATCCACTAAAGCTGCAGCATTATCTGCACCTTCCTTAGTTTGTACAACAGAACCGCGCCTAGTGCTCTCGGGCGACTGCGTGGTATCTTCCCATTCACCGTCGTCGTTGTCCGTATCTCCCAGCTCAAACCCCACGGTCTTCTTCTTCCCCGAGCTCGAGCGAGGCCGTTCGGTAGACAAGGCTTTCTTCCCTGCACCACCACCAGTGGCATGTAGTCGTCGAAGGGCCGGACTAGAGTTATTCCTTTTTATCGAATGATCGGGATGCAAATCCTCCGACTCACCCTCCCAGCGAACGTGATGGCCACCACGCGGGGGGCTCGCAGCCGGCGTCGCGGGCGCGGACTTTTTACGCTGATGATTCCGACCAGTATCTGTGATTGCCGGCGCAAGTCGCTGTAGCTTGTTCACGTTTTTCCCAGAGGACGGGTTGCGGTGGTGGTGGTATTGCTGACGATGACCGACCAGATGCGGACGCAGATGGTGGTGATTCCGGGAAGCGTGGTGGGGCTTCTGAGAGTGAGAACTCGTAGTAGAGCCATGCGGATCCGACAGATCCCCCGACGTCGAGGAGTTTGAGCGCGTGACGACAGCATGAGAAGAAACTGCCCGGCGTCCTAACCCCGGTCGCTTGACGGGAGACGAAGTGGTATGATTGTTGGGATTCGGCATGATGGGCGAGCAATCAGAATGCGCCGCCAGTTGGCAGGCTGCCAACGATGTGCGCGATAAAAGATAATGATTATGGCGTGATGTACGTAAGTATGGAGATGCGTCTGTGTATGTATGTGTTCTTTGTAGGCAAGGGAAAAACTCCGAAGCAGGCGCGACGACTAAGAGTCAGCGAGTGGGGGGGAGGGATCACCGCAGCCAGAGATAACGAATGAAGCACCGAATAGGCCGTGGAAATGACCGCAACAGGCGTGGATAAGGCCGGGGAAGTACTCCCGGGGTATGCTGTGTCGCAGTAGATGGAGGGTTGCTCAGTCGTGGGTGTCAGCAACCGCGGGGACAGTAAAACGCGGGCGAGGAAGACGAGGATGATATGCTGATGATGCTATTCCGTTCTGTGTGTCTTTTTTTCCGGGGGTTAATCGTGAGTCGTGATGGCAGAGAAGATGAGGACGTGAAGTTGAAGATGGAAGAGAGTTGAATTGGAGGGAGAAAAGGCGAGAGGGCACGTGAGAGGAGCTCAATAGGGGACTGGAGGAAATACACACCACGGAACAGAACGGAAAAGACGAGTACAGAAACGCAGAAGAGACAAAGAAAAGAGAAACGAGGAGTAGAATGAAGAAAGAAGAGAAGAAGGAGAAGCAAGCAGAAGAAGAATTAATCCTGGCCAGACCGCGTTTTGGCTCGACCGCAACCGGCGGGCATTCGGTCATTACGCGTTACAGAACGCCACTGACAGAAGAAGAGGGAGAATTGGTTACGGAGTAGTTGTGTGGACTTCTACAAGTTACTACAGGATGTAAAATGAAAACAGAGCAGACATTTATAAGCTAACTACAGTTCCATGGCCTGCAAGAAGACCCAAGTCATTTGGTATCATATATATGACGGCAAAGGGCAAGAAGAAAACGCCATGGCTCAACTGAGAATGAACCCCCTAGGAATGGAAAAAGACATCGATTCCCGTCCTACAGCTCAATCAGACTCTCCTCCACTGCTGGCCGAGAGGACGGGGTTGGTGGATAATGCGCATTGGGTGCGGACACGGGGGAAACATCCGCTCCGGAATACGTGCCGGGCTGGGACTGAGGTGGATAGACAGAGGCCATGGGTACTGGAGGGGCCTGCTGCGGCTGGTGCTGAGGCGGCGGAGGAAAATAGTAAGATTGGACAGGCCCGGGTCCTGTATGCTGTTGCTGGAGAGCCGGCTGTCCGCCCACAGGCATAGGCGGAGGCTCTGCATACTGCGGGTATCGCGAGTATTGCTGGTACCCAGAGGTCCGCATCGGGTCCGCAGATGGCGGCTGTTCCGGTGCACTGGGAACCGATGCAGGGAGAGGCCCGCCAGATTGGGCATACTGATATTGTGAATCCCTGTGCTGCGCCGTAGGAGACGTTTGGTATGGCATTTCAGACTCGGATCGGGCATTGTAGTCTTGCCCCGGTAGTGTGGACGCCGTGTAATACTGTGCTGGCGCTGCTTGTCCCGGATAAGCGGAATGAACGCTGTTGGAAGGTGGTGGAGAGTTAATAGGAGGGGGGTAGGCGTTCCCATTCCAGGAAACCTGTTGAGTGGATGGAGGGTAGACGCCTGGAGTCATGGTACGGCTGCTACTATCGGGGCCATCCCTCTCCCATTGAGACTGCCCGTGTAGCATAGCAGTGGGCGGCGTCGGCTCGGCAGCAGGCTGCCCATAGTAAAAGTTTTCCACGCCTGTCTTCCCATCGGATGCCGAAGCAGGAGGAGGAGCAGGCATCGAAGGATATATGTTGGAATATTGCCTCGAAGGGGGACCCCCATATCCCAGCGAATGTTGTGAGTATGCACTCGACAGACGTTCCTCCAACATACGGTCATAGTACCGAACAACTGTCGACAGCTTGCCATGCAGGTCAAGCAGGGTGTCTGTAGATGGGTCAGCTCCAATCTACTTCATATGTAAGGGGAAAGACAAACATACCATGTTTACTCATTGTCTCTCCGTAGCTCCTGGCAAGCTTCGGACGGAGAGACCCAATGCTGTCATATAACTCTTGAATCTGAGGCTCCCTGAGGATTGTCCCTGGTGGTTGGTGTTGCAGTCGGTCAACCAGAGTGGAGAAAAGATGGATATTCTCTGCCTCGACGGGACTCAGTTCGTACGGGTTCTTGGGCAAAGGAGTATTTGCAGTTGGTGTGTCTCGAGATGGAGAGCCCGTGGTGGTCCGATCCTTCAATGCAGCAGCATGCTTCTGTTTATGTTCCTCCATATCCCGTAGAGACGCTTCGATGGCAGCCTTCAGATCTGCATCCTCCTCTTCCTCAACATTGGGCTGGCTCACAGCAGGCGGTGCTTGAGCGGCCTTGGGCTGAGGAACATAACCAGATGATCCTTTGTTTTGGGCTTCCTCCAGACTCATCTGCAACGCCCGACGCAGATCATCGTCGAAGCCACCTTCAGCCCTGGCTGTTCGAGGTTCCATGGCGTTCGACTTGGTAATAGAATTGTTCTTGAAAGCGGACCGATCTGATAGGCTCGACTGTAGGAATGGCTTCGATGTTAATCTAGCATAGCACCCGTCGTCGACTCGCACTGGCTGTAATATCCCGAGATGAGGTAGGGGGATAGACTTGCTAGAGCATTGCGCATCGAACACATTACCGCAATTCCGGCAGTGGTGCTTGCGGTTCATGAAGCTGAACGGCGTCCGACAGCGCATGCAAACGTCCGAATCTATCCATTCTGGGGGCTAAAACAGATCCAAAGTCAGCTGGAGGGCCCAAATCCGAACCATGGGTCACTCGACGACAGAACACCTACTGCGCTGCTTTCAAGCATGCTGCCACTGATTTCGCTCTTCGGCGGGAACGGAAATCCTTCCTCCTGCAGGTTCCGATAAGTATTCCCCACATAGGTCAGGTCCATCCGCCCTTGTGCTGCCATCGCCCAGTCCTGGATGAGCGCCAGCATCTTTTCCTTCACATCGGCATTGAGCGGGCTGCCTTCTGATTTGAGGAGCGATACGAGGTTATCCATGAATTCTCGCGACGCGATCTCGGCCAGAAAGTGGGTGCCCCCATTTTTTACACACGTATCCGTCAACTGGCAATGGAGAGAGAACCATGTTAGCATACTGCATCACGGCATACAATAACCTCCTAATGCTCCTTGACAAACCCCGATAGTACTAACCTTCAAAGTCGCGAGTTGCACGTTTGGATTCCGACTTTCTAGCCGGCGTTTCAGCGCTCTCATCGCATCTTTTGGTTGGACACCCTTGGACCGGATGAGGTCGGAAATCTCTAGGTTGAGAGCAATGTCTTCCCTGTATGCGCAGTTAGATATCCGCCATGACACCACAGCCTGACCCTAGTCGCGAATCACAATCAAACATACAGCGACGACGATGTAGCCCGCTGAATCCGCTCGTCAAGCGGCGAGCTCGAAGAAAACCAACTCGACATGATGATGGTGACGCCAATGGGGAACGAACGATTGGAGCGAGTGTATTGATAACGGAGGGAGGGGTGATCGCAATGACGTTGGGCAGTAGTAGTTAACAAAGACAGAAATACGAATCGGGAACCAGCCAAAGTGAAGCACCTGAAGAAACCAACTAAATACAGCTGCCAGCACAGCTAGACAAGCACAGAAAGAATCCCGCAATCAGCCTGAAGCAGCAACTTCGACAATGATGGACGAGGCGTCGATGTTGATGCGCAACTCTGGCAGATCACGGGCTGACGAAAGCAGATCCTCACCGCCTTGTGCCGTGGCGCAGCGTGGCAGTGCCCGTGGGCGGTGAAAATGTCATGTGACCTTCCCCGGACGACAGCCACTCCCGTCGTTGGGCCAAACAACGAGAACCTCAACTGTCCTGTCGGTCGTTGATGACTCTTGTCTTTTGCGTTCACGCTTCTTGGGTTACGATAGGCTTCTAGGTTGCTCGTTTTCTTGCCCGTCTTGCCCGTCTTGCCAATCGGTGTGTCGCTGGTTCGTCCCACCGACGAGAAGCCTCCCGACTGCGAAATATCGTCGCCTACCCGGGCCCCCTCCCCCTCTGTTGAAGAAACTCTGAATGATGCGTTGAACTTCGGTCTGGTCAGAGTGAGATCATGTCCCCAGATGCAGCGACTTTGCCTTCGCCGCCAGATTTCGCGCCGTGGTCGAACGGCAATAGTCCTCGAGGAGCGCTTGGTGGGATGTACTCGAGCGGAGGGCAGCACAGTCGGCCAGGGTCATATCCGAATGGGAATAGTGCCTCGCCGGCTGGGGGCCGAGCTCCTCGATTCCCGAATGTCAAAGACCTCCAGGATGAAGCGGCGGCGTTGGAAGTGAATGAAAGCACTTCGGTAGGTTAATCTGTTGGGGGATGGGCTGTGTGGTGGTGACAATGTTAACGGGACTTATAGCTTAGTGCCCTGATGCGAACCGCCCAGGAATCAATCGATAAAGCCAGGATCCTTGTCGACCAAGACCAGCCGGATCACGCCTACGTGCAATATCTTCGCGCCTCCGAAATAACCATCAACCTCATCCCTCACCATCCCGAATATCGAGTGATGGCCAGTCAGCGGCCGGGATGGTATAAGCAATTCGCGGATCTGATGATGGTGCGTACGCCTACATCCTGCATGCATGACGGCATATGGGGCTAATTGCCAAATAATAGGCCGTGCGGACGAAGCAAGGAACAATGGACGAAATCAAACAACAGATCCTCCAAGATAACCTCAGCAGCAACGTGAAACCCTCGAGGCCATCGACGAACGGTTTTAATCACCGAGGTCGTCACGATAATTCTAGTGACAGTTCAATTCGAATGCCGAGCCCGACAGAATATCAACGGACAGCTGGTGTACTGCAATCCAAGTTGAGCAATAATCGATATTCTGCGCCCGCGGAGGATATGCTTGCCCAACGATTCGCCAGATTAAAAGCGACATCACCCCCGACAAATGATCCTGGATCCGGCCAGAACGGGATTCTATCTACGCCCACGGCACCAGGTTATGACGATTATCCCCCTCGACCATCGTCCAACCTATCCCAAAGCTCCGCGTACACAACCTCCAGTGGAGTTCCTTCACGACGTCCTCTGGGGCCTCGAAGCATGCCCTCTTCGCAAGCCGCACCGACACTACCGCCTAAGATTCCGTTGGACACCTCCTTTCCCCGCGCCCCGGAAACGGCCTATAGTCCCATAACAACTGTGCCATCGCAGCCACCGTCGAATCCCCCACGGACATCGACTGAAAGCTCCCGGGGTCCCAATTCTCGATATGCCCACATTTTCAATTCGCCCCGCGGGAGCCCGATGCGGAATGGCTTGGATGATAATCCATACCGGTCACAAACACCAAATGGCATCCAGAAAGAAGCACAGAACGGTGCGGCGGATTTGCCGCATCGGCCTGCGATTCATGCTCATGAGCTACTGGACTATCTACGGCAATACAATGTACTGTTGATTGATGTACGTCCGCGGGATCAGTACGATAGTGGGCATATCTACGCCCAATCGATCATCTGCGTTGAGCCCGTGGTGTTGAAGGAGAACGTTTCGGCTGAAGAACTGGAGGAGCGGCTTGTGGTATCGCCGGAACACGAACAGTCCTTGTTTGAAGGGCGAAATGAGTTCGACATGGTGATTTACTATGACCAAGGGACCGACTCGGTCAGCTATCTGGCCGGGTCACCGGTTGGGACGTCGGCGCCTCACCTGCGTGCGCTTCACGACACGCTTTATGAGTTCAATGCTTACAAACCATTGAAGGACGGACGACCTCCAGCCCTGCTACTGGGGGGTTTGAATGCATGGATAGATCTCCTTGGCCAGCACTCGCTGGCCACATCGTCGACAGCCATCGTGATGGGCTCGATCCAGGCGAAGCGACCGATCCGGAAACCGGGACGACCACTGGGTCGAGTGCCAACGATGGTGAGCGCCAACTCCAGCCTGGAGGTACGGAAGAGGCGTCTTCGCGAATACAAGCCGCTCAACCCAGAGGAACTCACGGCGTGGATGGAGAAGAGCAAGAACGAGGAGATCGATACCAGTGCGTATATGCAGGATGAGGAACCTCTGACCGAGGAACCGGAGGAAGAAGGCCCCGTCGAAGAAGAACCCACGCCGTCGTCCCCGTTCGTCCACACGTATGAGGACTTCCTGCGTCGGTTCCCGGAGCCGCACGCGGTCCAGGAGTCTATGACGGTACCACAAAGTCGACCCCCGGTGTCGGCCGTACCTAACTACGCCGCGCCTCATATCCCCGCTCCGTCACGGCCTCCGCCTGCTGTGCCGCGCCCCAAGTACAGCGGGGTGTCGGAGGGCCGTCAGATCCAGGCGCCGCTGGAGCGACAGAACTCGGCAACCAAGACGGCGTTGTATACGTCGAACTCGGCGCTGAACCGACTGAAGCTGCCGCGGACAGGCTTGACCAACTTCGGGGTCACGTGTTACATGAACTCGACACTGCAGTGTCTCAGCGCGACAATGATGCTGAGCAGGTTCTTCATCGACGACCGATTCCGGTACTATGTGCAGAAGAACTGGAAGGGGTCGCAAGGGGTAATGCCGGGGCTGTTTGCGAACTTAATCCGGTCATTGTGGAAGAACGATGTGGAGGTGATCATGCCGACGTCGTTCCGGAACTTCTGCGGGCGGTTGAACCAGGAGTGGGCGATCGACCGACAGCAGGACGCCAAGGAGTTCTTCGATTTCGTGGTGGACTGTCTGCACGAGGACCTGAACATTAACTGGCAGCGGACGCCACTGCGACCGTTGACGTTCGCCGAGGAGATGCAGCGCGAGCGCATGCCGGTGCCGCGGGTGTCGCGCATCGAATGGGAGCGCTACTGCCACCGCGAAGAGTCCTTCATCTCGTCGCTGTTTGCCGGGCAACACGCGAGTCGACTCCGCTGCACGACGTGCCAGCGCACCTCGACGACGTACGAAGCCTTCTACAGCATCAGCGTGGAGATCCCGCCGGCCGCGCGGGGGATATCTACCAGTGCCTGCACAGTTACTGCAAGGAGGAGATGCTCAGCGGCGACGAGGTGTGGAAGTGTCCGTACTGCAAATGCGAGCGCGTGGCGACGAAACAGATCATCATCACCCGGGCGCCCCAGATTCTGGTGGTGCATTTCAAGCGGTTTTCCGCGTCCAAGACGCAGAGCGCGCGTAAGATCCACACTCCCATCGAGTTTCCGCTGCACGGGCTGAAGATGGACCCGTTTGTCATCTCCTCGTCCTCGTCGGAGGGAACCGGTAGTAGCAGTAGTAGTAGTCAGGGCCATGGGGGAGCAGCGGCGGTCGGTAGTGCGACCGTACCGCCCTTTGCATACGATTGCTACGGAGTGCTCCGACATCTCGGATCGTCGATGGGCAGCGGGCATTACATCTCGCTGGTGCGGGATGAGCAGCGCCATTGCTGGCGGAAGTTTGACGATGATCGCACAACGGATTTTAATCCGCGGGATTTACGGCATAAGGATCGGTTGCAGAACGAGCAGGCGTATATAGTGTTTTACGAGCGGGTTCCTGCCAAGTAGCTGTCTTTTCTCTCTCTCTCTCTTTTTTTTCTTTCTTTCTTTTTTTTTGCTTTCTGTTGTTTTGGTTAACTGGAATACCTTGATAGAGGCGTTGGCGTATATGAGCATTATTAGCGAGATTCAATATAACGAGTGACGACTGACTGTCTGCACATCTCATTAGCCCTGGTCCATATAATACTCTTGTCGTCCCCGGAATTCTGGATGATTTCGGGCGGAACGTTAACCGCAGTTGGGGCCAGAATCCCGACAGCAGGAACCGACGAATAACCCGAGGTATTTACCACCACCCGGCTCCAGTGATGCATGTCCTGCACGGATTGATATACCCCAAGTGGCACCACCAGAAGAGTAAACAAGTCCGTACCCAATCAAATCAGGCGGTCCTGATTCGCTGCGCAGGGCTCACAGGCCAGAGTGGCAGGAAGAACACGGCGAGGAGGCCAATCATAGCCGGGGAGACACGATGGGACTCAGTGTATTAGCTTGTACGTAGTAGTAGAGTGCTGGACATACAGGGAGTAATGGTAGCAGACAAGTCGTACTCGTAGTCGGTGCGGTTGTGGTGGTGGCAGTTGTGCTGCGGGTGGTGGTGTTGTTATGGGCTGGTCCAGATCGGCAATCGTTTGTCGCTCCTCTTCTTTCGATCGCTTCCACTCATTCTTCCTCTGAACACTCTCGACTTCTGCTGCTTACCTGCTGCTGCTTACTCCCTCTTCACACCGTCTTCTACCCAGTTCCAGTCACCCTCTTTTCGCATTTATCGTACGTTCGACGGTCCAAAACAACTGTTCACTGCGTCCAGCCAGAAGCTAACGCATAGGTCTATCTCTGTTTATCTAGGAACAATGGCCGAAGCAAAGGAACTCACCTTGCAGGAGGTCTCCTCCCACAACACCAAGCAGGACCTGTACATGGTCGTTCATGACAAGGTCTACGACTGTTCCTCGTTTGTGGATGAGCACCCGTATGTCCTATGCCTCCTTCTATTCGATCGCAGGCCGAGGAAGAACATTACTGACGGTAACAGTGGCGGCGAAGAAGTCCTCCTCGATGTCGGCGGTCAAGACGCAACAGAAGCCTTTGAAGACGTTGGGCACAGTGACGAAGCGCGCGAATTGCTCGATGGCATGTTGGTTGGGAGTTTGAAGCGGATGGTCAGTTTTATTTCTTATATATTCTCCTCTCTTCCCCCTTTTGGAATACGTGTCAGCCTCACCACCCCCTACAACAAAAACCACCACTACAACAACTACTACAGAATAAATACTGACAATGTCGATTATAGCCCGGTGACCCAGAACCCAACTCCTCCGGTGGTGCCTCGTCCTCGTCTTCCGGTGGTGGTTCCGGCGGTGGCTCCGGTGCGGGTGTTGGGTTGTACGCAGTCATTCTGATCGGGGGCGCGATTGCCTTCGGGGCATATCAGTATTTGCAGGCGAATGCTGCCGCGAGTGGGGAGGGTCAACAGTAGTCTCCAGTTTACTGGCGCGTTCCTGGCAGGAAGTTCACCCGGGGGAAGGTGTTGTTGGGGGACGGACGCATAAAAGCTAGAAGAGTCGGGGTTTCTTTTTCTTCTCCATTTTTCTTACGCCATTTTGGTTCCATAAACATTTTAGATAATTTGGGGGGGGTTCGGGTTCGTCTTGTTCTGGTCTGTGTCTTGTCTATGTTCTAGCATGGAATTCTCTTTTTTCTTCTCCAAGTATGGAGTAATTACTCCGTTAATATTTCCCCATACTCTGTACTTTTACTGCGCCCACCGGTGAAAGTCGGATTACAAAGCCAGCGTCACGTGACTGTCGTAGGCCGAGGTTGACCTATTCCGGAGTCCTTGTATTGACTTGTAGACTCAGTCATCGTCAAGCGTGTTATTCTATAGAGTATAGCGAATATATCCGAGTACCCCAACAGAAAATATATCACATGAAATACTTAGGCTCAATACAACCAAAAAAAAAGTTACACCCAACCACCCATTTTTCAGCACTTCTACTTATTCCAAAGACGGATAATGGCCGGGTAGCGTAGCTAACGACCATTCAGTCCCGCCCGCACAGCCTCCAGAATCATCTCCTTGGCCTCTTCGACACCCTCCTTGCTACCCTTCACTTCGATAGCCTCGCCCCGCGCCTGATCCTTGGGCACGTTGATTCGGCAGTGCGTTTTCTTGCGGATCGCGTTGATCTGGCTGCCGCCCTGGCCCACCACGAAGCGGTATGTCTTCGGGTCCGGGAGGATGAGGTACCCCGTAAACGATTGCTGCGAGGCCGCGGCGATGGATTTCTCCAGTGCGGACTTGGCGCGAGTGACGTTGTCGCCGGTACCCAGGAGGACCCAGGGAATGGTTCCGGAGGAGGATGTGGTGGTGCTACTGGATTCTGGCTCAATGACTCTCCAGGAGTGTGCGTCGACAGACTCGCTGGGGTCGTCTGTGATAAGAGGAAGGGAGCTCGCGCCGTTACTGATCTCGCGGGAGTCATCCGATGCCGGGCGTGGGGGGATCTGCTGCCCGGCGTGGTCGACCGTCACCTGGTAGTCGTTGCGAAGGCGCCGGAAGAAGGTGCCGTTGTCAGAAACCGCGTGGTGCAGGTGTCGCGGCACCTCCACCGTCTCGCCCTGTTGGTCCTTGAGCATCGCCAAGATGTGCTCCTGCGCACCCTCCGCAGCGCTGCTGGATCCCTTCAGTTTGATGTCAGACCGGCCGGATCCTTGCTTGGGAATGTCCAGCGTCACGTTGAACTGCGATTCAATACCGCGTCGAGTATCACCACCCCGACCAATCAGGAGACGATGCTGCGTCGGTGGGACCTCGACAGTGATCGTTACCTGGTCTTCGCGCTCCTTGACAAACGCCTCGATGGCGGCAACGATGTTGTCCACAATCGACTGGCTGCCTTCGAGTTTGATGGCTGACTCGCTGCTTTCAGGACGCGGGAATTTGACCATACGGGCCCCGCTGCCATCAGATGGTCCACCCGCCTCAGTGACAATCTTGCGGATGTTTGCGCCTGCAGATAACTTGTCAGCTTGTATCAGGAGTAGTAGTAGTAGAAAAACAAGCGGGACTTACCACCGCCGCCAATCAAAGCCTTGTGATATTTCTTGTCCACATCGATGGTTCTGGTTATAGTAGAGTCAAACTCCTGGGCCCGTTGCTGCAGGAACTTCTTGGCCTCATCCACCTGCTGCTTGGTACCCTTGATCTTAATCTGAACACGGCCAGAGGCGTCGGGAGCGTCCTGGGCACCGGGAACATCGATCTGTGCACCAGTGTCCGCGCGGAGTTTGTCCATCTCACGCCCACGCTGTCCAATGAGCGATGGGACCTGGCTCTGAGCAACTGACACCGATGAGGAGTGCGAGTGTTCCACCACCCACTGCAACAGACTGAGGAGCTCGTCCCGGGCGAAGTCCGCACCCTTGCTGGGTCCCTTTACGACAACCTCGTCCGAGCTCTGCGAGCGGACAGGGCGGGCTCCACCCGCATCACTCGAGGTCTCCGCAATAGATTGATCATCGCCAACAGCAGTCGCCCGTGGGAACTGTACGCGAACCGTATAGCGGTCCTGGAGTCGGTTGACCTGGCTACCCTTTTGTCCGATCAACTCCCGGTGGTATTGCGCAGGAATCTTAAGGATGTGCGTGGTCTCATCTTCCAGTTTCTTGCCCAGGTTGATGATGCGAGCCTTGGCGGCGTCGGCCTTGGCCTTGGGACCCTTGACCTCGACCTTGCCGTTGTCCACTTTGATGTCAACGTCAAACTCATCGCGCAGTTTGCTGACGTTCTCGCCACGCTTGCCAATGAGGAAGTTCGCATACTTCTGCGGGAAGTCGAAGGAAGTGGTGTAGCCCCTTTCCAGGTCGTCCTGCTCCTGTTCGAGCACAAACGCCTGCAGTTTAGCAACGAGTTCGTCCACGGACGCAGAAGGGCCACGGAGCGCGACTTCACACGAAGCAGCGCCTCCAATACGGTCGCCAACCAGCGCGCGAATCGGAATGTGATCTTCGCCCTTAGCCTCCTGCTCGCGAGCAATAAATTTCCGGACCTTGTCTTGGTACTTGGCGGGGACGTTGGCGGTTTTGGCCACGACGTCGCTCTGGTCACCCAGGGTGCCCAACAAATAGTCCTGCGCCTCTTGGAGAGCCTTCTCGAAAGAGGCAAGGTCCGCCACAGAGGGCCGCTGGCGGGGAACTTCGAAGTTGGCAGCATTGGCCGGCGGGCCCTCGTAGATCAGCGCAACCTCAGAGCTGTCAACGTCTTCAGGAACGAGAAGACGCACTCCGTAATTGTCCTGTAGCTTGACCACGCCCCGGGAGCTGAGATAGGGGTGGAAGTAGGGGTCAACGGAGAGGTGGCGGATCCTTGCTGGCGGGTGCGCCTGGACGAGATTCATAATATCGGAACGGGCACGGATGGTGTTCTTGCCGTCCCGCGAGTACACTTCCCAGGTCACGGGGCCATCCGACGAGGGTGGAAGGGCAATCCGGGCATCATGCATACTCTCGAGTTGCCGGATGATTGAACGCTGTCTCAAGTATCGAGTGAGGGCGCGGGCGTGTGCATGAGGGCCAGCGGGAGCTGTAGGGTGCTGACGAGACAAATCAATGCTTGCCATCTGCATACTCGTGGCCAAATCCATGGCACGGTTGATACCGCTCTCAATGGATTCCAAAGGACCGGTTACGGTGAGGAATTCACTCTCATCAGACGCAGGAGGCAGGATGATGGCACAGCCGGTGTCCGCGAGGAAGTCGTGCAAAGCATCGTCCCGGTCACCAAGAATGAACTGATGTTGACCGCGGTTGATGGCCAGCTGGCGCAGGGTCAATTGACGCTGTAAACTACTAGCCAGCCTCTCGATTTGCACACGAGCTTCCTGCGTTGCGTTACGCTCTCCAGCTATATGAATGTGCTTGTCGGGAACGGCGACGAACTGAACCTGACCCGGCACGGCCTCCTGGGGCGGAGGCTGGCTTTGCCAGGTATCGTAGCGCGGCACATAAATCTGAGCATTGGTGCGTTCTTCGATTTCTCTGAGATTGGCATTGTGGGCACCGGCGATGAAGGGGAAAAATTCGGGCGGGATTGACTTGAGTCGCAGGCTCATATTGGAAGCACGCTCCTTGACAATGGCCTCAATTTCCCGACGAGCCAACTCTGCGGCCACGGCATCACCCTCAATGAACACATCTATGGTATCGCTATCGTCGTCATTGACTCCGGGAGCGGAATCGTCGACTCGGGGAACCTGCACCCGTGCGCCTGTGCGCTGCTGGATGTCTTGAACCACGGCACCTTGCCGGCCAATAATGTGAGGGCGAGCGGAGGTGGGGATGGGGACACGGACAGATTGCTAAAAGAAAAAGAAAAAGACACTTTGCTTAGAAAAAAAAGAAAAGAAAAGAAAGGTGGCCTTCAGGTTGTCAGGTTGGAGGAAAACGTACCTTGGACCCAACTTGCTGTGCAACATCCTTCAAGGCTTCACGAACACCGTTTACGGAGCCTCTGCCCTCAAAGATGATTGACCCTCCAGGGCCACCCCGCATGTCCACATTGGCCTTTGAACGCTTGGAAATGTCACGCAGAATGTCACGGAGTGGCTTCTTAAGCTGATTCCGCGGCAGCATCTGCGAGGGGGCAAGCCGAAGCTGCTCCATGTGCTTCCCGGGAAGACTCATAATCCTGGGCAGATCCGAAGGGCCAGGCCCTCCTGCTGTTCAATTCCCTGGATTAGCATTACAACCAAAGAAGAAAGCTGGACTAGGGAACATACCGGTCTTCGCTCCGCCGGCACCATTGGCCACTGCAGCGGCAGCAGAAGGTTTGGCACCCCAAGTGGTAACAGCGGGGGTCTTTGGTTTGGGACCACTTCCCAAGGCCGGGAACAATTCCTCCGATTGTACGTCAAAGGCTGGGGTTCCTTTAGCGGCCGACTTGGGCGCTGGGGCGGGAGCCGGAGCCGGAGCCGGAGCCGGGGTAGCTTGCGCGGAGGTCGGGGCAGCCGCTGGGGTTTCAGGTTTTCTATCATTCACCCAAGACGAGGGAGGAGGGTGTTGGACGTCATCCTCGTCCTGGGCATCTTCCACTGTAGCTTTATGCGCCGCATCCGCAGTGTGCTTTGCTTCTAACATGGCCGCGAGAGACCCGTTGGCATTGGACACTTCGGAAGCCATGATGAATTGTAGTCGGGTAAATCGAATTCCAGGAGGACGAAATGAATGGCTAATGCACCGAGGGTCGAGACTACGGTGATCCATATGGGTCAGCAAAGCAGCGGGAAAAAATTGAGTTCCGGTCATGCATGCATACAAGACGCTGAAGTGTCCGGTCGAATTATTGACCCACGGAGAAAACTCACACGAATTGGCTCCCAATTCAAACAATCTTGTTTGAAGAGGACGGAGGAATAAAAAAGAATCAACTGTAAATCAAAAAGGAATAAATAGAGTATATAAAGACAAGGTCGAAGGCTATATGCTGAGACGGCAAGCTGAACGAAGGCAAAAAGATAGGACGTCAGGGGGAGGGGGGAAGAGAGGTGAATGGAGAGACGAGCTGAAGATGAGAGAGCTCGAAGGTAAAGGGAGAGAAGAAGAGGAGGGGGAGGAGGAGGAGGAGGAAATAAATAGTAGGAGAGCAAAAGCAGGGCAAGAAAGCGTCCTGGGATGAGAGGAAGAAGCAGACGAAGTCGAGTTGGGGACAGCAAAAGAGGCGGTAGTGCTCCACCGCCCGGCTGGGCTGAACAATGGATGGATGAATTGGGTGACTGAATGGGTTGCACAGCAGTGCAGAGTGCATATCCTCCGATTGAGCTATTCTGTTCCTACTCTGTATTATCATCACCTTCTTTTGTTCTCATCACCTTGTGGCCAGCTTCATGTTTTCCCGATCGGGAAGACTGTATATCACGTGATATGACATGCGATCTGGAATGTGGCATCTGTCAGAGAAACATGTAATAAACAGAACAAGTCAAGTCACAGCAAAGATACAGAAGGAAAAAAGATCATAGACGGACAGCACAGGAGACAGGATGGCAGTGATACTGGCCGTTTTGGATCTGCCATTCATACCGGATGTCACTTGTTCACCTTGCCCTACTTCACCACTTTCTATACTCTGCATTCTGGTTCTGCTGCTATTCTCCCACTTCTGCTCTAATATATACTCCGTTGCTCTATCTTCACTTTGATATTCTCCTTCTATTCTTCTTCCTCTCCACAGGTGCTCGATCCTGAGTGGTCATATACCCGCGGCAGCGCGTTTCACGGTCTAGAATCTTTGACTAGTCAGGCTTTGCGCGTTCTGACACTTGCTTGTCTCGCAGTTTTTTCTTTCTTTTCTTTTCTTTGATTCAATCTTCATTCTATACTCTCTGCTTCTTTTCAGTCTGGACGAGTGCTCTTCTCGATCCCTGGTCCTCTCCGTCCCTTTCCCGCCTCGCTTCCCGGTCCATCCATAATAATCCTCCCCAGCGTCTTCCACGCCGAAGCCTCTCTCTTTCTCTCTCTCTTCTTTTCTTTTTCTTTCTTTTTTTAAAGAAAAAGAAAATATTTCTTCAGACAGGGGTTAATTGATTATCTCCTTCTTTTTTCTTCCTCCTCTTCCTTCTCTTCTCTTTTTTTACTCTGATCTTTTCCATTGTTTTCCTCTGTCCCAATTCGCTTCGGTCGCAATCCCACCGCCTGCCTCCGTCTTCTTCCCCTCTCCCACTTTGGCGTCTCCCAGCCATTCTTCCTCCTCTTCATCCTCTTCCTCTCCCTCCATTTTCCTCCATCTTCATCCCACCCTTCTTCCTTTTTCTTTTTTTTTTTTATCTCCTTGATTCCCCTCCTTCATCTCTCGTCATGAGCAACGAGGGCGGTTTTTCTTCCTTGAAATTCCGCCGGCCCTCCTCCAAGTTGCACAAAGACCCCCCCAGCTTCACCTCCCGCATTCTCAAGGGCCATCAAAGCCACACCTCGCTCAAGCGCCACCCTTCTGCCCCCGTCTATCCTCGTTCCTCTGCTCCAGCCAGTCGTGAGCATACTCGTTCCAGATCCAACGCTTACGGTTCTTCCTCTTCCTCCCTCGACCAGAACAGCAGCTCCAGCAACAACAACAATAACAACAACAACAACAACAGCGGCAACAACTACAGCTATAGTCATACCAGTGCCAGTGCTGGTCCTTCGCCCGTCTTGCCCGGTGTCGACCCTACCACTTCTGCGCCTACAGCCTCCCAATCGTTCCGTCCCGGCCGCTTCTCGCTCAACGAGCAAAGTTCCGATGAATTAATTGGGGCTCCCTTTGACTCTCGGGGCATGCTGGATGCTTTAGACGAAAGCGCTGCTGAAATGGATCATCATTATCAACCCACCGTCATCCAAGCATCGCCCGAGCCCACCTATCACACCACCATGGCTGCTACTGCAACCCCTGCCACTGCTGCTGCCACCGCTACCACCACTACGGCGTCCCCCAACGCGTATGAGGCCCAGGCCCCACGAGGCCTGAGGCAGTCGGCCAGCTTCACCGCGCTACAGAACCGCATGGATTTCTTCCAGAATCGCAGTGATAATGAACGCGTCCCCAACCCCAAGCGATATTCGAATGAGGGTAGCGGCTCCACCAAGCCTCCCGGTGCGAGGAGCAAAAAGAGTAGTTTTTCTAGCTTCGTCAACAGCATGCTAGGCTCTCCCCGAGGCCCCAAGATTTCCGCCCCGGAAAACCCAGTCCATGTTACTCATGTGGGCTACGATAACCAGACTGGCCAGTTCACCGGTCTTCCCAAGGAATGGCAACGACTGCTGCAGGAGAATGGTATCTCGAAGAAGGAACAGGAGGAGCATCCGCAGACCATGGTCGACATCATGCGATTCTACGAGAAGAATGCTCGCGGAGACGATGAAGTCTGGCACAAATTCGATCATGCCTATGCGCATCCCCAGCCCGCCGCCGCAAGCCCGATTGTTCAAATTCCAACCGGTATTCCGTCCCCGTACGGCTCTGGCGCTGCTGCTGGTCAACGAACCTCTCCGCCCACCAGTCCCCGATTTCCACAGAACCATGAAGGTAGCTTTGAGAACCCCCGGGCGCCGCCACCGATTCCCCGCGGACCTGGCAGCCTGGTGCCCAACCGGGCGCCGCCCAAGCCTCCCGTGGCCGCCAACAACATGATGCCGGCGCGACCAGCACCACAACCGCCGGTGTCAACGAGTCCGTATGTGGCTGCGTCCACTCGAACCGCACAGGACGCCTATCCGCAGCAGCAATATGGTACTCCACCCATCCCGGAGGCGGAAACACCACCGCCCAGTCAGGGTACTCCGAATGGCGGCGGCGGCAGCATCACCACCACCACCACCACCGCCGCCGCCGCCGCTACCCCCCAAATGTCCATGCCAACCGGTCCCGTCGCCTCGCCCATCCAATACCAGCAGCAGCAGGAGCAGGCCATGGCCGTGGCCCAGCAAGCCCTCGCCAACAAGCAATTGGAGCGTAGTCGCAGCCAGAGCCAGCAACAACAAGGCCATCAGCATCAAGCCTCGC